>CM057153.1:39607527-39674778 GCA_029962745.1 Echinometra lucunter
CTCATGTTTACGTGCAGTTGTGTGACGTGAGCCCGGGGGATATGTCTCATTGAGGTCTGTACATCATCCGCGTAAACAAAAACGTAGAGAAAGGGTCCTTTTTTCAGCACCGGCCGGGGAACCCGGGGATCCCGTTTAGGGTATCAAAAACAGATAAAATCAGAAAAAAGGGTATCAAAATCAGGAAAATCCGGGAAAATTTTACGTAATTAGGAGATGATGATGCAATCCTTGCATAAAATCCCCGTTAAGGGTATAAAAATTGGAGATGTAAAACATTATTTCGGTCCTATTTTAATCCCCGTTTAGGGTGCTTTTCAGAAAGTGATTTACACGGATGATATGCAGGTCTCAATGAGATGTCCCCCCGGGGACGAGAGAAAGTTTTCCGATATCTTTTATGAGTTTCTAATGGGGAAAACGCGGGCAGAACGGAGTCAAAACGCATATAAAGGTGTTTTTTTTAAAGCCACTGAATACAAAGTTTAGCAAATTCTTCGTCCAAATCTGAGATTTTCTCACAAAAACGGTGCGTTTGTATATTTGGGTCTGAAAAAAAACAACCCCGACCCTTTTTTTTTGCATTTTACGGTCGGTTGAATGAGGGCAACATAACATTTTTTTTTGCCGTAAGACGTATCTGATCAAGAGAGAATGTGTTTGTGTGATGTGCGTGGGGTGTGTATGTATGAATTAACGAGAGAGGGAGAGAGAATTAATAAGGATGACGATAAAGACCATAGAGAAATACCGAGACGGAAAGAAGGGATGGAAAATGAATCACGCATATTGTGATTACATGTATTGAATTGGACGGGAATACACGTCATATTCATCATATTATATGTTATGTTTTTCAAATTTATCTTCTACTATGTAAATTTTGTAGAGGGGCCAGGCTCGACTAGCACTTGTGCTATTTTCTGGTCCCATTTACCAGCTAATATCATTATGTGTTTCAATCCTGTAACATATGTATGACATATCTTGTGCACATGATGTTATTGTTGGTGAATAAAATCATATCATATGATAAAACAAAACTGCATACATTTACCCAAAGGAAAGTTGCTGCAGACAGTGAAATTACAATTGTGAACTGATACATTAAAATGAAGAGAAATATGAGAAGAGAGAGAGAGAGACAATTCAGTGGGGAATAAAACAAGAGATTAGATGGACGGGAGAGAGAGAGAGAGAGAGAGAGAGAGAAAGAAAGAGAAGAGAAAGAGAGAGAGGTGGGGCGGGTAGAGAGAGAGGGAGAGAGATTTGACAGAAAGAGAGAGAAAAGAGAGAGAGAGGATTAAAGAACTGAATTTTACCTTTTTAATGAAAGAAGACCCAAACACAGGCTGTGTATCTGGACAGTCGATTTAAAACAGCCATTTAAAGAAGTTTACGAGCAATATTTCTTAAATTTTTTAACACTTGTGTTAGAAAATATTATAGAGAAAAAATGATGATTAGTGCTATTTAATGTACAGTTTTTGTAGAATCCAAAGACAAAAGAGAAGGCTTCATTTTTGTTTAGCGACCGGACACACGACCCCACCCGACATTAATTTTGAATTTAAGGATCATAATACTGCGACGGATCATCACGAAAGGATTAGACAAAGTAACAAACAGGAAAAAAAAAATCGGGATTTCTTTTCGGGGTAGACCCTATCTTGAATATTATGCAGTATGCAGTGTCGTGTCTCTTTCGTCGACAGGCCATTTTAAAAATGTATTCTAGTTAATAGATAATACATGTTAAGGTGGCATCAAACCATTACATTCACCTGGGGGTGTTTCATAAAGCTGTTCGTAAAGTTACAAGTAACTTTATGAACGACTTGAATATGGCACGCCACATAGAATCGCATCAGCTAAAAGTGAAATATGCGGACTTAGATTAACGTTACTTCTGTTTACAAACATTTTTTTATTGCAAAGTATATTTTTGACACAATTTAATTGTAATTATGGAAAATGCAGCCACATTCTGTCAAAACATCAGAAAAAACTTTGGGTATCCCATTAGGAACTTCATATTCAAGTCGTTCGTAAAGTCCTGCGTAACTTTACGAACGACTTTATGAAACAACCCCCCCCCCCCCCCCCCCCCGATATTACAGTCGGTATGCACATTGCGTTATGTGTTGCTAATTAAGTTGGTTTAACATTTTGACTTGCCCGACCTTACAAAACTAAATTTACGCAATGCAGTCAAATTATACTGAATTTAAATAGCGTTTACGGCCTGGTGCACACTGCACGATCCAACTGCGACCCGATTTTCGAACAAATTGCATTTTACAATTGATATGAAAGTTTAAACAAGTAAAATGATCTTATATGAAGTTCGGAATACTAAAATAAAAATTTTAGTAAGCAGCAAGCCTTTTGGTCAGAGTAAAGGCCAAATCGGCTTCAAATCGTAAACAATCGCAGGGCTGCCAAGACGTCATTACGATTCAGAATTGACTCCGCTTTTATTCCTACAAGGAGACTCGCAATAGCCCAGAATTTCGATTTCAGTATTCATACGAATATTTGGAGCATTGATTATTAAGATTACACACGTTTGAATGGTCATATCAAATGCTGTAACAAATTTGCAAAAAATCGGATCGCAGACAGATCGTATAGTGTAATAGCTCGTTACCGGGCATCGGTAAAGACCTGCATAACATGTGAATGCATTACAAAACTGTTCTCTTAGAAAAACCCTAAAATCCTTCGATCATCATTGTATCCCCCCACCACCAATGGACCATGCCATATTGCACTTACCGTTCTTTTCAAAGAAGTAAACAAAAGCTATTCTTATAGCATCTCCAACGTTTTTAGAGTACTTATTCTAAAACGAAAAAAAAAGTATAGTTTCAGTTCTTGTGATTTGGGCTTTGGTGACATGTAGGGCTGTTTGGATAATGTGCTTTGGTTAGAATCTCGTTCACATACAGTAAGTCCAAGAACCCCCCCCCCCCAAAAAAAAAAAAAAAAAAAAACCCTCTGAAATGTATTGTAAAGAATCTGTGAACTTTATCCCGTATGCTATGATAAGACGTGAAGTTAGAAGAAGTATGCATATCAGACTTCGCTACCATACATTTTATTACATTCATACACAACGAATGTTTGAATTATTTTATTTTTCTGAACCGTGACAAATATGGTACATAAAAGGAAAATGAATGACTATTATTGCTACATCATCATCAAAATTGATAATGGCCAGCATATTCTGGCATAATAGCATGAATGCCAATTCATCCGTCCGAAAGATTGACAACTGCATGTATTGTCCAAAATTACTGATTTTTACATACAATTTTTTTTTGACAATCAGTTGATTGGTTATACTAGTAACCAACCACTTTTTTGCAGTGTACAACAAACAAACAAAATTGCCGTGTTTACATCAATTCGGAATATATATCTAAAGCAGTTTTTTTTTTAGTAACCAACCACTTTTTTTTGCAGTGTACAACAAACAAACCAAATTGCCGTGTTTACATCAATTCGAAATACTGTATATATCTAAAGCAGTTTTGATATTTCCTGCGAAAATGATTGACTATATAGATCAATGTGTTGTTAGGTAGATCTCATTCCGGCTAACAAAGGATATTCTGGCAACATAGATTGCAATATATTCTGGCAACATATTCTGGCAACATAGATTGCAAATTCACCCAACCGAAAGATTCCTGCTAATAAAAACAATCTGACAAATACAGCAAGATTGCCAATTCATCCGCGCGAAAGATTGACAACTGCATGTATTGTCCAGAATTCAATTCATTTCAGTTCAATTCCTTATTTTAATTCTCGATAAAAACTATACATGAAATTTAAATACAACAGGGAGGGCAATGGTACAAAACATAGTATTATACGACAACAAAACAGATTTATGAGAATGAGGGGTCAACAAAAAAGAGCAAAATAGCCTTATAGTACGTTGAACCAGAAATTAACAAAACATAAGTTATACATAATCAAGCCTATCCAAAAACACACATAAAAGAAACCAACGAAACACTTAAAGTAAAAAAAAAACAAAACATAATTTATATTGAGAATACAAACTTAAGAGATGTAGTTTATAATTGTGTTTAAAAGAATTAAGTGATTGACAAACTTTGAAAGAAAGAGGCGCATTATTCAAGCAAATTACTGACTTTATTTCAATTTCTCCTATATAGATGTGTGATATGGGAATAACAATATTTTTGTATAGTCCAGTAATGTAACACTTTATAATGCATTGTTTGTTAATAGTACATAAAATATGAATGAACATGTATTCAACATATAGCCTGTAAAATGCTTATCAATAAAATGTCATTGTTCTTTCTTTCAGTGCCATTAAGTATTCAAATGAAACAACAGTGACAGCAACGGAGAGATTAAACATTGAGAAATACGTGAAAACACGCATTCAGCATCATGTACATGAAGGGAGTACGGTACGTTTTATAGCAATCTACAATACTAGATCATGACATTAGCATTTTGCCGTATTTCTATCAATTATGAAAAAAAGGACAAACAAAATTACCGTGTTTACATCAATTCGAAATATATATTTAAAGGAAATACGTTTTATAGCAATTTACAACACTAGATCATGCAGCATTTCGACATGGGAAGTTGAATAAATATCTAAACTCCAAAACTCCATTTTTTTCATTATGCATACTTTATTCGTCAACATAAAAGTACATATAAACTTTAGTGTAAAATAAAAAGGCATAAAGATGGTTTCGCAATATACTCATTTATCCTGTGTATAGACGTGCATAATATGAATAGCAAGGTAAAATTAGGAGTCTATTTTTGAACCTTCGTAGTTATATCTAAGTCTGTAAGTGTGTGCAATGTATTTCGTAAGGATGAAAAGGTATTTCATAAGAATGGAGTGGATGGAAGTTTACAATACAATACCAATACGAATGATCTCCAACTATATTTCTGTTTCTGTATCACTTCTAAAGAAGCTACGAAAGAAAACACGGATTGGACAGATTTATTTAGTAAAGAATAATATAATGACAAATATTTATCAAAGGGTGTTAAGTTGTTAACATATGTGGTTACCTTCTATTTGAGGATTTCATTTATTGATTGATCTTTATTTATACACGGTTACAAAGTCCAAACAGTTTACATGGCTGGTTTCCATTGGGGCCGTGTGAAATTCCAAAAAAGTGTCTTTGCGATTCAACATTGTCTTATTACAATAGGCCTAACAGTGAATTCAATTCATACAGGAAACCAATTATAACATCCTAAAAATGTAGAAATACAAAATATCTTACGTTCAGATAGGATAGTACAACTAATCCTATCAAATTACTCAATATCTTCCTTAAATGTCTTTCACACAATGAATTCGTGTGTTATACCCACACGGCTCAGAGCGATTTTTCTCAACACATGCATATTGCGGTCATAATGTACTTTATATGATTACTTGCGCCTGATTTGAAATTTTCTCATTTTACAAATATCGCTTTTAAACACTTATTCATGCACTCCCTTAATAAAACAGTTATCGATTGATCAATTGTAAATATATTCTCTGTACATTTTCAATCATTTTCCATTCTTTCAATTTCACAATGCTGCCTTGTCTTTTAGTCACGTACATGTCTTTAAAAAGATGTTACTCATCAGGCTGCATGATGTTAGAGTACTCCAAGGTTACATTATCTTCTGTGTTCTCTTCGTTCTCCTGATTAATGCCTTGCTCTTCTGCACCGAGGTTGTTCTGCCTTCCTAGATCGTCCAGATCAATAGACTGTACCACGAAAGGAACTTCTTTCCAGGCTTTGGCATACCACTTCTTACCGTTTTCATCCTTCAGCATGAAGTTCTTGATAGCAATCAAAGGAAGCTCTTGCTGTTGATACATCACCATCGTACCCCATTTATGCTGGCAATTGCCACAGTGAATCTTCTGCTGGTGTCTGAATTCGTCGATAAGAGGCTGCTTTTTGAGCTCGATGAGTTTCATCTTGCTCAAGAAGAGGTCGTTGATGACAACGTGATGCTGGTTCCGGATAGATCTGACGTCATCTAAAGAACAGGCTTCTGTGAAGCACTTGATGCAGTGGAGGAGAATGCCCGATTTCTCCTCTTTTTTGGCCTTGGTGATTTTAGCATTTTCGGTTTCCCTCCGTCGCTCTTTCTGATCCCTCTTCTGTTCCGACAAAATCTTAAAAGTAGAAAAGTTACAACATAATCCACAGAAAAAAAGATTAAACCACACTTGAACTTTCTTCAAAATTAACCATTGCAATATTTGCAATAGTTACACTACACATACAGTTTGCTTTGAGAGTTTGACGAGTCTTTCGCTCTTTGCACTGTTTGCAGCAATCATCAAAAACTGCTTTATCTGGTAAAAATTACATTCTGGTGATGAATAATATAGAATTGAATTGAATTGAATATGTTTATTGTCCATGATGGGAAATTCTTTTTACATCGGATAAATTCAAAATACAAATACAAATACAATTTCAAGAGGAGAAAAACAGAGCAAAGATACAAAATTACTCATAGATTAATTGTACACAAATACACAATTATTCACAGATTAATTGATAGATAAATTGCAACTATAGGTATTATATTTTTACATTGATTTTAATTCTTCAGACAGGGCGCTTTACGGCATGTGCTTTAAGTCTAAAAACTTATTCATTTGGCCTATATAATCGTTAAATGAATTCTGAAAACGATTTTTGAACATCAACATCTCCTCCCTTTTCGTCTTACCCGATTATGAAATTCTTGTGTATTGTTGAGAGTGGACTCGACAATGTCTTGAACAGCCTTATCCATCATCTTCACCCGGATCATGTTCTTCAGTTCACGATCTTGCAGCTGTAGGTCGGAATTGACGATGACGAAGATTTTGCCTTTAAATTCGGCCCGGCTTCGACCTAAAGCAAAATGAAGTTATTTCTTAATTTATTCACTTATTCATTCAATGTTTTCTTTATTAAAAAAAAAGGGGGGGGGCTGGTCCCATTAAGACCCGAAGAGGGCCTGCTTCACGAGAGAGCCCTGCTATAAAACAGATATAATATACAAATGATAACATGGTAAATGATCATAATGTACATTCAAAAGAACACAAGAAATAAAAACAAAATATGTGACATAGAAAACTATGATGATAATAACATAACATTAAACGGAACTCAAGAAATGATAAAGAACAAACAAAACAGAAAAAAAATTACCGTACATCCATGGGGGCGAAGTGCACAAGACTACCCCCCCCCCCCCCCACCCCCTCGTAAAGCGATTTCAGAATTCCAGAGCCACGACTCGAAAGTTTGAAGGGGTTCGTTAACGACATTCATGTGAACTTCATATGAATTTAATGGCAGTAGACATTAAGTGACACTTTCATAGCTGTTTTAGAAAAAAAAATGTTAACCCATTATGATACAAAATGTCCAATTTTGTCTTGCACAGACTGGTAACCACAGACGGTAAAATGTAAGAGAGGAGCATACCCTTAGTCTGAATGTGGCCAATGTCACTCGTCACGTAGTTATATCTGAAAACCATGTTGCATTTCTTTATGTCCAACCCTTCTTCTGCGACTGATGTGGCGACAAGGACTCTACACTTCTCATCCTCGAACAACTTCAGATTCTTGTTCTGTTCTGCTGATGTCATACCTAGAACGTACATCAATGATAAAATAATTATCTTCAGTGATACGATAAAGACATTCAGAAGTAAAATGTCAGGAGGTAAAAGTGCACAGAACCCCCTTAAAGTTGGTCGACTTTAGTGAAAATAGGTTTTGCTTACATAGTACAGGTAATTAGTTAAAGGCATATTAATTTCTTCATGATTATATGACTCCTTTGGAAGAGGATTCTGTTAATAAATCTGCATTCACTGAAGTTATAGGTTTTCCCACATTCATTGGTTCGTAGAGGACTGTCTCTGAATATTTCTGGCAATGTTACTTGTTTTTAAGAAATATGTAAAAGAGGTAAAATAATCTAACGACATTCCTTTTCAGTTTGTTTCTGTATCATCTATCAAATCTACCCCACATTTCATTAGGAACAGGGATTAATCATCTATTCAGGCCAAGTGCAGATAAAATTAACTCTACCTTGGTTGCCACCACCTATTAGTATGTCAGCATTGAGATGTTTCAGATCAGGGTCTTCGTTCAGCCACTTGACCAACGCCTTGGCCGACTCTCTGGTCCTGGTGAAGATGATGCTAAGGGAATCCTTTTTATTGCCATACTCTGTCTTGAGCTGCTTACCCAGCTCATTCAGGACGGGGTTGGTACTGACTTTGAGATTGCCGATTCGTTTCAGGTCTCCCAGTTTATCTATAAAAATGAAATTTACAATTATACAGATGAAGAATTACATAAAGCTGTGAAAGTCTGCACTGTGATATAAATCGCCAACTAGCTGTTAACCTGTTGCCTACACCTGGGGGCGTTTCATCAACATTTGTTGTCTGACAAGTTGTCAGATCTGACATCTTTCCTTGATTTTGATTGGCTGAGAAGCATCGTTACTATGGCAACTGTCGGATAAAACAGACTTTGTCGGATAAAACATCCGACACGTCCTTTCATGAAACGCTCCCCAGGTAGTCCCTGTACAAAGCCCATATAGCATTCAGTAGTCAACATCTAAATATTGTTAGGAAAAATAGACCCACATACAATGAAACCCTTTGTAAACAAAAAATAGTCATATCATGTAAAAAAAAAAGTTCCCTAATACATGAGGTACATACAAAATTCGAAACAAGACATTCAAAACAAGTGCAAACCAACCTCTGAACATCTTCTTAAGATCGATGTCAGCAGGGCCCGATGGCTTGCTCCTTTCTTCTTCGTTGATGTAATCCTCCATGTATGAGATGGCATCTGATGTCCGTGCATCACGGTTAATGAACAAGCTATTGTTGTACTCCTAAAACAGAGAACCGTAATGCCTCGTTGACATTATTTACAATTGAGAATAGACCAACCGCATGACAGAAACCACAGTAATTATCATTTTCACTAGATTGAGAGAGTGAGCAAATATACATGCATATTTTTAGAAACTATTTTTAAAACTGAATTAGAATAATCAGTCAGCCATACCCACTCCATAAAATTTAATAAATGAAAAATGAGCAAACAAAACAATGTAAAAATACTTTTTCCCTCATACTAGTGACTCATTTGTCACACATTTTGTATAAAATATCTGTAGATCGTCAGTGCTGTTTGTGCAGTGGTGTTTTATTCTGTAGGAATGTCCCCCACAATGCCACTCAATAATCATTAACCAATGAGCATTTTGCTTACCCTTAGGTAGGTCACACAAGTCATCAGTTCCCTTCTATCTTCTTCACTTTCTACTTTCTGCTGAATCTTCTTCTTCAAATTGACCACACCCTGCTCATAGCTCTGAGTTCCACGGCGGGATGCCATCTTTGAGAATTCGTCAGTTTCCTCGATCAGCGCTCTTCCAGCTGAGCGAAAAAATACGAATCAACGAACTTAAGGCCTGTAATGTGATCTTCATAATTACCGTAATATTCCTTCAGAATTATTCACTTTGTGTCTCTGTTAAAACTCTCTTCTTTTTCTTTCTTTCTTTTAACTTTCACCCAGGGGCGTAGCTAGACCTTTTTCAGTGGGGGTTGTAGAGGTCACTGATTACCAACAAACATTGTCACCGATTACCGACGACCAATGTCTATTACTCAAACCGTCTAAAGCCCATGGGGCACTTTCAATTGTGTGCCTCTATCTTATTTTCCTTCGTCTCTCCTACACGTTTTCATTCAATTTCAACCAGATTTAGTGATTTTTATATGAGCGAGCGAGGCGAGCAAGGAAATGATGCTCCTTTTCATTTTAGACGTGATGATTCTTCATCAAAATACGAGATGGGCCTATACGATATTAAAATAAAAAATTTGGTCACTTCGTCTGCAAAATTAATTCGCTTTCCCCAACATTCTGTGTCTAAATATTACGAGCGAGCGCAGCGAGCGATAACAAAATATACACTCTTTGTCATGCTATTCACGAGACGACTTGGATAAATCTGACGTATTTGCCCATTATTATACGGACTTGCGGACTGACTGTATTTTGGATGACAAAATACATTTTGAACAATAAGATATCTAAATCATAGCCTATTCGGTGACCTCGCTTGCAAGCTAGGAAAAATAATTCTTCATCGAAATATGCGAAGGGCCTATTAGATATCTAGATTATTTTTGTCCCCTCGCATATACACCTTTTTCATGTTATTTCGTCGAAATACACTTTGGCCAGTATTAGATATTCGGTCACCTTGCTGGCCGAATTCATTTGCGTGCAAAAACTATCCTTGTATCTAAATATTATACAAGCGAGCGAAGCGAGCGAGGACAAAATATATATACTCCTTTCCATGGTTGAGGTGATTATTCATTCTTCATCCCAATACACGATGGGCCGAAAGATATCTAAATTATATTCCAAAACGATCCCGTTTTTGGATATTATACGAGCGAGCGCAGCGAGCGAGGAAAACTATACACTCTTTTTCATGCTATTTTGTCAAAATACACTTAGGCCAGTAAGATATTTAAATCATATATTTGGTAACCTCGCGCTTGCCGAATTTGTTCGCTTTAAAAAACTATCCTGTATCTAGATATTATACGAGCGAGGAAAAATATACTCCTTTTCATGGTTGAGGTGATTATTCTTCATGAAAATACATGATGGGCCGAAACGTATCTAAATTATATATCTTGTCACCTCGCTTGCCCGATCTCGTATTTGAATATTATACGAGCGAGCGCAAAAAATATACACCTCTTTCATGTTATTTCGTCGAAATACACTTTGGCCAGTATTAGATATTCGGTCACCTTGCTTGCCGAATTCATTTGCGTGCAAAAACTATCCTGCATCTAAATATTATACGAGCGAGAATAAAATATATACTCCTCATGGTTGAGGTGATTATTCATTCTTCATCCAAATACACGATGGGCCGAAACGTATCAAATTATATTCCAAAACGATCCCGTTTTTTAATATTATACGAGCGAGCGCAGCGAGCGAGGAAAAATATACACTTTTTTCATGCTATTTCGTCAAAATACACTTAGGCCAGTAAGATATATAATTCATATATTCGGTAACCTCGCTTGCCGAATTCTTTTGCTTTTCCTAAACGATCCTGTATGTGAATATTATACGAGCGAGCCCAGCGAGCGAGAAAATTTATACACCCTTTTCCATAGAATGAGTGTTATTTTGGGCACCTCGCTTGCTGTTTAGTACCAGGGTGAAGCGAGCGACCGACAAAATAATGCTATATTTTCTATAAACACTGTAGAGTGTGCCCATTTCGTAATATCAAAACTTGCCAATGATGATTGATCAAGCAAGAATACCCGACAAAGTACAGCCGGGACAACCCTTCCTGTCCCGACATGATCCATCATTCCCCTCGACTCAACGGTCTGCACTGTACCCGCGCAAGCACAACCGAAGCCATTTTTTTTTCCTTTACATGTTAAGGACTTTGAACCCACATTAAGAAAAGACGCCGTAAAAAACGTATGTACATATATCGTAATTAGTAATAGTAATAGCAGTAGCGGTGGCGGCAGTAGTTATGGTAGTGTTGAGTGTGATGGCTGTGGTGGTGGTAGTATTATGTTCTCAGTTATCCAGACAAAACATAAGAACATAAAAATTATAATGAACTACAAATATACAGCCTAAATACTGCAGAGTTTTCTGAAATTATAAACAGGTTTTCGCATGATACTGAATTAGTTTGATTCAATATTCTATTCAATCTGTACTTATATTTTTAAAAATGTACGAAAAGTTTTGTTCTGTGTCTGAACATTTGTCCAGACATAATATCTTCACTTGAAGATTGTAAACACCATGGGTATCGATCCGGGGAGGGGGGGGGGCTGTATTATCATCCCCAAATAATTCGCCAGTGAAAATGACATTGCCCCTGTTAATCCCCTAAAAACAAAGAAAAAGAAAGAAAAAGGGGAAAGGAATTAAGAAAACTTTAAAAAGAAGAAAACCCTGGGAGCGCTCGCTCACTTCGCTTGCTCTCATTTAAAAAATATCTATCTCAAAAAATGCCGGTTAAAATACTATCTTTATGAAAGGAAATTGATTTGCATCTTGTCTTTCTTTCTAATGTTATACTATTCATCGATTCATGAAATGTTAGAAAAATAACTGCAAGGAGTCGAACAGCAAGAAGACCTAAAATAGAAGCTTTTCAGGAGATATCCCCTGTGATTAACAGTCTATTCCTATTATACCATTTATGAGAAAGGAAGGTGCCGGCAAGATGTACGTTACTAAAATCATGTGAATGGAGTAACAATGCACTAGAACCGGTTCTAAGTATTTTGAAATTCCTTTTTTTTTCGCTCGCTACGCTCTGTACAGAGACATGTCAAGATCTTTCCGAGCAGCAAGCACTCTTATTCCCACAGCAGCATGTCCGAATATCACAATATTGTTTGTAGTTAGGTGTCCAAGTATCCTCGATTTCTGTGGGAAGATGTTCATCATTAAAATCATATAGTTTATTTTGGTAGCAATTCTACGTTGTTTTGTTTTCGGGGTGTTTTTTTCTTTTTCTTTTTAATAGCAATATAGAGTTTTTGGTCGGTAGCTCGCTTCACTCGTTCATATAAAACAGAATGGTTTTGGATGCCAAGCGACGAGCCAAATCACGTCATATTTGGCAATTGGATGATCAAAAATGCTTTGAGGCATATCAAAGAATGTAAATATGGCATGTTTTATGTCACCATTATTCAGGAACAGAAATTTGATAAGTCAGAATCAAACATTGATCCAATCATTCAATCAATTACACACTGATTCAATCAATCAATCGATCAATCAATCATTCATGAATCAATCAATGAACCAAAAAACAACCAACCAACCAGTCAATCAATCAATCAACGAAATGGGTATTTATTAGCAAACTTTCTTTATGGCAAATGAGTTTTGGAAATGGCAGAGTTTTGGGCAAGGAAAGATGGGATGAATGGTATGGAATTGAGCAAAATGCCTACGGATGGACCTATGACAATGAAAAACACCTCCCGGAATCGTGATACGTCACACACACACTTTTTTTCTTACACACACAAACACCCATCTCGCACACACCCACACACACAGACACAGACACACAACCATTCAATTTCAATTATCAGCCCTTTTAACAATTATACATGTTTTAAACTCAGGGAGATAGCAATCGGTCAGAGCCGTGTATTGATTATGATTTGCGATTTTGTGGTCTCGCAGACCTAAGAGTCAATCGAGAATTCTGCATTTAGTGAGTATTTTCATTAAAGATGCGCTCAGACAAAAAGGTGGCATTAACAGTATCAAGCGATGATATCACACTTCACCATAATCATGCAAATTCATTTGTATCTGTACCTTCAAGAAATTTGATTTTTTCTTCAATGCGTTCCATGATGACACTGATTTCACGGAAGTAGGGATCTTTCAGAGATCTTCCCTTCACAATCAGTGGAACTGTCAGAGAGAACAAAAAAGATGTTATCAGTCTGTCTGATCTTCTGATAAAAACATTAAATACATACGACTTTTACTATAAATATAAAATACATACATACATATTGGCAGCATTAAGAACTCTCTCGAAATAAAATTATTGTAATGAAAATGAGGAATGAGATTTCCTTAATCTTTGCAATTTTTCAAGGACGATGGAAAGGAGGAGTTTCACTTTCGTTCACAAGGTGGACCATTATTCTCTCATGTCCTTTTGACTTTTATGAGAGGAGAAAAGAAATCGACCTACTTTCCTTAGGCGAGTTATCTTTTCCATTAAGCTGGTGGGCATATATCTTAGGACGAGATATTCTGCAGTCGAGATTCGCACAGAGCTTGATGATGTATTCCTTAGCTTGGATCAAGTCCTTGGAATCTCCCACACCGGGTGATGCAGTCAATCCAAGAATCTTAAAGATGTTACAGATGTTCAAGAGGAAAGGAATGTATTTCAAATGTGAGGGTTTGTAAGAAAATCTCGGAAAATTACATATTTTCAAATCTGAGAGTAACAATAACAATGATAATAATAATAATAATAATGATAATAATAATAATAATAATAATAATAATAATAATAATAATAATAATAATAATAGTAATAGTAATAATAATAATAATGATAATAATAATAATAATAATAATAATAATAATAATAATAATAGTAATAGTAATAATAATAATAATGATAATAATAATAATAATAATAATAATAATAATAATAATAATAAAAATAATAATAGTAGTAATAATAATAATAATAATAATAATAATAATTATAATAATAATAATAATAATAATAATAATAATAATGATATCACAATATTATCTAACGTCTCTATGCGCTTCCAAATGACTTGGGATATTATTACCCTGGCTTTAGCCCGGCAACCATTACAGCGCCCAAGCATTTCAAGGAATGAATTCCTGCCAGGTATTACCGAGGAGTACAACAGAGAATCAACAGCTTCAGGGTAATGTAGAAATCGATTGCTATATGCAATGTCAATATACAAATAATGAATGTTTATGAGTGCAATGGACAGAATATTTCATGAGGTGAAAGATGAATGGGTCAATAATTTTCATCTTTCACCGAATGTAATATATTCTGTCCATTGCACGAATGAAAAAAACATTCATTATTTGTTTTATATGACACCTAAAAATTGATCAAATCGCAATAAATCAATAGCGCTATACGCTAGCGCGCTGTTCGTGGTGCACACTGCAAACGCAAGCGTTTTACATACGTAGTGTGCCGGGCTCTCGGCGTTCGTGCAATGGAGCAAATCGTATGGATCCAAGATTGCACGGTAAATGGAGCCACAATTGCACGAATGATGACATCATAGTGCAATGGGACAAATGATCAATATCAAACAACCAATCAAATGACAGGGATCTATTAAGGTGTTATATAAAACTAACTAGCCTCTATAATCTTTAGTATAATTACGACACTATAAAAATGATTAAGGCATAACGTGCCCCTCTATTATGTCCATTGAAGTGGTTTGGACGAATTCTATCCCTATATGACTTTTCCTTTAATCGTTTACAACAGTTCATGACTGACTGGAATCAAGCACCGTTTTATATTCATTCCTACCATTTTATCCAACTATTTAAAGTGCTCATATATACCTGTGGTCTTGGAAGCTTTGGTGAGTCGATTTTCAGGTCCCTGTACATCGCCATCAGAACATTGTACGGATTAGATTTCTGTTAGGTGAAAGGATATTCAAGATAGAAGACAATTTTGATCACTTAGGATTCGTGCATCTAAAATTGGTATTACTTTCTAATTTACTTAATTGTATCTAAAGACAAGAAGTTAATAAGAAACATAGAGAGTTGAAATTATGACATAATATTACACAGTATCTTGTTTATATAGACAAACAACGACAGAGTTGAAAAATATTGGAAAGCGTCACAGTTCCAGACAGACTAGTATGCCTAATCATGTAGATACTTATGTTAAATGTAGTTTAATGAGTATTTTAATGACATTCTCTGAAGAATCCCGATGTCAACACTAAATTTTGTTAGTCATATCTGGCCTCATTCAGACTGTGATGAAAAGACAAATCAACATTGCCGTACAAAAAAAAGCTTACTGCATTAAAAGTCCGATTTATAAACGTAAAGTTATAAGCTGAGCCAGAAGTAGACTAAAATTACCCGCCTAAAATCGTTTGCATCTCTGGTCTTCAGACGTATATTAAGAAGATGTCTGGTCTGTCTGTACTAGAGATATCAAAACTCCCACGCATAAACACCAGTATCTTTCTACAACTATTTCCATTTATCGTCGTGAATTCGTTCGACAGGTGGGTAGCTTACCACTCGAAAAAAGTTGGAAAATTAAACATCAAAATAGTTTAAAAGATTACCTGGCAGTGATGGCATTCGTCTAGGACGAGGAGGGCAATATCAGACAGGGTGAGTTTGATGTTTTCGTCTTTGAGAGCATTGACGAGTACCTGAGCTGTCAAGACCACGATGTCGTTTTCCTCGATGACGATGTCGAGGGGAACATGGTTCAACTCCTCACCGCTAGCACCAGCGACACTACACGTCCCTTTTAAATATTTTAGACACCTGTCTTTCTGCTGTTTCACTAGAGGGACCTGTAGTAGAAAAAAGGAGCTTCCAGGCTTTTATGGGTTCTTACAGGAAAAATAAATTTCTATACCGTATTTACTCTTTTGACAAAGTGTAAAATGTGAAAGATCTTACGACCTGGTGAAAGATTTTTTTCTTTTATTTCAAGTAATAATTGACAGTAATTGAGAGGATATTTGTTTATCATTTTGGTATAGTTATCATGGTTATCATATGAGACCAAAATGTAATGTGAAGGTCTTTCTACCTTGCTCAGGGTTCTTACAAGGTTGGCAAGTGAATGAAGAACCTTAATCTACCTTGTTCACCACAAATACACATTTCGGTCCCCGATGACTTGTGGCTCCTACTGGATTACGTGCCAGGAAGTGGCGACTTATAAGTGCGATGGCGACTTCTGTCTTTCCTTTCCCTGTTGGTAGAACTACCATTGCGTTCTCACCCTTCAAAGCTGGGGTTAAGACTTCCTCTTGGTAGTCCCGAAGAATAAGTTCCTTCACCTCATCGTCAGACACGTTACCGACTTCGGGAATCTCATCGTCGTTACCTTACAGGATAACAGTGATATCAGGAGTAAGATGGAATTCTACTATACCAGTGCGCATGAGGTATCTTTGCCAACAACCTCTGTGGTAAATTTACAATTCTGCTTCAAACATAAAAGGATTTCCTCACTGTTTCCTTACAATAGCTTCCTAGCCAGTGTAAATCATAAAGAAAATAGAAAACTTTGCTCGTTTCAAGGGGAAATTAAGGGAATACTTATCATTAATCTTATTATTAATATTATTATTATTATTATTATTATTATTATTATTATTATTATTATTATTATTATTATCATTATTATTTATTCGGCAAAGAAAACATTACAAATTACAAAAACAATTAAAGATGCAACGGATAAAGATAATGCGACCACTGGAACGCCAGGAACAGAAAAATTTAACTTAATAACTGTAGCTCGTGGCTTTCTGTCCCACTTCCAGTGGAAGCAAACACCAGATAGAAGTAAGATTACAAATTCATCTTAATAAGCACAGTAATAAAAACAATACAAAAGCAATTATAAAATCATCATAAAAGGATTCAACATAACACATCTCCCACCAGAACTGTTAACATAACATGTTTATAGTTTAGAATTATAATTAGCCCAGCAAATAGGTAATAAAAGTGTAAAGAAAAGAGGAAGATACATAGGAAGAGAGGAGAGAGAGAGAGAGAGAGAGAGAGAGAGAGAGAGCAAGATGGAGTAAAGGAGAGAGAAAAGGTAAAAAGAGAGCACGTGACAGAGAGAGTACCTCATAACCCAAGGAAGAGAAGAGAAGAGAAGCTTACCGAAGGACATGACTGAAATAGTCTAAATACAGACCACTTTTGTCTCTATGACAGGTGGATTCATAATTTTAAATTTTGTATATATTTTCATTGTTTTAAAAATCATATAAAATCTTGGGTTTTTTCTCATTTCTCAACTTTATAATTTCAATTCATTACATTCGTATGTTTAAGGAGCCACTGCAAATAAGCTCTCGAGCTTTCGTGTATTATCCTGCTCAACCTTTTTCAAGTTTTAATCTGATTTTCTTTGACTATGCAATTGTTGTATGTTCAAAGCTTGGCGAATAAAAATCAACCAGTCAGTCAGTCAATCAAACGTCTTACATATTAGCCCTTATACTGCTAGTATTGCTTCCATTGCAGTTGTAACTAATTCGAATATTAAATGTCGAAGTTACAAGTGCTCAACCATTGAACATGTCTGCTATTTTAAACATGGGATTTAATCTCCTACTGTGAACGATTTTTGAGGGGTTGATATTAATATATACCAGACGACAATGATATTCAATTAAAGTAAAAACTCGAAACTGCCGCAGTCTCACCATCATTAGCTTCCTCGTCATCTGTGCTGATTCCAAGAGCGAAATTTTTATTTTCCTCCATTTCCTTAGCGAGTTTGGGGGAGCCATTCTTTTCTAAAGCCTTGATGAACGTCATGAAGCAGTCCTCTGACTTACGATCCAATCTCAGGAGGAGCTCTGAAGCACCGGCACAATTACCTTCATTTTTTACCTGCTCATTGTTGAGAGAAAGAAAAAAACATTACATTACTGAGCACAGGTTTAAGTTGTCGTTGGAAAACGTGAATGATATAAGCTTATAAATTAGCGAATGACATGACTGAAATAGTCTAAATACAGACCACTTTTTTTTTCTCTGACAGATGGATTCATATTTTTAAATTTTGTATATATTTTCATTGTTTTAGAAATTATGTAATCTTGGATTTTTTCTCACTGTGTAAATAAAATAATTTCAATTCATTAAATTCGTATGTTGAAGGACCCTATGCACTGGAAATAAGCTCTCGAACTTTCATATATTATCCTGCTCAAGCTTTTTCAATTTGATCTGATTTTCTTTGACTACATGTATTCATTCGTTGTATGTTCGAAGCTTAGCAAATTACCTTCATTTTGTATCTGCTCATTGTTGAGAAAAAAAAAACATTACATTATTGAGCACAGGTTAAAGATGTCGTTGGAAAACGTGAATGATATTTTTAAAGTATCAGAATAACAGGAAAGAATTAACCCTCAAATAATGATAACAATAATCATGAACATAATAATAAACAATTTTCACCATACCGTCTTTCTTATTTTCTCCAAGTCTCGTTTATTAAGATGCTCATTTAATGAAGCAAGAAGGGAAAGAGGCTCAATATCCTCCAGCTGACTCGCATAGAGCCAAAGAAAAGAGCGATAGTGTTCTCTCTCCTTAGTGTTGAATTCACAGGTTCCTTCAAGGTGTCTAGCTATCTTTACATTCTCTGAGAGACAAGAAATCAAAAAGAGAAGAATGTCAAAAGAAAAGTGCAGCAGCAGGGGTAGAGTAAACGGTTTGTTGCTACCAAACCACTTTATCTACGATGCATATGTTCCCAAGTGTGGTAAGTTTTCTTTTGTTTATTGTCATTAATATTTTCACAAATATCTAACTCAGAATGATTGGCCATCTACAACCGGGCATGTTGGCTCAATTGATCAATTGACTGAGCGTCCGCCTCATGAACGGGAGGTCGTGGGTTCGATCCGGCCCGCCCGAGTCACACCAAAGACTTAAAAATGGGACCTTCTGCCTTCTAGCCAGACGCTCGGCATATAAGAATGGAGAAGGGATGTTGTGCAGGGCCCGCTCGAAGAGTAGCTGATAAAAGCTGAAGTGGCTACCCTGGGTAATAAGTCGTTATTATAATACGTTTGCCACACTCGACCAGTTGTATAAATAGGTAACTGGTAGATTTATTCCTTATATGCACTGAGCGCTACGGTTGCGGTGCTAAAAATGGGGTAATATATGACCCCTTGGCACCCTTATGTTTTGTATTACTTTGGAAATAAAACATCACGTGAACTTGAACAGTGCTTGGTATACTGAAGAGACTACCTCTAGTAAACAAAACAAGTTGTTGATGTTGTTATTATTATCATCATTATTATTATCATTGTCATCATTAATTCTCAATAATGTGAGCATTATTATAACTTCTTCTTCTTTTCATTATTGTCATTATAATTATTATTTCTGTTATTATCATCATCATCATTATTATGTGGATAAGTGCGACTGCCCGTCCGTTTCATAGGCCTACATAACATGAAGATAAAGATGATAAATGAGTGTTCAGTTGAAAATGGAAATTAAGTGGATAACCCGAGAAGAAAAATACACGAAGGGCCACACAACTGCTAAGATGTTATTAATAATGATAATACTACTAATGATGATGATGATGATAAATATAATAACAAAAATAACAATAATAGTAATAATAATAATAATAATAATAATAATAATAATAATAATAATAATAATAATAATAATAATGATAATAATAATAATGATTAATAATAATAATAATAATAGTTATATTAATAATATATTATATATTGTATATTACATATTATGGATCATGTATTACATATTATATATTATGTATCATGTATCATGTATCATATATATCATATATTATATAGCGCATTACGTGAATACTTCAATGCGCTTTATACAATGTTACTATTGTTAAGGAATGGTCGGGGAAATGACTTCAATACTTACATATCTCTCTCTCTCTCTCACTCTTTATCTCTCTCTGTCTCTCTGTCTCTCTCTGTCTCTCTCTCTCTTTCCTTCTTTCGATACCCAGACTAGCAAAGCTGAGAAAACATGCAGTGCACCGTTTGCCCCCTTTAAGAAAATCTTGGGCAGTGTTCCCGCCCCTCCCTGTTTAACAGAGTCGAATCCGGATGGTGCCCTTCTCGTCTGATCTTTTTTTGTCTCACCCGAGTTGTCCAACGCATGGATCACGGCTTGATAGAGACCCCGTTGGTCTTCTTTCTTTTCCAAGGCATCAAGAAAACGTTCAGTTATACTGCTCCGTGTCTCTTTTCTTTCAATCATCTCAAGTACTTGATTGAACCTCTCTAAAACAGCAAATAAAAAGTGGGAAATCGAAATTAGGAAAGCAGTTCATCAAAACTTGACATCTGAGGGTTTGATAAGCACTTGAAGAATCAAGGTCAAAATTGATCTGGGTTGGGATTTAACGTTTATAATCCTTTCATTCAAGCTTCTCCTTGAACAGGACAAATAAATATATAATAGGTATTCATCATGTTCATTAAAGTCAAGCCAGTCAACCAGCCATCCAGAGGAAGGGGTATTATCGCGTATAAAAAAACAAACTTTGAATTCACACACTTTACACACAAACTAATAAAATAACTACATTTCAAAATTAAGGGTCAGCTGGATGCAAATGTTATCAATATGGCTAGTCATTACTAAATTCTACTCAGAAATGACTGTTCTAGTCGAAATACCACTAGAAAATAGTAAAAATGACCAGTCTTCTTCTTCTTCTTCTTTTCGTTAAGTTTAATGACAATCAGTCATTTTTTTACTATTGTCTAAACTACGGCGCCCCCTCCCCATTGGCTGGCAAAAAAAGGGGGAGAAAAAGAAAGATAAAGGGAAGCGCTCACTCGCTTCGCTCTCTAGCATTTAAGTAACTAAACCAATGCCGATGATAATTACTATATGCTTTATGAAAGGAATCAGTTTGCATCTTGTGTCTCAATCTGATGTCATAGGCTACTATTCTTCCACTCACAGAATGTTCTATTTCCTAAAGACACCTTGTTTCTAGATTACTGTTGTTATTGTTAACAAGATAGAAATAACATTATACATAATTCACACGACTATCCGCACACACTTTTCCAACTCGGTGCCCCCCCCCCCACCCGTTTACCCACGGTACGCCGCTGAAAATGACTAGAATGATAGTTGCACCCAGTTGACCCTTTCGTCTATTTCTCGAGAATTCTCTTCTAATCTTAAACTGTAATGTCAGTAGCCCAACATAAAAATAAAAAAATCTCGCCGCTTCAGCATTTACATTAAGAAATCTCATTGGGGAGTGGCGTAAGAGGTTCCCCTCCTATAGAATAGGTTAAATCTTACATAATGCATAAAACATTCCCCTCCCCTTTACCACTGTTTACCAAACCAGCGTACACTATACATACTGGTGTACAATATTTCTCTCCTATGACTGATCTGCAAACATGCCATGTAGTCATTACAAACCGTGAGAAACTAGGCCTAGTATTTTATTTAACACCTTTGTCAACATCTGCACCAAATTACGAGTATTCAACCCTGACCCATCTATGTCATGAACAAAGAAATATGACGCAAACAAATACAGGAAAAGGCTCAGCGAGTTATACAGGTGCGCATGCCGCTATACTGCATACACTGATCTTGTTTTATATTTTGTAATGTCAAGAAATCAATGAATTTCTATCCATGCAGAGATGATCAATCTAATAACATTCTACAATGTCGTTGTCATTATCAAGGGTTTAATTGTCGCGTGATAATTGCTGAATGATGATTCATTGCATGTGCTCTTATCAAATTCATTCTTTCGCTTCAAAAATGGAAAGATATATCTCAACATGATTATATTCCAGCACATTATGATTGCATGTTTGTTCCAAACCCAAAGGTTTTCCATTATGTTTATGTATAATAATTTGAATATAATTATGTTGACTGTTATACCTGTATGTTCACATTCGTATATATGACATATTCATTTTGATTATTCACCATCCATAAATCACATGATATTCCTTCTCAAACAAATCAATAGCGCCATTAATGCAAACGGAATCTTACCATCATCCCCACCAAACTGTATCTTCATCTTTTCAGCAATATCTTCGACATCAAGAACCTGTATGAGGAGGGGTCTGTAGACCTCTGTGATGATCTTGATCTTATCCTCCTCTTCTGGCGTAGCATTCACCGAGGGCGAGGCCGCCGTAGCCATCACTTCCTAATCCTCGTTTCAACTTCCAACCAAGAAAGAGGGGAAAATAATCACAAAAGACTGGCTTTGGTCTTATCTTGCTGGAGTGTAGAGTCCTGTAACACGTGTAGCTCGCTGCTCCAATAGGATGGATAAAAAGTGACGATCAATTGAAATCTATCTTGTAGACAGTTGAAAGAATTTCTGTCAGTGCATCATTACTGCCTAATTCTAGCCGTCTGTCCAGCAAGGATTCTTATATCTCAAATACTAATACTTTGATAGGAGGACAGAACTTATATAGCAGATGAAGAGTTAGGCAGGGGAGTAGACCTTTTTGATCAATAATCCCAACTGGTCGAATGACATAAAATGAAAGCAACAGTTTTCAGCTCCAGCCGCTCGATACTGAATAGATTAATATTCATATTAGCTATTTTGCTTTCTAAGATCTTGTTTGTCATTGGCCAGTATCCAATATGTCCCCTTATAAGGACCAATAAACAAACGTGACACATTGGTAGAGAGACTACTTGGAGAGGTTTGTTTTCACTCAGTTCATGGAAATACCACATAGGAAGTCATATTATGCTACATTTTCTGACCGCTTTAATAACAAATGTCATGTTGATGGGGGAAAACGGGGACGAGATATTTCCAAAGGATGATTTAGGATCCGTTATCTAAAATTAAAAAAAAAGTTCAAAATACAAAGTCGGGTTTACTTGTCGATCTTCTATTTCGAAAACAAAGCAACGATTTTTAGCAAAATAAAGTATAGAAATAAAGACTAGCCCATGTTCATCGGCTGACGTTGTCGCTACAGTGGGGAATCCCAAGCTACAAGATATGGGAATTCCCATCGCGGGGAATTTACAGAATGACAAATCAAACCATGTCTAGTACGTGCGTATGCCTTAGGTAATATTTTTGGTGACTGATGAGTATAGTCTCTGGGAACACAATTTTTGTAGTATGTGTACCCGACTCGGTATACTTTTTTAAATTATAACTACAATATTACGCAAACTCGTAAAGGGGCGAAGTTTCCCCTCCCCATCTGTAAGTGCTCTGGATGTAATTTGAATAAATTTAGTTTTAAAAACCTCTTGATTGTGATGGTCTCAATTTTCTCAGAGACCATTGTAGAACTAAAGGCTATTGTGACTTGATGAAATCACCGATGTCGTTGAAGACGGGCTGGAGGAGGTAGCTTTCAACTAAACTATTCATCAACTTTTGTCGGCGTGTTCAGTACAAACTTAGCGATAGATCTTATCTTGTCGGGAGAGTAACATGTTAATCAAACCGTGTCACTATTTCAACCGTGATTTTTTACACCAACTGAACATTGATCACCGATTATGATTCCATCACTTCAAACTTTTGACAGAATTACACACTTCATGTAAAAGTAGTTATTTTATGCAGTGGAGTAAATACGGGGGCATGTGGGCACGCGCCCCCCCCCCCCATCCGCTGGCAAAACCCCCATAGATACACACATACACACACACACACACGCACACTTTTCCAGCCGGTGCCCCCCCCCCTTATGCGTTAACCCACGGTCGCCCACGGTACACCACTGATGTTCAGTAGGCTAATCATCAACACGATACATGGCCATATAGCGTGTTTGTTTACCAAACGTATGACTGCTGCTGCTGAACTCGGTTTTTTTTTTTCTCCTTCTTTGCTATCTCTAGCTGAAGTCGCATTATTTTTATGTTTTGCCTTTTTATGGAATCATAGGTCTCTCCGTTTTCAGTTTTTTTCTTCCTGTTCTCTACATATTTCTTTTTTATCCAACTAACATCAATGTTTTTATGCCACATTTTGATTTTATTTACGCTATGTCGTTTTCATATTTATATGTTCATCCCTATTTGAACGATATAAACTTTAAGTAACTTTTTAATGCGATAAACGTAGGATTCGCAAGAAAGCAAATCAGCTGCAATAACAACAACATCAACAACGCATGCACATGGCGGGGGAATCCCCTTTTGTGGTATTGCGCAATAACATAGCTGTGCCTTGCTCAATCGTTTTGTATTGCTACATTTGCAGGGTGGACATGTTGCAATATACTTGTCATATGGGTGTGATTGTGATTCCAATCCTAGGGTCCGATCCAAGTTGAACCAAGCTCACCTGTTTTTCTCTTTATTTTGGAGGTGGTCTATTTAATGTACGAATCATTTTTTGTTCTCTGTTGACTTTGACAGTTCATTCTGATTTCAAAAGTTCGATCGTAGCTACAGTGGCGTTCCGTGGGTCAACGCATGGGGGGGGGGGCACCGAGCCGAAAAGTGTGTACGTGTGTGTGAGTGTGTGGGGGTGGGTTTGTATAGCTTTGCAAGCGAGGACAGTGAACAAAGAAAATTCCTGAGAACAATAGTGCTCGGTTGTCACACAAAAGATTTGGGTTTATTCCGTCAGCCTTGCGAGGACAGGAATAGTTTTCCTATAGTTGTCCTTGGAAGTAGAGTGATGCAGGCTTGTGTGTGTGTGTGTGTGTGTGTGTGTGTGTGTGTGTGTGTGTGTGTGTGCGCGTGTGTGTGTGTGTGGGTGTGTGTGTGTGTGTGTAATATGTATAATGCTATTTCTGTCATGTTAACAATAACAACAGTAATCTCGAAACAAGATGTCTTCAGGGACGTGAAGCGTTTTAAAATTGGGGGGAACTGACGCATCTTGCTAGATACCCAGCCCTGTTTTAAAGTTTGGGGAGCGAGGAGCCAAAAATTACAACTTTATTTCCAATGAAAGGTGTGTTATTTTGTTGTAAAAATATAGGCCTACTATCAGATCACTATAGGCCTAAATGATATCTCAATTATAAATCTGGTCACCTCGCTGCCAATGACCCTGTTTTGGCACGTCCCTGGTCTATTGTTTGCTGTCCGAAACCACCCTGTTTCTAAATATTACGAGCGAGCAAAGCGAGCGAGGAAATACACACTTTTTTATGTTAGAAGTAGTACCCTAGCTTCAGTAAATTACATTTTGAGCATGTGAAACATCCAGGTGCGTAGCCAGGGGGCGATGGGCCCCCCCCCCCCAACGCCATAAAAAAAAAGGAAGAAAAAAGCGTGAGCGAGAAAAGAAAAAGGTAAGAGGACGTAAGAACAGCGGGAGTAAACAAGGAACAGTGAAAAAGAAATGTCGGAGCTTCCTGCACCTCCTAGGGAGCGCGCTTCGACCGTGCGCTCATCACTACCGCCCCCCCCCCCCGAAATCCTAGCTACGCCACTGGAAACATATCTAGATTATTTATTCGGTCACTTCCACTCGCCTAATTCGTTTGCTTTGAAAAACCATTGAACAATTACTTAACGAACGAGCACAGCGAGCGAGGAAAAATATGCTCTTTTTCATTGTAGTGTTAATTCTAATCGAAATACACTATAGCCCAAAATAATGTATTCGATCACCTGTGTGCTGAGCTGAATATAACTCCATTTAGGTACCTAGCTCACCGTTCGAAATCATGCTGTTTTTACGTGCGAGCAAAGTCATCGACCCCCATGCCTCCTCACAAAATACATGTATGGATTCGTCAGCAAAATGCAGATTTGTTGTTGTTGTTGTTGTTGTAAATTTGTGAACTACATCACTGCCCAAATATTATGACACTTCTCTAATCGCTTCTGAAATAAGTTGATTGCCGTGCCCGAAATCATCTTGTTTCTAGCTTTTACGAGTGATCTCGAGTAGCAAGATAAAGAACGAAAAAATGGGATTTTTTTTTTAAATCTAGGCAATTATCTACAGAAAGTGTATCTAGTTAGGTAAACTTGCCGTCCGATTTCTTGGAGTGAAATCCAGATGTGGTTATATTACTAACATTCTGTAAGTGGAAGAATATTAGCCTCTGACATCAGATAGAGACACAAGATGCAAACTGATTCCTTTCATAAGAATAGTAATCATCGGCATTGGTTAAGTTACTTAAATGCTAGCTCGCTTGGCTCGCTAGCGCTTCCCGATTTCCCATTTTCCTTTTCCTTGTTATCCCCCTTTCTTTTCAATTTCTTTTCACTTTCTTTCTCCTTTCTTTTTCTCTTTCTTTCTTTTTTCTTTTCGTTATTTTTTTTTTTTGCCAGCCGATGGGGGGGGGGGGGGGCACGTGCCCCCACCGTAGTTACGCCACTGCACAGCTATAGAAATTGAGGTTCACCGACTCCTCCTCATGTGAGGCATTGAGCTGATTTTCCCGTCGTATTGTTACGCCATATTCTTTTTCATCAGCAGGTTGATCAGCATAAGGCAGTTCTGTTATAGGTTGCAGACGTCCTTTACTCATGTTATAAATACATCTGCTCTGTACTTTTCAATCCAAAGATACTATCTATGAATAACAAGCTACAAAATTATAGAGACTATATTGCTGCCCTAATGCAACCAGAATGCTGGAAAGTTTAAAAGTGTGTGGAGGTGGGAGTAAGGTGAAGTTCCAACTGGCCCCGATGCTATAGAATAATATGTTTGAGCTTGTATGTTGAATACAATTAGGGAAAATGATGTAAAAACAAAAGGGTAAAAGGATCGAGAAATCGGAAGAAGAAGAAGAAGAAGAAGAAGAAGAAGAAGAAGAAGAAGAAGAAGAAGAAGAAGGAAAACAGTAGGCCTACATGGAAATAAGTATAAGAGGATAAATAAATACAAACTGAACACTATATTCCTAATCTAACAGTGAAAGCGCGTGAAATTTTAATGATCTATATAAACATGTATTCCTATAACCGACACTGTTATACAAACAATGCAGACAAGTCCTTTTTTTATTTATTCTGAATGTATTTGTATTTTTCTTCTATATGTTGTTATGTATATGCTGGTGGAAAGCAATTTTTCACAAATCCATGTGGTTGAGACTGAATAAATTACAAATTATCAAATTATGAATAGTCAAATTATAGTCGTGCAGGGATAATAAAACAGTAAACATGACCGTTACCTTGAAAAGTAAAATGCGATAATACGCGGAAATTTATTATTTCATGAGATAGTACGAAGGCAGTCTGTGCAATATTACCTGAAAATTAAACGCTCCATGGCGTTGCACTTTGTTTTCTCTACTTAAACTGCAGTTTACCATTCCGTATCAGAACAAGAAAAATAACATATTCTAAAGGCAAAAAACAAAAAAACGGGTGATTTTGTTCGATCTTGATCGGTCTCTAGGATAGGAATCAAAATTACATCTACATACCATGTTGAAGAAGAATCTATATTAGCCTAAAATATTTTGATGGCTATAAGTTGCAACATGTCCACCATGCAAATGTAGAAATACAAGACGATTTGAGCAAGGCACAGCTGTGTTATTAGGCAATACCACACAAAGGGGGAATTAAGTACCCCTAACGCATCAAGTGCACGCGTTGTTGATGTCGTTGTTGTTGTTGCTAGTGGCGTATCCGGGGGACTTGCCCCCCCCCCCCCCCCTATTTTTTGCATGGTGCCGAAGGCGCCGCTACCTATAAAAAAAAAAAATTAAAAAAAAAAGGAAAGGAAAGGAAAAAAACAAAACAAAACAAAAGAACGTCAGCGCAAATTAAAATTGTATCACCAGCGCCGGGTAAGCACTGTATCATTATCTTCTTCTTCCTTCTTCTTCTTCTTCTTCTCCTTCTTCTTCTTCTTCTTCTTCTTCTTCTTCTTCTTCTTCTTCTTCTTCTTCTTCTTCTTCTTCTTCTTCTTCTTCTTCTTCTTCTTCTTCTTCTTCTTCTTCTTCTTCTTCTTCTTCTTCTTCTTCTTCTTCTTCTTCTTCTTCTTCTTCTTCTTCTTCTTCTTTTTCTTCTTCTTGTTGTTGTTCTTCTTCTCCATAAGTACAGGCCACCTTCGGGTGTATTCTCGTACTGTGGTGCAGGTGTATGTACAGTGTCTCGATAACAATCTGTAGGCTAATAGGCGCCGCTTGTTCGAATTCGAACACCGGCGCCGGGCAAGACTAATCGGCTCCGCTTGATTCTAACACCGGCCCCGGATAGAACTTTAATCGGCACCGCTTGATTCGAAGCTACAACTAGTAAGAAGTTGACTGATAGTGGGCCGCTAGCTGTTAATCAACGTTGGAACGTTCAAAACACCGTAACTTTTTAACGAAACAAATTTTAGCACAGTTATTTGGCAGGGGTTTTGCTACATTCATTGGCTAACTTCTATGTGAAAATGAAATTGATCCGTCAAATTATGCATGAGGGAGCATATATAAAAGTCCAAATGTCACTTTCCAAAAGTCACAAAGGTCATTTTGGTGGATTTGTGATCCAGAATTTGGCCAAATTCTGTTTTTGGTGTATGATTTTGTGCTATTGATATTAAGCATCTATCCTTTGACCCCCTTACACCTGTCATGAAACCTTTTCACATTTTTTTACGGTTCAGTGAGCTTAATTTTAAAAATTGTAAAATCCATAAAGTTTATCGAAAAAAATGAAATCAGATATTTATCATCAAAACGTTTCTTTACATGTTGTACGAACATGAGAAGTTGTAACCATTTCATGCCTGAATGAGTAAACTTTATAAACAAAGGGGAAAATGCTATTGCTTACTCTTATTTTGACGTAAGATATCACCCTTGTGATTTTTAAAAAGTGACAATTGGTATTCACTGCATGCTCACTCATGCGTGACTCAACGGATCAATAAAAATTTCACACAGAAGTTAGTAAATGAGTGTAGAAACACCCTTGCCGCATTATTTTACTCAATCTTGTTTCGTTAAAAGGGGGAATTTACTTATTTTGTTGTATATGCCCTACAGTCTTTAAGAACACCAAATTATGAAGTACCAGTAGTGTATCAGTATATACTTTCTAACGGCTGATCGTGACAAAATGGAATTCGGATAGCCAAAAAGCAATCTAACACAAACTACGAGAACATTTACACTCTCTGAATTCTTTTCAAATATTACTATCATTATTATTGATATCCACAGATATTACTGACTATCCACAGGTATGAAAACTTCATGAAAATGTTTTTGAAATGCCCAGATGGCAAGAATTTTTCCAACTGCACACTTTTGGGGGACGGCGTACAAGAAATTGAATTAACATGTGCCATATATCGTTTGTAAATTCGAATGCTCGCAGTGAGAATTACATTGAACAAAATGTGAGGTTTGTTCACACAATTGTGAACATATTGTGAAATTATTATCATCATCATCATTATATATCATTATCATCATCATCTTCTTCATCATCATCAGCATTATCATCATTATGAATAATCATTATGAATAAAACAATTGCTGTTGTTCTTGTTATTGCTGCTGCTGCTGTCGTTTGTTGTTGCTGCCGTTATCATCAGCATCATCACCACCACCATCACCACCACCACCACCACCACCATCACCACCACCATCACCACCACCACCACCATCACCACCATCACCACCACCACCACCATCACCACCATCACCACCATCACCACCATCACCAGCACCACCACCATCACCACTACCACCACCACCACCATCACCACCACCACCACCACCATCATCATCATCATCATCATCATTATCGCCATCAGCATTATTATTTAGTATTTTGTATAATAGGGTAGCAAGATTTGTTTTCTTTCTTTCAAAAAATAAAAAATAAACACACGTGCACACCTTGGTATCAATATGCCTATAGCACTTCATTTATTTGATGCAAAATAAAAGAGCAATGTATATAAAATGCCTTGCTCAAGGGCATAAGTGCCCTGCCGGTAATCGAACTCCCGATCCTCGCGTCTCCAGTCAAGCGCCTTAAACAATGGACTAGGGGAGCGTTTCATGAAAAGTCTTGTCGCTGATTTTCACCGACAACTGTTATAAGCTACTGAAAATCCTTGCATCTGATTGACTGAGAGCAAATTAGTCGGTGAAAATCACCGACAAGACTTTTCATGAAACGCTCCCCTGATTGTGGAGGTGCCGATCTGTTTTACCAGGAGGCTCTGTTGGAAAAAACAAACAAACGCAGAAAAACAAAGATGAAACCCCAACAGGTATGCAGTGGACTGAAGACCACTTTTTCAGTGCATAGAGTTGCAGACTGAAATAGACTGAATTATTATTTTTAGGGTTTTTAAAAATCTTTATTGATCAGATAAATCAAATCACAAATCAAGCAAATCAAAAATATTTAGGCAGAGCAGAGATCTTTGGCGTAACTATATGGCGAGTAGTCACACCCAAATTATAATAATAATGATTATAATATTTGTATTAATGATAATGATAACTTTCGATTTATTTAGTGCATAATAACACTTAATTCTCTATGCGCTTTACATTGGAAAGAAAACAGTATAGCTTACATTAACATAACAATCAAAGAAGACAAAAAATCTACGATGACAATATCTAAACAAGAATATTACACTACTGCAGGAAAAGATATGTCTATAATGCTCTCTAAAAATCATAAAGGGAATGTGTATCCCTGATTGTTAAGGGTGGAGAATTCCACAGAACTGGAGCTGAAACTACAAAGGATCAGTGTCCATAATGCAAGGGGGTGTTGTGATGATGATCGAAGTGTACGTACTGGATTGTTCAAACGAATTAGATCTGATATATAAGAAAGGGCAAGATTATTTTGTGCATTAAAACACATGATAATAATCTTAAATACAACAGGGTCTTTTTTTCGATGGGTAGCCACTAGCCAGTGGAGTTTCTTTAGCAGGGGGGTGATCTCCTGAACGAGCACCTGCTATTAACCTTGCTGCTGTGTTCTGAATTCTTTGAACCCGGAGTCCTTTTTCGGAAAGCCATACAACAATGAATTACAATAAACATGGCCATGGGACATTATCAAAGTATAAACAAGTATGTTAATTCATCTTATATCTAGATATTGCCGAATCTGTCCAATTTTCCTAATGGCCATGAATGCGAACTGGCAGGTTTTTAGTGATGGAGCCAGTCTATATCAAACTTCCACTTTTAAAATGATCTGAGAGTTTACCACTTTATATTTCAAAAAAATACTTTGCTTTTTGTATTACATTTAACAAAAGCTTTAAATTCTAGAAAGTTTTGGGTATTGCTGCTTAATTTATTATTTTTAACACAAGGAAAATTAAATCAAAGGTTAAGAATTTGTCACCCCGGCCGAATACAAATTCTTTTCGAAATGGGAAATATACAGAGTGTTTTTTTTTTTATTTGTTTGTTTGTTTGTTTTTTTATTTGTCATTGACAACATATCATCCAATACAATATTTACCACAGGGCATTTTACCAAAAAATGTGGATTTTTCAGGATCTTTTTTAAAAACAAAATTAAAAAGTCGGAGAATCCGTCCTTTCAGTCTGAGATAAGAATGTGTGTTAAGTCATAAGCGTTGGATAAGGGATAAATGCAATTGTCCCACAAAATATTTCAAAATGAAATGATTTATGCTCACCTGAATATATCAACACAAAACAGGCATCGTTTGGAATTAAGTTCCAAAATTTGTAACTCCAGTCCATTTCTTCCCAATTTTTTAACTTGCGTAGTACCGTTTAGAAACCTTTTTTTTTTTTAAGTGCTCTTCTGTAACCAAGTGCTTCTAATAAACGACTTAATATTCAGTATCAGTAGGCTGAACTTATAGGTACCCGCCTTAGATCGTTTTATGGAAAGAGCAATTTATATTAGATATCATGTGTATTCTTACAATTCAACCAGCTTACTGGACCCAAATACAAGATCTTGTCCCAATATACACTTGTGATACCCTGCATACACACCGCATGACTAAATTTTCATTTTTTATTTTCGCTTTGTTTGCAGACCACAAATAAAAGGCGTGTCAGAACTGTATGTAAGAACTGCTGCAGAACTGTCAGAATTAACCTGCAAATTGCCAGTAAGGTGTGGCCTTGGTGAGTGAATTGTTCACATAAACACTGATTTATGTAACAAATTATATTTACTGAATGAAATTAATTCATAACGTAAAGTCTATTTGTTATGATTAAGGTTTGACTGTATATACTGCTGCCGCCACGGCCACAAACATGACAAAACCATTGAAAACGGTCCCATATCTTATTGTTGGTGGGGTGTTGGCCTGAGTCGGCTCGGTCGGTGTGCGCCGGTGGACGACGTGACATCGCGACAGCGACCGCTCTGGCACAGATGCAATTTCAGCAGGACTGGTGCCTTGTGCCTTGTGTCAGTCACTTCTGAACGGTCCTCTAGGATCTGGATCTGGATATAGTACTCTGAAAAGCTCCACTGGAGCATCACTCAGAACGAAACTGTGAAGTCAGGGTTTCTCATACCAACTGTAAATATTTCTGCAGAGCGCATGAGAATTTATTTACATCCTGAATTGAAGTGATCTGTTCTGGTAAAGAGTTCGGCCATCTTAGCTAATATACCCAGCTGCCATTAAGTACCGCCTAGCTTACTGAAAAAAATATGGTTATTTACAGTACATAAACAAGATGGTCTAGAGCACAGGCATATTCAATATGCAATGTTGACTGATCTTGCGTTAATCGCTCTTTTGCGCGATTGTTTTTATCTTTCTTTGCTGCATATAATAATTATGCCGCCAAAGAAAACCCCTTTTCCCGCCCTCCGGGTCTAAATTATATTAAAATAGAGCATTCTACAAAATTATGAAAACCTGATCTCGTCTAGACCCATACTATTTCTTTCTCTTCCTCACAATATCCCCCCTCAAGCATTATAAACCCCCTTTTCCCGCCCTCCGGGCCAAAACTTTATTAAAACAAACCAAAGAGCTCAAAACTCTCTATACTAGCTCCTTAATGTACCCAAACCTTAGAGATTTGCCACGAAATCACAAAGAATTGTGTACAGTACAAACCTCAAATATTGCTTTATTCCATTTCAAATTCCGATAACCTTCTCGTCTAGACCTAAACTATCTCTTTCTCTTCTTCACAATATCCCCCCTCAAGCATTACAAACCCCCTCTTCGCTGCATTTATGCCCCCAAAAGAAAACCTCTTTTCCCGCCCTCCGGGCCAAAACTATTATTAAAACAGACCAAAATAAGAGCTCAAAACTCTCTATAATAGCTCCTTAATATACCCAGACCTTCGCGATTTGCCGCGAAATCACAAAGTGCATTGTCTATGGGAAAAATACGTACCCAAGACGTCTTGGGTACAAATTTTCCCCATAGAAAATGTACACAGCGCTCTCCGAAACGCACCAAAACGCAAGCGTTTGGGTATATATTTTTGCCATAGAGAATTGTGTACAGTACAAACCTCAAATATTGCTTTATTCCGTTCCAAATTCCGAAAACCTTCTCGTCTAGACCCATATTTTCTCTTTCTCTTCTTCACAATATCCCCCCTCAAGCATTACAAACCCCCTCTTCGCTGCATTTATGCCCCCAAAAGAAAACCCCTTTTCCCACCCTCTGGGCCAAAACTATATTAAAAACAGAGCAATTAAGATCTCAAAACTCTCTATACTAGCTCCTTAATATACCCAGACCTTCGCGATTTGCCGCGAAATCACAAAGTGCTATGTACATTGTCTATGGGAAAAATACGTACCCAAGACGTCTTGGGTGCAAATTTTCCCCATAGAAAATGTACACAGCGCTCTCCGAAAGCGCACCAAAACGCAAGCGTTTGGGTATATATTTTTGCCATAGAGAATTGTGTACAGTGCAAACTTCAAATATTGCTTTATTCCATTCCAAATTCCGATAACCTTCTCGTCTAGACCCATATTTTCTCTTTCTCTTCTTCACAATATCCCCCTCAAGCATTACAAACCCCCTCTTCGCTGCATTTATGCCCCCAAAAGAAAACCCCTTTTCCCGCCCTCCGGGCCAAAACTATATTAAATCAGACCAAAATAAGAGCTCAAAACTCTCTATACTAGCTCCTTAATATACCCAGACCTTCGCGATTTGCCGCGAAATCACAAAGTGCTATGTACATTGTCTATGGGAAAAATACGTACCCAAGACCTCTTGGGTATAAATTTTCCCCATAGAAAATGTACACAGTGTTGTTTGAAATCGAAGCAAAGCGCAACAGTTTGGGTATATATTTTTGCCATAGAGAATTGTGTACAGTACAAACCTCAAATATTGCTTTATTCCGTTCCAAATTCTTAAAACCTTCTCGTCTAGACCCATATTTTCTCTTTCTCTTCTTCACAATATCCCCCCTCAAGCATTACAAACCCCCTCTTTGCTGCATTTATGCCCCCAAAAGTAAACCCCTTTTCCCGCCCTCCGGGCCAAAACTATATTAAAAACAGAGCAATTAAGATCTCAAAACTCTCTATACTAGCTCCTTAATATACCCAGACCATTCGCGATTTGCCGCAAAATCACAAGTGCTATGTACATTGTCTATGGGAAAAATAGGTACCCAAGACGTCTTGGGTACAAATTTTCCCCATAGAAAATGCACACAGCACTCTCCGAAAGCGCACCAAAACGCAAGCGTTCGGGTATATATTTTTGCCATAGAGAATTGTGTACAGTGCAAACTTCAAATATGTCTTTATTCCGTACCAAATTCCGATAACCTTCTCGTCTAGACATAAACTATCTCTTTCTCTTCTTCACAATATCCCCCCTCAAGCATTACAAACCCCCTCTTCGCTGCATTTATGCCCCCAAAAGAAAACCCCTTTTCCCGCCCTCCGGGCCAAAACTATATTAAAAACAGAGCACTTAAGATCTCAAAACTCTCTATACTAGCTCCTTAATATACCCAGACCTTCGCGATTTGCCGCGAAATCACAAAGTGCTATGTACATTGTCTATGGGAAAAATACGTACCCAAGACGTCTTGGGTACAAATTTTCCCTATAGAAAATGTACACAGTGTTGTTCGAAATCGAAGCAAAGCGCAACATTTTGGGTATATTAAGGAGCTAGTATAGAGAGTTATGAGCTCTTATTTTGGGTGTGTTTTAATATAGTTTTGGCCCGGAGGGCGGGAAAAGGGGTTTTCTTTTGGGGGCATAAATGCAGCGAAGAGGGGGTTTGTAATGCTTGAGGGGGGATATTGTGAAGAAGAGAAAGAGATAGTATGTGTCTAGACGAGAAGGTTTTAAGAATTTGGAACGGAATAAAGCAATATTTGAGGTTTGTACTGTCATGACTGTACACAATTCTCTATGGCAAAAATACAGTTGTGCTCAGAAGTATTCATACCCCTAAGAAAATATGTTTTTGCATTTTTCATAAAAATGAAAGTTGAACTAGGATAACTTGCATAGTAGTTAAATACTACTAGACATTATCTACAAAAACATGCTGATTTTATTTTCATCTCATTTGCATAATAATAGAGAAGATGACTTATCTGAATTTTCTGATGTTCAAAAGTATTCATACCCCTGTCTTTCTCAAGTATAAGACACCTTATTTTTCATAATTCAAATATTTTACTACCCCCATATGGTTTCAAGCTGGACCCTATAATGTCAGGCAAAAATACAAAAGAATTTAAGCCATGTTGCATGGTATCCAGGAAGAGGAAGTTCCTGAGATCTCAGAAATCTTCCCTCTTCTGGGGTTTATCCAGATGTTAGTTGCCATGTTGATGAAATTGATTTCAAATCAATTCAATTCAAGACTGGGGGGCATTTCGCATTTTTAAAATGAAATTTTGTTTGAGAAAGTCAAGTCTTTGAATTCCAGAAATATCAGTGGTTCTATAAATTGAGAATCAGTGGCAAGATCTTTGTCAGTTCATCAGAATCGGCTTAAACTTCATCATGGTCAAGCGAAAGGAACTTAGTGACGACCTGAGATCGCGAATAGTGAATGCTCACAAAGATGGTTTGGGCTACAAGGCAATATCCAAGCGTTTTGAGGTTCATGTAGCTACTGTCCAGAGCATCATCAGAAAGTTCAAGTCTTTCAACAAAGTGGAGAACCTTAAAAGACCCTGACGGAAGCCCAAAGTCTCGGCAAGGCAAGCGCGATGTTTAGTTCGAGCTGCTGCTGTCAACCCCAGAATCACCACAAAGGAGATGCTGAAAGATCTCAATGGCCAAGGGACCAAGATCTCCAGGCAAACCATCCAGAGGACCTTGAATAAGGCAGGATTGAATGGACGACGGCCACGGAAGACTCCACTCCTAAAACCCAACCACACAAGATCACGTTTGAACTTTGCCAGAAGACATCTGGGAAAGGATGAAACTTTTTGGAGGTCTATTCTTTGGTCTGGTGAAATGAAGATGGAGCTGTTCAGACAAAGAGATGTCGCCTACGTCTGAGGGAAGAAAAGGGAAGCCTTTAACCCAAAGAACACAGTGCCCACAGTAAAACATGGTGGAGGGAGCATAATGGTTTGGGGCTGTTTTTCAGGAAGTGGGACAGGGAATCTTGTTAAGGTGAGTTTACAACATTATCAATGCATCAATTCTTAAATATGAATTGGTAATTTTTGTTTTACAAGTAGTGAAATGATTTTATTGAATAAGAATAATACAGATTTTCTTATCTTTGAGTATATATTTAACTTACACCAAAATTTGAGTCAAATGAATTGGAAATTCTCATTTTAGGTAAATTATGACATTGCTGGTTAAGTACTAACTCACATGCCAATTACCTTGTATGCTTAGTTCTACATTGAAATGCCCCTATGAATGTTTTACCTACGTAGTGTCTTTGGAGGTTTTTAAGCCATGTTGAAGTAAAATTAAAATGTCTTTCTTTCTTTTAATAGGTCAATGGCATCATGAAGAAGGAGCAGTACCTCGAAATCCTGCAAGAGAACGTGAAAGAGTCTGCCGAAACACTTCAACTTGGCCCTGATTGGATTTTCCAACAGGACAACGATCCAAAGCACACTGCCAAGAAGGTCAAAACATGGTTTCAGGAGCATGCAGTCAACGTACTGGAGTGGCCGAGCCAAAGTCCTGACTTGAACCCAATCGAAAACCTTTGGAAAGAGCTCAAGGTGAAGGTCAACGCAAGGAAGCCCAGCAACCTGAAGGACTTGGAGAGGATTGCAAAGGAGGAATGGGCCAAAATCCCTGTAGAGACATGCAAGAACTTAGTAACAAACTATAGGAGACGTCTGGAGGCAGTCACTGCGAATAAAGGCTATTTAATTGATTATTAACTTGTGGTTCATGACAGGGGTATGAATACTTTTGGACATCAGAAAATCCAGGAAAGTTATTTATTCTTTTGATATGCAAATGAGGTGAAAATAAAAATGGCATTCCTTGATACATGATACCTAAATGTATTTGACTGATTTGTAACTGACTCCAGTTCTACTCTTATTTTTATTAAAAATGCAAAAAACTGTAATTTTCCAAGGGGTATGAATACTTCTGAGCACAACTGTATATACCCAAACGCTTGCGTTTTGGTGAGTTTCGGAGAGCGCTGTGTCCATTTTCTATGGGGAAAATTTGTACCCAAGACGTCTTGGGTACGTATTTTTCCCAAAGAAAATGTACATAGCACTTTGTGATTTCGCGGCAAATCGCGAAGGCTTGGGTATATTAAGGAGCTAGTATAGAGAGTTATGAGCTCTTATTTTGGTCTGTTTTAATATAGTTTTGGCCCGGAGGGCGGGAAAAGGGGTTTTCTTTTGGGGGCATAATGCAGCGAAGAGGGGGTTTGTAATGCTTGAGGGGGGATATTGTGAAGAAGAGAAAGAGATAGTATGGGTCCAGACGGTTTTCAGAATTTGAAACGGAATAAAGCAGTATTTAAAGGAGTATATTGTGAAGAAGAGATAGAGATAGTATGTCTAGATGAGGTTTTCATAATTTGAAACGGAATAAAGCAGTATTTGAGGGGGTATACTGTGAAGTAAGAAAGAGATAGTATGTCATGTATGAGGTTCGACCATACACACACAGATCGTACTCAATATTGTGCATGTGCGGTCATTCGTTGAGCATCATCACAATAGGTGTGCGCTTCATTTTCTTATATTTTTTTCAGTAAGCTAGGCAGTACTTAATGGTGGCTGGGTATATTAACTAAGATGGCCAAGAGTTCCATATCCTTGCGGTTTTGGGAACGAAGGAATGGAGGTGTGGTTGTGAATTGGATTGAGGGATGGCAAACTGAGTTAGCTTGGTGCTTCTTGTTGCCATACTTGTACGAGACAATGGAGTCTCCTGCATTTGTATGAATTCTTGAACTGTCAACGTGATGAAATGTTATTTTCTGGAGCATGACAAGACTGTTGTATTGTCGTCTACTTTGGAGCAGGGGAAGCTTCAGACATTTCAACATCGATGTGACTGAGCTTGATCGACTGTAGTCATTTGTGATGACTGGCTGCTCGACGTTGGACAGCTTCAACCTGGTCGTTGTTTTTCTTGGTGTGTGGGTTCCATGCAGAACTACAATATTCTAGATGTGGCCTAACGAGGCTTTTGAAAGCTTGTGTTTTAAATTTAACTGGTGCATTACTCAGATTACGTCAGATGAAGTAGGAGTATAACTGGAAGTATAACTTGGGCTTCATCGAGAGTGTTGTGTTAACTTTGGTTCAATTGTATTTGGATTAATTGTTGGGTTTGCAGATTTGAATACTGCACTGGATTTAACCCATGGCAGTACAGAGCTTTCTTGAGGTCTAAATTAATTACCTTCATTCCTCAAATTGGCAACAAAAATTTTTTTTTTCCATGCTTAGATAGCTTGAAAAAAATATGGATATAACATGAACCAAAATGAATTATAATTGCAAAATTTAATAAGAAATTGCTAATTTGAACACAGAAATAGTGATTATGTATTATTCACTGCGTTGCCAATTTAAAGAGTATAATGATTAGTTACAATTAAATTGCTCTAATTCGAGAACGCCACACCATACGGCGTTTGGAATGGGCTCAAATTTTTCTCTTTCTATTCATGTATGATATGTACTCCCCAGCATTCTGAACCAACAGATAATGTAAAAGCGACTCTTAAAGGAGATGCTGTACCTCTATAATGTCCACATTCTGCTGAGGTAGATCATTCCAGAGCTTTACAACTTCAGGGAAGAAGGATTCTGCAAATGAAGTCGATGAGCACTGGAAGACGGTGAATTGTTTATCATGTGTCCGTCTACTGCTCAAGTTTTTACTCTGGAGATAATCCTGATGTAGAATATCGAGCTCTGCATGGATTATCTTGTGGAGTGTAGAGAGTCATTGGGTTAGACGTCTACTCTACTCTCTATACTGTCCCAACTCAGTGCTGTTAGTATTTTAGCAACGCTAGATTTGTGAAGTGGCCTAAGACAAACCTCGCTACCCTTCGCTGCACTTTTTGCAGTAAATCCCTATTTTTCTTGGTCCCGGGGTTCCAAGCCGAACTGGCGTATTCTAAGTGTGGTTGAACTATGGTCTTGTACAGGTTCTCTTTCACATTTCTTGAACGGTTGCTTTAGTTGCAGCATTGCTAGACTGCTTGTCCCATCTGAGATTGTTTTGAATGATAACTCCTAGATATTTGTTTTCTTCAACTTCCTCAAGGGGGGCTCCCCATCATCTGATAGTCAGTCTTTCCAGGGTTTCATTTTCTGGAAACTCTCATTACTTTACACTTGGAAGGGTTGAATTTCATCATTTTCATGCCCCACTTGGATGACCATTCTGAGAGGCTGTTTAGGTCGGTTTGGAAGGAAACCTCATCTTCGGAGTCAACAATGGGTCTATAGATGATACAGTCGTCAGCGAACAGCCTAGTTGTTGATGTAACGGACTGTACTACTGTATGAGCTGAAATTTTCGCGGTGGTTTTATTACCACAAATTTAACAACACGCGAAAATAGCCGCACGTAAATTTGCTTTTTACCTCATCGGCACATAGTTGTCATTGCCTAAGACTATGGAAAGTGCACTGCAGCAGTCCTTCACCCCGTGTGTATGTAGCATAACACACAGACACACGGAAATTGTCACTCACCACAAGTAAGCTCCGTACATGGTCACCTCTAAAACCCCTATAAGAAACCCAATTCTGCTTCCAAAAATATGGAATCGGTGCCATTTTTCCAAAGCATGCAGGGTTTTAGTGGGGTGGTAAGAGTTTGATGACAGCATTTTTTGTTTATCGCAAGCTACGAGTTTGATGGTATTGGCAAAAAATAATCAAAAAGCAAATCCTCTGGATCTGCCGATATGGCGCATTCATGTACAAATAAGTTTACTGCAAGTCTAACTCTTGCGCTCGCGAACTTAACAACTCGCAAAAATGTCTGTGAGCCTGTGATTCGCGAAAATATCTGTACACGAAAATATTGGCGTATACAGTACATCATTTATGAAGAGGATAAACAGGTGTGGGCCAAGGACAGTCCCCTGAGGAACTCTGCTCGGTACAGGCATCCATGGGGATGTGCTCCCTTTCACTGCGACCCTCTGGACACGACCAGTTAGGAAGGCCTTAATCCATGCAAGTGTTTCCCTCTGATGCTGTAGAAACCTAGCTTTTGGAGTAGGCGTTTGTGTGGAACTACGTAAAATGCTTTACTAAAGTCCAATATAGCCATATCTGTGGTTCGGTACATGTATTTGTTTAGCCCTGGGACGCTGCCACTCCATGGCTGCGTCCTGAGTGGAATCACTCAATTTTGGTTCAGCTCGCTTTTGCCTGAATTCGCCACAGTACAAATGCAGCTTAATCAGAGGATTTTCATACCATTTCAATTCTTTAAAAAGTCATAAATACAATGCCTCTTATTCATATAAAAAGTATGTGAATCAAACCTTCTTCAAGTATTCCTCTATTCAATCCAATTTTGCCTTTTGCACTCCAGATAAGGTGCCAGTCACGTCAGTCCCATTTCACCATTCTGAAAACTCAGCGACAAAAAAGTTTTTTGCGCATGCACTCCTATATGACGTCATTTAAAGGGTCGTCAAAAGATAATGAATATGCATGAGTGTATATAAATATTCATCACACTGCGCACCTTTTTACATGTGAGAAATCGGCCTTGATTTGATCTCATGAATAGTCATCGATGCAGGTCTTTCACTCGCTTATCATGAATATGCATAATTTTTCTTTCTTGCCGATCTGAGCGTCTCGCCTGTCTTGTGCATACACACATGCATACTATACACGCTCTCATATATCGCAATATCTCAATCTCCACACGCATGCGCATTGCATATTATCTTAACCGACTACGAAGATCTTAACCCAAAGATATGACCGGATAAAGACTCATTTTGGGGACCATCCTTTTCCTAATCGAACAAGATTTTTTATCGACAATGTTTTTAAGTACCTAAAATTGCTTGATTGAATTATTCAATTAAAAAAAATCCGTATTTTGAGCTGGGGAGCCCCGCATAGATAGGCATAGAAGCTTCCACTGGAATGCAGTGCGCAGCCTGAACGCTACACGTTCGGGCTGCCGCAGTAAGTATTTGTTATGGTTTGAAGATAGGTTGTGAAATGTAGCTATCATCTGAGTCTCACAAGACCTGGATTTCCTGAATGCGTGTTGTGCGTCGACCATAATATCAGATTTGGTAACATACTTCATGATGTGGCTATCTAGTGTGTGCTCCAGGACTTTACAACAGACGCATGTGAGTGAGATCTGTCTGTAGTTACGTGGATCAGACTTGGAGCCTTTCTTGAAGATGGGTGAAATGGTAGCTTGCTTCCGATCTTCAGGCAATTCACTATCCTTCATGCTCTGTTGGTAAATGAGTTGAAGTACAGGTGCTATCTCCACCGCTGCTAACTTCAATACAGCATTTGGGATATTAGAAAGAAACAAAGAAATAAAAATGAGAGCATCAACAGACCTCCAGTTAAAACCATGCATGAACTAAATTTTCAACTTTTTAGAGTCTAGATCTAGGCCCTACCTAATATTACTTTCTTTTTCTTGTCGCAGGTTAGGATTGTGAAATGCAAGAATTGATGCTTGCAAGGAAAGGCATCGAAAAGGATTGTGTAGACCATACATTTTTTTTATTGGAGAGATAGGCCAAGAAGATAACTAAAAGAAGAAATCCTGTCTGTGCTATCATTTTGATCGCAATGATAACTTCGATACAAAACTACTGGCGGTGTGAAACTTGTCATACACATGTGTACCACTTGTACATGTACAAGCTTATCTGAGATTAGCCAGACCCACCTGTAGGTCAAAACAGTGTTTTGAATAGCGAAACTAATTGCCAACGCGAACGCGAAATACATTGACTTAGATCTTCTATAATAGAGAAGAAAAGTTCTGATTTTACTTACCAGCAATGTTCCCAAGGCTCTCAATTTTCCCCTTTATGCTTCATATCTGATGAATGAACTGAAAATGGTGAATTTTAAGAAGAAAACTGACACTTATCAGACAGCATGCCGTCAAGTAACCAATAGAAAAGCATGCTGTGTAGTTTCGGTACAGAATTGTCACTTTTGCGGGACGAGGTCAATTCATTGACCGAGTACACAGGATGAGTGGCCAGACCCGACCCCGTGCTTTGGGTTCGCCAAAACACACAAAATTTTGGCGAACCCATTCGGTATCCTGGAAGGTAATCGGCATTTGCATACAAAGACTTTATGTGCGAGAGGTCAAACTTCCGGTTGACATTCAGTGGAGAGGACAAAATTTCTGAGTGCAGATGAAGCAATAAATACATGATTTTTAGCAAATTAAGAATAATTAGATCTTGCTTAGGGCAATTTTGTTGTCTGTTTTTGACTGCTGCAACGGTGAATATTCACTACAATCTGATCTACGTTTGGCCGTATGAGTGATACATACATGTGTAGTAGTAAAGGAAATTAGTCTGATGAGTTTTATGCCACTATGGTAATATAGATCTTATGTGTACAGCAAGTCCTCTGTATGGAGATGTTAATAATCCTCAAAATGCAATGTTTGGAAATGAATTTAGAGTCTACTGTATTTCACTGGTACTATGGTGCCTGTCTTTATAAATCAAATACCGATTTTTAATGAATATCAGTGACTTTTGTACAGTGGTGTTGCTTAAATGTTGCTGTGTATGAGTATATCTGCTCCTACACACGAAGTATATTAAAAGTCCCTAGGAGTTACAGTAACACTAACCAAGACTGGAAATTGGCTTTAGTTATTAGACCAACTCACATATTATAAATTATGAGAAAATCTGCACAGGATGTAATGTGTAAACTCTTCTCTGACATTCTCTCTCTCTCTTTCTCTCTCTTTCTCTCTCTCTCTTTCTCTCTCTCTCTTTCTCTCTCTCTCTCTCTCTCTCTCTCTTACTCATATAGTCTCCCTCTCTTTCATTTTCCTAGATTCTTTATTTCTATTTCTATGTGCATGCAGTGATTCTTGCAGCTTTGTTTCTTGCTTACTCAGAGTTCGATCCTACATGTGCACATCACCCTCAATTTAATGTGGAATGGCTTCAGTATGGAGAGCTTATCTTGGACTGCTTCATAAATATCCCTTTCGAACACAAGCAGTAACTTCTGGTAAGTCAGCTCTTTGCATATTGGAAATGAAGAATTCTTTAGTTGGGGGGTTTAAATAGTGTTTAATCACCTTGAACAAAGTGGATTTTGATACTATCAAAACAATGTTCCACTTGGTCATTCCAGTACTGTTGCTGGTTTGTCATTACTTAGAGTCTCTTTAAAGTTTACATATAATGCATCTGTTGATTTCTTCTTTGACGAGCTACGTTGTAATTTATTTGCAGATCTTAGACTGAAGTTATTTTTCATCATAATCATATACTCCTGACTAAAAGCTGTACCAACATCTTTTGTATCTATGTTTGAATTTGTGTAGAAATTGTGTCTTATATTTCTACATTCTAAGTATTTCTAAGTATTTCTAAGTATTCATGGTTTACTACTTTTACGTGTAGATTTGTAGTTTGTGCAAATGATGCTGATTTACTTTTTTACGAGACCTGGGGCCCGTAGTTAGCAATCAATCACAGAGTTGTAACAGCCAGTCAAAACCACTGTTTCATGCACATCTCGTTCAAAAAGGTGACCCTGGACCAATCAGAATGGTTGTTTTAAATTTGATTGATTGCAAACCCTTGTGTTATGGGCCTCTGGTCAGCCTTGATTCATTATCAGTTTGGTTTACCGTTTTCTTTTCTCTATTAATAGGTGACTTATTTCACCACAAAATTAGATGATTTGATTTGATGATAAATTTTCACATACTGCTAGTGAAGCAAGTGCAGTACATGAATGTTTGTAGATGAGACTAGTGCCGTGCTACTCAGATAACCTCATTTCATACATTTATTTATTGTATTTACGTTGTATTTATATTTGCAGGTGTGTTATTCTTCACTTCAGACTGTATTTCTCAGCAGGTGGTTGAAGAGATAGGATGGAAGAATCATGACAAATTAAGGACTATCAGACAAACTACATTTGGTTGTTGCTTTGCTGTAAGTTTAGAATCCTCAGAAGAAAAAAAAATGAATGGAAGAGGGGGTGGGTAGGGGAAGCTTATGTACATGTATGTCAAATTAATAAAATAATGCCAGTATATTTTACCCAAATATTTTGTGTAAGTGCACATTCATTTATTTATCCTTTTTTTCTTCTTCATTTATTTTCCACTCATGGGGTTGAACACCCTAACAGCAGAGCTGGTTTCCATATGAAACCACCATATGCTGGGAAGTTTGTATTATGTATCCGCATCCTAGTTTGAACTTCTTCAAAACACTGTCTGAGTTGAGGCTATCAATAATTCATTGAATCCCTTTTGTTGACCAGCTATCCTGCAGGCAGTTCAATGCAATGTAAGATGAGATGTCTATGTTTAAGTCACTGGGACATCCATTATTGCCATCAGGTTTGGTAGCATCCAATTCAGCCTTCACTTGTAACCCATTTACATTTATTTTTTTTCTCCTTTGAATTTCTTGTAATCCTGCTTTTGGATATTTTTTTAAAAATTCAATAGCACTTTAAATTTGAAATCCCTTTTGTTGACCAGCTATCCTGCAGGCAGTTCAATGCAATGTAAGATGAGATGTCTATGTTTAAGTCACTGGGACATCCATTATTGCCATCAGGTTTGGTAGCATCCAATTCAGCCTTCACTTGTAACCCATTTACATTTATTTTTTTTCTCCTTTGAATTTCTTGTAATCCTGCTTTTGGATATTTTTTTAAAAATTCAATAGCACTTTAAATTTGAAAAATATAGAATTTTCCATGGACTGGGCTAAATTTTTAAAATGCTGATGTTCCACTTGTTTTGTTAGTATCAGGTCCAGCATTGTTTGCATGGTCATACTTTGTTTCCTTATTACCAGGGTCCAGCATTGTTTACATGGTCATATTTTGTTTCTTTATTACCAGGGTCCAGCATTGTTTACATGGTACAAAATTCTGAACAGACTATACCCCGGTACTGGTAAGCTCACTCCTCTCTGGAAGATGCTTACAGATCAAGTAAGTCAATTATTTTGTTTTGTTTTGCTTTGTTTGTTTGTTAGCAAGTTTTCTTTGGTTGCTGGGGGGGGGGATGTTCACACTTAATGTTGTGCTACTTTGTAATAATAATTACATGATGTAAGTCATATTTCAAAGGACTTATGTTCCAACATCTGTTCTAAGGAAAAGACCTACCAGTAGTTAACCTACCTGGTATTTATCTTTTGGACATATTCAGCTATGCATACTCTTATTTCCAAATTTCCATTTTCCTGACTTTTAGTACAGTTTACACTTTCATGATATTTACTTGTTATTATTATTATTATTTTTTTTTTTTTGAGGGGGGAGGGTTCAGCTAATACATGTATGTACAGGAATACCCTTTATGACAGTTGTTTGAACAATTGGTTTGGCCATGAAGTACATTGCATGCATGGAAAGTTTAGTAATAGTTGCTTTTAAATCAAGTACAGTTTATGTGAGAAACCTTCTACCATTTTTTGTACAAACAATAGTTTTTAAAGCTATATGTGACCCGCCAGCCCAAAACCACCAATAAGTCGCATGCACCGCAACTGCGAAAACAGCCAAAAATGTCATTTTGGTTGGATTGGTCAATTTTCTGTCTTTGATAGAAATGGGTAGTTTCATTATCAGTCTTTCATGTTCCAAAGTTTGGGATCGTAATTCTTTCTAGAAATGAGTTTTTTAGCAATTTTAAAATGACTCGTCATAATCGCCTGATACAAATTGACCGCCTCATGGAGTGTTAAGGCACTTTTATAACGCCTTCGTTCAATTCCCGTCTAAGTTAAAAATTAATCAAGGTACTGAACTGAATTTTAGTGAATATAAGGAATAGGTCCTAATCCTAAGGTGTGCCTGATCTGATAATCCCTCCAAACCAGTTTGCCATGAACTATTGAATACGCTCCTGTGCTCCCTCACAAACAAAAGACCGCAGAGTGCGCTCCTGTGCGCTCTGTTGTTTTGAACTTAAAGACTGTTTTCTCTGAATGGAGATTATTGATTTCCTAATTAATTGGTGTGAATTTGAGAGAGTTATCATGGACCAATTTGGATGAGTCATATACCATTGGAAAGCTGAGAATCTCTACTTTCAGATCAACTATTAAACAGCAAAATGAATTTGGGCGACTTATTGGTGGTTTTGAGGTGGCGGGTCACATATGAAGTTGTATTACTGTTAGACATTTAGTAAGTACATGTACTTCTTCATAAACTCTCTTCAAATGTTTGTTTTACAGACTGTCTTTCCACCAATCTTTCTCACCGTATATTTTTCATCTGTTGCTTTGACAACAGGAAAGAAAGTTGAAGAGATTCCTGCCATTTTGAGAAGGGTGTGTACTGTTAATGCCATTCTTCCTTCATACTGATGTAGTCTGTACTGTCAAAAATGTTAAGTCATTTTGTCAATTGTCTTCTTTCCATGCTAAAGCATGAGCAAAACTTTTTGCTACCTGATATATTTGGAGTAACTAGATGATGGGAAATAACCAAAGATTTTTGGTCTGGGTTGTATTTGTTTTGGGTGTTTTTTTGTCTGGCCTGTATAGCAAGAATGAGATGTAGGCACTGCTTTTCCAATGGCGATGGCAGCATCAACATTTTAAGAAATACTGTTACTATTGTTATGTTGCGAAAACTTAACCTAAGGTAAAGTAATTTTCATTCAAATTCCATAAAACTTCTTCACAAGGGTTATCAATTATCACAAATCATGTGGAGCAAATTTCAGATCACAAAGTCAAGGTCAAATTTCATTTGGGGTTAATTAATTGATATTATTAACCTCATTTTCAAAAGTTTTTGCACATTGTCCAAAAAGTTCTATGAGAATCGGGGGGGGGGGGGGGAACACCCTTCATGTGCCCCAACCACAATTTTTCACTAAATCAGAATGCTGCTATGATGATTTTCATAATGCAGGTGAGATCACCAAGGGTTTTTCACATATGTTTTTTTTTGTACGGCACTTATCTTCACCTAAATGTGACTGTTACAAGTGTGGTTCCATTTTGTATTGTGGATTTGTGCTGTAATAAATGTCAGAATATATCATACTATGAATTGTCTGATGATCCACTGCAGAGAAATCTTGGAAATTTTGTTTTTGGGGAAAAAAGCAAAAACCCGCAGGTACCAGGCAGATACTTGGCCATGTACACTATTATGTTCATTTTTCTGACTTTAAGATTTTACAGTTGTTCGATCATTTTTGTTGTTAGGTTTAAAAAAACATAATATAAGATTTCTAACAGTATGTTTCATGTATATTTTTCCAGGATATACCAAGTACTTATGTGAAAGGGCTGCTGGTAAGCATAATACCAACTTGTATTAACCATCTTAAATTATATTGAGTCATTCCTCACATGTGTACATATATGCACACCGTCAATGTGAATTTATTCCATACAATCGTCAAACTGTTTAGAATTTGTCCAAAACCTCCTCCTCCTCTTCCTCTTTCTTTTTTTTTTTCCTTATTTTTTTTTTCTTCTTCTCCTTCTCCTTCTTCTCCTCCTCTTTCTCCTTCTTCTCCTCCTTCTCCTCCTTCCCCTTCTTTTTCCTCCTTTTATGCAACAAATGTAAACTTCTATATATCATGTCGCAATCCATAGTGATGATTTGCACTTGTTAATTTGAAAATATCCATCTTTTTTCTTATTTTAACCAGTTGAATAAGGGAAATGGTTCCTCTGCAAAGCCTAAGGAATTGGGGAATTCAGCAGTCATTTGAAAAAGAAAACAATTGCCGTTTATGTGTCTTTTGATTAGGAATTGCTGAGGAGGTTGATTCAGATTGGTCGTTTCACTTGGACCACTTCTAATCTGTTTGTCTTTTTCTCTCATGTAGCTCTGGCCAACAGTTCAGCTAATCAACTTCTACTTTGTGCCACTTCTACACAGGTATGGATAAGATCTTAAGGCGTTTACAAAATATGAAAAGGAAAACCCTCACGTTTTTTTAGTGTTCACATATGGCTGCATTGGCATGATTTACTTATGATAATGAAGGCGCATCAAAGCATCATTGCTCAGAATAAAAGAAAGTTTTGCGTGACATCATATTTTGAACTAACTTTTTAAGAATTTGATTGATCCACAGCTTTTTGCCGCCAGGAAGCAAATATACTCCTCTTGCCTTGAGTTTTTTTGTTTTGTTTTATTTTGTTTGGGTTTTTTTTTTTTTTTTTTTTTTTTGGGGGGGGGGTTTGCTGCCTCATATCCCATTCTCTTGTACACACACAAACACACACACACACAAAAGTGGGGTTTTACCACTTCATATCTGAGCAAGCCTTAGTGTTGAGGTGTCTAGATCATTATTAGACTCAAAACAGTGTGCATGAAGTTGTACTAAAATCATGGATTATATGATTACTTGCAGAGCTCTTTGTCATCCCTGACTAGTTGCCAACCATAGTCAAATTATTAACCCGTTGAACACTAGTGGTCTGGTCGATAGGAATTTTTTACTGTCGACATGTCAGTAAAAAAATCTCAATATCGACATACGTGTCGACATAAGTTTTTTTTTTCACTGGCTGAAATCGTGGTATCCGACTGTCTGGGCGCACCGGGGTAGCAGAAGAATTGATTTTTACATAACATACTTTGACTATGGGGTAAGAAAATGTGTAACTTCAAAGAAAATTGAGAAGATTTGAAATTTCATGTACAAAGTGAATGGAGACCTGCTCGCATATGATGTCATCAGTATTGCCAATTTGCAGAAGCGAGAATAATTCACTAGAAAATGTAAATGAGTGTAATTTTCTTATTCTTTGACCGATTTTGCTCATTTCATTTTTAAAATGCTGTTCAAATTTATCTACTTTTATTGAAACAGTGAAACTTCTAGGGTGGACTTTCCCTCTAATAGGGTGTGTGAGGGAAGCCCATTGATGCATGTCAATAACAAAACGTACCATATGAAAGGTTGGTCCCGAAACAATTCTGCTGTCATCTGTTGCAAAAAGCTTGCGAAATTTGATAATTACTGTATTTTAAGATACGAGCATAGAACAAAAATCACTTTGCCAAATTAAATGATCTTGGTATCATTCTCTTTTGTAGAAGATGCTTTACTCACTGATGTAAAAAAAATAGCTACTTTTTGAAGTACTGAAAACTGCCATTCTGCTTTTTCTTTGACACCTGGTATAATGTTATAAACTGGCTGTGGAGCAATCTCATTTGTGTGTACATATATCTTAGAGTATAATTATATGAATGGGTCAAACATTGTTGGACAAGGACAAAGCTTTATTGCTCTTTTGCTTTCTATCAAACTCAATCATTCTTTTTTCTTTTCCACTTCACAGGGTGCTGGTTGTTAATGTAGTCTCCATGATATGGAACACCTATTTAAGCTGGAAAGCTAATGCTGCCAAAAAGAGTATATGACACCCAACTACATAGCTACTAGATAGACTTACATTAATATTTCTATAAATGCTGCATTAGGATAAAGATGTATTATTTGTATAAGTACCAGAAGAGTGACATAAATAAATTGACTAGATGGATTGGTTCACACATTATGTTGTTGTGTGATATTGTTTTATTTTTTTTATTGGCAGTTGGTGACACACACCCACACAAATAACATAAGTTGATTCCATTTTTATAAGAGCAAATTGTTAATGGGTCTCTCATAGAATGTTGGAACTGATGATCTTCCTATAATTTTGCTCGGGGGGGGGGGGGAGCTTTTACTGACATGTCAGTAAGTTCAAGGTGGATTTAAAAAAAGAATCAAGCTCTCATTTCTTACAACTAGGAGTGATATACAGTATTGTGTTTTCAGCCATGAGTAGTTTTCGTACCTTTTATTTGTTTCCCACTCACTGAATAACAATGCTTCTTCTTCTTCTTCTTCTTCTTCTTCTTCTTCTTCTTCTTCTTCTTCTTCTTTCTTCTTCTTCTTCTTCTTCTTCTTCTTCTTCTTCTAGCAGCAAGGACCCGTGGAAAATTTCATGCGTGCTTGAACATTATATTGCAAAAAATGCATTTGCTCAAAAATGTATCACTGCATGATACTTTCAATTATAATATTACTTGGAAAAATATGTTATTTTTATATGTACATGTACATGTATTTACTGAAACTTAAGTGATGGATTTTATTGAAAATTAACAGCTAGGTTATTCTACAAGGACATTCCTTGAAAAGCACAAAAATGAATAGCACTATACAAATGTTATTGTGAACTGCTTTATGTGAATAGGTTTACTGATTTGTGTGTGATGTTGCGTTTACTACTTTTTTATTGTATATGTATTTTGTTATTGCGGTATAATGTGCATGTATCGGGGAATTTGCAGATAATTCTACATAATTTGTATGTACATGTAGTTAGTTCATATGTCATGAAATTGTCTACTATTTCCCTGTGCTTTCAGGTTTTTATATTTTTATTCAGTCTTGGAGAGGGCCTTAAATTGACTAGGATATCATCTATATCTATTTAACTCATTGAGCACAAAGCCTGAGATAACTCGGGAAGGAGTCGTGGAAAATGGGCAAAATCAAATCCTGTCCAGTTGGTTAATACAGTGTCAAATTCTATTGTGTTTGAAAATGTGCAATGAAAAGTGAATATTTATGATGCAAAGCCACAAGAAGACAACTGACATGTATTAAGAAAGCACTCAATATTCAATATTCAATATTCCAGGGGATTCTATGAGTGTCATAGATTACCTTTTTTAAAAATATGTGAAGTCTCTTAAATCATGTTTGTTTGTTTTGTTTTCTATGATCAGAGACAGAACTTTGTTCCAGTCAGAGGTGAAGAAGATTAATTTAACTAGCATTTGCTGATCAGGCTTTTGAAAAATTTAGGTTTTTGCGATGAAAGTTTCAGTGATGAAAGGGGGGTGGTCACATCTTCCATTCCTACAGTGCCCTTTTCATGATTATTTATTTTTATGGATAGTTTTAATTTTATGCTTTTATTTTACACTTAGACTAGTGTCGGATCAGATTTTGGACATTATCTTCTGTTATAAGAACAAAAATATTTCTGAATCATTCTGGGTAATGTATTTCATCCTGCTTTTTGCAGAATGTGATTTCTAAATACTGGTACCATTAGCATTTTTAGTAGTATCATCTATTAAACATTTTTTGTTTGTTTAAAAGATTTCTGAACAAAAGGACTAATTCACTAATTGACAGTACATACATAGTGTGTATACTATGTATATTTTTTGTAACATAGCTTGTATACTCTTTGTAATTGGGTTTTCATGTATCTTGTCATGCATTTATTTCATTGTCTACTTCTGTTAAAAAACTTTAGTGGTTTGTGAGGTACATATATTTACCTATTTTGAAAACAGATTGGAAATGTATGTGAAGAAATTTTAGAAATCTTGTAGAATTTAGACCTTGCGTTTCATTTTCAGAGAAGTAAAGTTCGTAAACTTGCCAGTGCTTATTGTACTTTGACGTAGATTCAATGTTATTTATTCTATGAATGTATTCATGCATTCAGCCATAATTCAGTGGAGCACATGGTGTGTATGTTCAGTACTTTCCTGTCCTGACAGCTTTGAGATCCAGTCTTCCATATGGAGTTCAACTACTCAGCATGTTTGTAAATTAAGCAAGAAGCCATTTTTCCCCCAAGAATTTTGTTACTAGCACTTATGAGAAGCTTTAAAGGCCTGTTCAGTCACTAAACAAATCTGGGTATTCATTGTTAGTCTACCCACTTCCAGGGTCTCAAATATCAATTTCTACATTCTGCAAAAAATTTCCAAAATTCTTTCAAATCATCAAGAAGTAAATATTGTCTGGGTGAAAGCAGTTTTTCATTTCATTTCAAGACTGAAATCATTTTTTACTAATCATTTTGTTTCAGATTTACAGCATTTTGTTCGGAGTGAAGTGAAGAGGTTAACTTAGTCACTGGATTTGAACAAGGTTGTTACTACACGTTTAAATAAAGGGATGTTCAGATATGATGCAACATTGTGACGCCACAAAATTTGTAGTGTTCAGATATGGCGCAACATTGTGGCACCATTTGTTAATAAACGTGCATTAACGTGTCAACTCTCAAATAAAGGAGAATTTTGTCAAAACTTGCCCAGACAGCCTCATGACAGCATATTTTGCACAAACTTTTTAGGAATTTGATGGGTGTGCATTTTTTTTGCAGCCACGCAGCAAATTTTAAAAAGTGTCCTGCCTCAGCAACATTTTTTTGTCACCTCATATCTGAATGCCCCCTAGTCATTCTTTTTGATCATTAGCTAAGAAATCTGATATGGACAGTAAAATGCCTTTCTCATCATAGCAGGGCAAGGGAATTTACTATTGTTCAAAGAATCTTTTTTCTTTCAAAGTTCGCTTTTCCTGCAGAATATGTACAGTATAACAATATTTATTATTATCATTGTTGATCATTATTATTGTTGTTGTTGCTGTTATTACTATCATTATCAAATATGAACTGGTGTATCATAATGCAGACCATATTGTGCCATGTAAAAAGGGCCAAATGATTTGGTATTTGCTAATTGGACTGGTTGCCATTATTTTTTTAACTCTGGTTTACGAAGATATGAGATGTGTCTCCATTTTTTGACTGAATGTATCATTTGACATGGGATTACTACATGTCTTGTCCTTAGTGTTGTTTAAATACTGATTGCTTCTTTTAGGCAAGAGCTGCAAAAATAATCCATGTGATATTTCAGTTATTCTTGTGTATTACCATGATTAAAATTAGACCTCTTTTTTCCATGTGGAATAGGGAATCAATTTTTACTCAATTGGAATGAATCGAAATCTTTTCTCGCTTATTCTTAGCCTTAGATGCAGTTTAAAGTCATTTGCAAGTGCTTGTAAGAATTAATGTTATCCTTGATATATTTTCCCATGTTCACTTTCCTAAGTAGTTTTTATCATTACTCATTCATGTGAAGCGCAAAAAAAAGTGCAACTTGTACATGCAGTTATTTGATAAAAATGCCAAAAATGCCTGCCAGAGCAAAGAGAATGCAAATATGTGGGTAAGTTAATATGTTAGGTTTATTACAATAATGAGAAAGTTAGATTTTATTGCGTACTTATAATTTTATCTTCTGTGTTGGTCTTGCATCTCTGTGCTAGAACTCCTCTGTTTTGATATTAATGAGATCATTAATGAGACTTAATTGTGAAACAAAGAACTATTTGTGGTTTGAAGTGTTTACATTGTATATCATTAGTTTTGGTTATGTGCTGGATTGAAGCCATGCTTTTGTTCCACTACACAATTGTGTGCACAACCCAGGTATGAAGTTCCATGTATTCCAAAATAATATTCGTACAAAATTTCAAAGTACATCATGTCTCAGTAAATATATATTTTGCAAATGAACTTCAAGAGAAGAATTTGGGACTGAATTATAGTACATGTAATTGTTATAATTCGAATAGTACCAGCTCTTAGGGAGGAAATGAATAAACCAAAGGTGGTCTGTGTCTTTGTAGAGGAAGAATACCTCAGATATCAACAGATTTTATAAATGCATATACAGTATGTACTTCTTACACTCAATATTTATATTGTGGTGAAATATCTCATATGCAGCAAAATAAATATGTATTTTCATACTTTCAAAGGAGTTTAATGTCTTGGGATTTTTGTAGTGGATGTAACATTTTGGATAGTCAGCATTCAGTATGAAATCAGTTGCTATGGAAGCATGCTAGGATAAATGCAATATTACAGACCTCCCACCCTTTCTGACTGAAAAATAGGGATGATTTTGCTCAAAATTAGGAAAGAAACAGCATTTCCCATGGGTGTGTGTATAAAATTCATCAAGAAAAATAAAAAAATCATATCGAAACAAGGGCTTGGAATGGTCGAAATTCAGATTCTTTACTCCAAATTCAGAATGGTTGGGAGGTCTGCAATAATCATACCCTCACTTAATCACAGACTGCCATTCTGAAGCCTTATCTTTCTGTAAACATATTCACATTAATGTGTGATACAAACATGCTATTAAATATCGTTGAACCCTGACCATGTTTAAACATTTGCAAGGAATTCTAAACCTTGGAAATTGTAACATATGTGACCCTCCACCGCAAAACGGCCGATAAGTCAGAGATTTGACAATTTTACATTTTAACAGTTTGAAAGCTTGGACTCACAGCTTTTGAATGATATAGCTTGCCTTGTCAAGACCATACAAAATTACAATGAGAATGAGAGTTTGTCAGACAAGCTAATCACCAGAATGATATGAAAAACAGGATATAAAGAGGAGTGCCATACTGGTGTCCTATTGTTTGTCTCACTAAAAGGGTGAATAAGAATTCCCTAGTATTTACTATGAAGGGATTATCAGATTAGGCTCAAACTTGGAATAGTTTCAAAGGATATCTCCATGTTTAGATTTCCAAAGCCACAGTGAAAGACTTCTGAGTTATGTACACATGTTAATGTGAAGGTTTTACCCAGTGTGCTTGCATAATTTCACTTCCAAATTCCCCCCAAATGATAATTTTAAATCAGAGAAAAAACACATTTCCACACGGCTGATGGCCCCCAAATTTGATCAGATAGGAAATCAGTAAATGAACTATCAGAAAATATAAAAGACTTAAAATCAACTCTTCAATCCGAAGTTCTCTATTGAAGCTGTTTACTCTAAAACTCCCATTGTGATTTATTTGTCGTTTTGTGGAGGTTCACATACATGTACATGTACGTGTATGTGTTAAACATATCCTCATCACCGATACACAGGCACAAGCACTTCCTTCAAGCATGAGTAAATAAATCTCTTTCTGTATTAAGTTTTTGGCTCTTTATTACACATCATTCATATGGTACAGACTCGTAGCACAATGCAAGTATGCAGGAAAGCATCTGGGATGAAAAATGATAGAATGAAAAAAAGTAACTAGAGGGACACATGGAAATCAGTGATGTGAATCCTTCCAACACCCTCTCGTTACACTCTGACCCCGCTTCTTCCCATTTCCATATCTGCCAACCCTGCAAGTCAAGAAATAGGGACACAAGATTACGAAACTGTCAAAAATAGGGGAATTCCTTAATTTCCTTTACATTACTATAGACAGATTTTGACAAAAATAGGGACATGGGGTCATCATGGGTGAAAATTCCTCTTTCGTTTTCCCCTAAATAGGGACTGTCCCTATAAATAGGGTGAGTTGGCAGGTGTGCATTTCATCCATCTACATGTAATACTGTCAGTGCCCCCCCCCCTCCATTCTTTCCCATTCAAATACGCTAGTAGTTCCCCTGTCAGTGGCTGGACCAATGCAAAACCACTGACACAAGCCAACAACACCTCAAACAAGTCATACACTGTGATTTCATATTGTATTTGGTCAGTCATTTTTTTTTTTCTCTTTTAAATATCTCCCTCACAGTCCTGTCAAGGGTAGCCTCTGAATTTGCTCCTCTTTGACAAGGGTGTATTGAAAGGCCTAATCTTCAAACATCAAGTAGTAGATATTGTAGTGTGAATGTTTTCATGATGCTGTTTCCCTCTTCCTCGAAAGGTACATGTAGGTCTGTTCACTGCACATTGTTCATTTTACATAATTTGTCTACCAAGAAGATCTTTTTGTGCCAGACATGTTTCCTATATCAGCAACAGATCTCCACACAATCCGACTGAGTCTCCATTTCCTGAGGACAGATCTTGGTCTTGAAGTGATAGCACATCGGTCACGTATCCTGACATGGCAACTGTCTCGAGGGAAGCTGGCTATTTCCTGATCGGCAACCTCCTACAAGTAAAGCAGAGAAAGAGAAATGGTTAGGAAATCATCACTCTATAGGCTGTACTAGTCCGAGTATGCTCAAATAATAATACGATTGCGAGGCCTTGAGGAAGAATACTGATGAGCCTATGCTGGGTAAACAATACATGATATAATAGTCTGTTTCACATTTGACACTTTGCACACAATGAGCACAGTGGTCCACACCAGAAATGAAATGGTCTGCCAGTTTCATCTATTCAACGAGGTTGAAGTTTGTATTTCAAGCTGAATCGCGGAGCCTATAATAAATGTATCAACACAAAATATATTGATTTCCCCGGGGGTGGATTTTAATTGTTTACATTCCTTATATGAAAATTTACAGCTAGTTTAATTCATCACATCAATTTTCATGGGCATTATTAAGCACTCCTTGAAAATAATTCAGCACACAGGGGTTCACTGTCAGCACACAAAGAGTTAAAGGCATATACCTGTAGTTGGCAGTTTCCACATGGAGTAGGTCATAATTCGCTGACACCAAACTTGGCGGAAAGCAATGGAAATACCAGTTCCAATTAAATTACTCTTATGCCAGAACAAGGCAATATAATACATTGGAAATGGACTCGAATTTTCAGTTTTTTCTTCTCTTTCTGCTTATGCATAATGCATACTTCCTAGCATTTGGTTCAAAAGATACGGCGTAAGTGCCACTTAAAGGAGTCTGCCACAGATTTACACATACAAGGAAATCACTACATTGTAGACTTACTCTTATCTCATCTGGAAGGATAGTGTTTTTGCGGATGCAATTGACGCGAAGTCTGTCCTTGTGATGTTCTTTTACAAGTCTTCTTCTCTTTACATCTCTAATCATCTTCCAATCTGCATAATATGACCTGGTGAACATGGCACCAACAGCATTCAGTGGGCTACTGCACTGTATTTCAACAAACAAAACAGAGGAGAAAATAGAAATAGACATTCATTAATCCTATTCATATTTCTGATGACCTAGCAGTCAGCAGTTTGAAAATTAAAAAAAAATACTCTTAATACACAACAATTGGAGAAAGGAATTGGAATTCTGCAAAACTTTTGAATATAAACTGCTTATAAATTATCAATATGAGACTTTTGTTACTGTTTGAACTTTGAAAATCTTCAGCTTAGTTTCAAGTAGTATGAAATAGTATGATCTCTTTAATAAAATAGAGAAAATGTTCATCTTCTGAGAGAGGAAGTGGGAGTTCACTAATGTGCTCAGCAGAAAAGATCAATTTTTTTTTTAAATTTCACAATTTGTCCATGTTCAATGGCTAAACCATTCCACATCAGAGTTCTGTCTCATAAAACTGTTATCCATAACAAGTTGCAATAACTACTCAGCGCCATCTCCTGAATTCAGGAGATTGGCAATATAGCATCATCTTGCGGCGAATAAGCGTACATATTGTTTACAACATGGCAGCCTCAAGACACCGAACGACGTCGTAGACACCAGCGAATTCAAGCAAGAAATCCTGCACACTAATCTTACTTCCACAGTTCCATTTCATTGAGTTAAGGTTTGAAACATAATATTGTGTGAAAGCTATAATAGAAAAGGAGAAATCTAGTTCTTAAACTGGTTAAATTTCAAAGTCTTTTGACACTGCAGTTTTCTTATGTATTTGATCGGTGCACCAGCATATGTACAGAATTGTACCGGAGATAGGCAGCAGCAGTCGGGCACCGGTTGACCAACCGAACTGACTCGGGCCTAGTTTACCCAGAATAGCCCTTTCCTTAAGCAGCATAAATAAACATGTAGGTCCACTCAATGTGGTATAAAGAGTTTAAAACTCCCTCCATATGTCACTGAATACTGGTATAAAAAATTTCAAACACAACTTCACTTTGATTAAAGTCAAAAAATGAAAAAGGTGAACATCACAAGGGTGTCAACAGAAATTTCTATTTCGAGCTTCAGGGGTTTTTTGGAATTTTTTTCACATTTTTGATAAGAATGTATCAGATTACATACGGTTCAAATTTCATCATTTTCTGATTTTTTTATCAAAAGATAAGAGTTCCCTCAAAATCAAGATAATTTTCTGTCCTTTTTTGCCCATTTGCTCTGTAATATACACATGGACAGGGATAAAATGCAAAAATGATGTTTATCAGGCTGTTACATTTTCAATTCTTATTTTCATGCAGGGCCTCATCAATGAAAAGATTGCCCAATGTTCTTCTTCTTCTTGGTAGTAGTCTGCTTCCTTCAATCCCTGAAGATTCTTGCAGAACTTATGCATTGTGTGTCAGCGGCCCTCACCGGAGTAGGGTGCAAGTGCTAATTATTTACAGGGTGCAAGTAAAAACCACCTTGGATCTAGCTGCTATTGCCTCTCGTAAGATGTAGACAAAAGGCTTTGACCGAAGGGGCTGACACAACATCTGCTGGGAGATTATTCCATGCCTTCACAGTTCAAGGGAAGAAGGAGTTTTGGTGTTGCTGAGTCCTGGATTGCGGTACAAGGTATCCTTGTGTGTGCACGGCTCTTGATGATCTGGTAGATTTAGTGATGAATGTCTCACAGTTGAATGGAACAAGTTGGTTGTGGATTTTGTAGAACATCACAAGTCGAAGGTGTCCTCTTCGCTGTTGGAGATGTTTTTGGCAGATGATGATGTTCCTCTTTCAGTTGATATATGATCGATACTGATTTGAAATTCGGATCAACTTGTAAATTTCGAAAAATTGCCAAAAATGGCTAAATATAAGCTTCCCATTGATTTTTGCTCACTGTATTGTAAAATCAAGCAGAATTAGCTATTTACTATTTCTTTTCTCTCTCAGTAACATTTCCTCATTACTAAAAAAAAAGTATTAAATGATCTATTACATGATACCAAACATTTGATATAAAAATACGGAGATCAACATGATAAATTGCACTGAGTAAAGGACAAAAAACAGTTCACTGTTTGTTCGCAGTCCAGCATGCTTTTGGAAGATCTACAGTCTACAGAAACTGAAATCTGCTGCAGACACTAAATGGAAGTGTTTCTTATCAGTATTACCGAACACTTTTCATAAATATAATCATATCAAATAAAATATTCAGTGAATATTTATCAAACATAAGGGGTTTTTACACTGGCAAAATTTTGCTTAGTCCCAGACTATCGGGGGGTTAAGGGAGGCCTTAGCCCCAACGATAGTACCGGATAGTACCTGTGGGGCTAGCCCACTTTGCAAAAAGCAGTGTAAACAGAAAGTGAGTTGGCCCCACCAATAGTCCCGTACTAGCTGGCCCTGCAAAAAAGCAGGGCTAACACCCCCCCCCCCCCAACCATCCCCCCACCAGTATGTTTATGTTTTCATAATTTGTAGAATGCTCTATTTCAATATAGTTTAGACCCAGAGGGGAGTACCTTTAGAATGCAACGCCACATACATTTTTAAACAGCGCCATCTAGCGGCCAGAGAGAATATTTTTTAAGTGGGAAACGTAGCCTACAAGCATGGCAAGTGGGTAGGTATATGTGAATCATGGGTATATAGACACAGAACCATCAACCAGCATTCATACCTATGTAATTACGCCGACAGCATAATATACCACAGACACCAACGACCTACGCCCAACCACCAAATATCCTTGAATAAAAGAAGGCAAAGCCCAACGTCCACTGATGACATGCTAAGTACACAAAGAACATAAGCACAATGCAAATGATATTCTTGAGCACTGCCATCTAGTGGTCAATAAACGATGTGGAATGAGTGTGGTGCCGGGGATAAGAAGTCAACGACCAACGACCATCGACCAACGACTATATACATGTACATGTAATTAGAAAGCCAACGACCAACGACCATCGACATATGATATTCTACATATATAAAACTGGGGCACAGAAACCAACGACTATCACATAATCTATGATGAAGCCAACGACCAACGACCAACGACATCCAGTTTTACGAAATATAGTATTGCATTGGGGTACAGAAACCAATGGCCAACGACCAACGACCATCGACTATCAGCACACATATGAATGCTATTTCAGAAGTGGATCACAGAAACTAACGACCAACGACCAACGACCAACGACTATTTTCATGTACATGTAATTAAAAAGCCAACGACCAACGACCATCGACATATGATATTTTACATATATAAAACTGGGGCACAGAAACCAACGACTATCACATAATCTATGATGAAGCCAACGACCAACGACCAACGACATCCAGTTTTAGGAAATATAGTATTGAATTGGGGTACAGAAACCAATGGCCAACGACCAACGACCATGGACTATCATCACACATATGAATGCTATTTCAGAAGTAGATCACAGAAACTAACGACCAACGACCAACGACCAACGACTATATACATGTACGTGTAATTAAAAAGCCAACAAAAAAGACCAACGACCATCGACCAACAATGTTTTACATAATAACTGGGGCACAGGAACCAACGACTATCACATAATCTATGATGAAGCCAACGACCAACGACCAACGACATCCAGTTTTACGAAATATAGTATTGAATTGGGGTACAGAAACCAATGGCCAATGACCAACGACCATCGACTATCATCACACATATGAATGCTATTTCAGAAGTAGATCACAGAAACTAACGACCAACGACCAACGACTATATACATGTACATGTAATTAAAAAGGCAACGACCAACGACCATCGACCAACAATGTTTTACATAATAACTGGGGCACAGGAACCAACGACCATCACATAATCTGTAATGAAATAGCCCCGGATATAGCCAACGATCAACGACCATGTACTATCATCAGAATTATAAATGCTAGAATTCAGAAGTTGACGGCAGAAACTAACGACCAACGACCATATACATGTAATTAAAATGCCAACGGCCAACGGACCATCGACCAACAGTGTTTTACATTAACAAATCTTGGGCACAGAAACCAACGGCATCGACCAACACTGTGTAAAGAGGATAAGTTGGTCAAAAATACCAACAACCAACGGCCAACGATCATCAAGTAATAAATATATAGGACTGATTAAAAAGTCAACAATTAACCAACGATCGTCGACCAACGATGTTAGAGGAGCACAAAGATATATTAAATTTAGAACGAGGAACATAAGCCAATTATGAATCACATTTAATATGCTTCGTTTTAAATAAAAATTATTTCACTTGTTTTAGATAGAGATATTAAGAATTATACATGTATAATGTTATATTTTTGCTTAATTATATCACTCTATACATTGTTGAATTTGTTCATATATATCCGTTTTAATTTTCCTTCTTGTAATTTTTCTTGACTATAGCTTTTTGTTATCATTTTTATCAGTGATAAAAATAATAACTCTTTTTCAACCGGGATAGCCACTTCAGCTATCAGCTGATTTTCCAGCGGGTCCTGCATAACATAATGTTATTATTTCCTTTTTCCATCTTATATGCCAAGCGGCTGGCTAGGACCCAACATGCCCGGTTTTATGATGTCTCGTTATCATCCTGTAAATTTTTCTGACTTTATCTATTATTATTTCATTTTTAAACAGTATTATTTTTAATTTCTACTTCTTTGGAACTATTATTGTTGTTTTGTTCTTTCGTTATTATCATCAATATTGTTTTATTGATCTTCATTTCAATTGTTTCTTTTGCATTTTTAGAACGAGACATTATATACCCATATCATCATGCCCGTATGTAGAATTTCTTTTCTTAGGAGGTGGGGAGGCAAGACGCGCAAAATTTTTCAAAGGAGCTCAAAAGCGAGGGAGGAAATGGAATGAGGTATAGATATGACGGCCCTTTTGCATTTTTTTTGGGGGGGGGGGTATTTTTTTTGCATTTTTAAAAGTGAAATTGAACGGTTTGGTGCATTCTTTTCTTGGATTTTGTGACAATTTTTATTTTAAAATGGTAAGTATTATTAAGTTGTATAAAAATGATATCATATAATGCCTTGTTCTGTAAATAGATATTTTCATGACACGGGGGGTGCAAGATGCCTAATTTTTTTTTTTTTAAGAAGCTCAAAAGTGAGGGGCCGGGCGGCTCGACTGAGGTTGTCATGACGACCCTTATGCATTTTATTTTTTGCATTTTTAAAGTTAAATTAAAAGGTTTGGTGCACACTTTTCTTGGAGTAATAGAAGCTCCTCTGACGCTCGGCAGGTGATTGGCAGATCTAGGTTTAATAAGAGATGGTGTTACGCTGTATCTATACGAGATTATTTTCATTCTGGTTTGTTTTTAGAGCCCCCCCCCCCCCCCCCCCCGTCCAAAAAAAAAACATATTCAAGTCATACCCACACATTGACAACCTCCTGTATCTGCCCCTAATCCGGCTGGTAGAAAATGTCATTTCATGAGATATTATCTGTTGCAAAAGCTATATTCGTAACATAAACAAGAAAATCAGTGTGATGTCCAAAAGTCTTCTGGGGGGGAGTCACATACTTAAGAAGAAGGAGACGACGCGGAGGAGGAGGAGGAGGAGGAAGAAGAAGAACAAGAAGAAGAAGAAGAACAAGAACAAGAAAAGAATATTTAAAAAGAATAAGGAATTAAAGAAAATATGTTTGCCAAGTTTAAGAATATGTTTGAGAGGATGGTATTTGTTGAGGGGGAAGTTTTTTTTTCCGAAAAAGCACGCCAAAAAAAAAAATAAATAAATAAATAACTCGAAAAGGGACCTGTGTGACTTTTGACCGGGAGAAAAAATTTGTTTATAGAGTGGGTATGGAAAACATACAGGTGGTCACGCATGTTTGTTTACAGTGATTCTGACTTCCCCTCCCCTCTGAAGTCTGATCTGCTATGCCTTTGGAACCCTACATTTGGGTGAGATTTTCCTGTTATTATGACTGCATGTATTCCTTGCGAATAGAAGAGTTTGAATTGTCAACAGAATGACTCAGTAGATTACGAGATGACCTTAAAGAGTGCAAAGTCTTTAAGCATCCTCGAGTTCATTGGGATCTCAAATGATCTTACCAATATATCAAACAAACTAATCCTGAATTGAACTCTTATCTCCCGGCAGTTTGTCTTTCTTTGTTTCCCGAGTAAGCTACATGTAGGCAAGATAGCTGGCATCTCCTTCCATAGGAACTTTCAGATGTCATTTAAAACAGGCAGGGAAAATCATGAAGTTTATTTAATCATTTTTTACCCACATTTACCCTTTTAACATTCAATATTCAAGGCAGTCCCATTCCCAGCAGCCTACCCCGCCCCCCCCCCCTGTCTGTACCCCCTTCTTTCTTTCTATCTCTCTCTCTTTATCTCTCTTTCTCGCTCTCTCTTACCCCGTAATAGTAACTTTTATTTTTCACACTATTACATGGGCACAAGTTACGCAACCTTTATCATACCAGTATCATTCGCACAATAGAAACTGACTTTATACATTTTGACTATTGGCCAACTAAATGGAGACAGTAATAAAGCAAGGAGGTTACGAGTATGTAGTACCTCCTGTCTATAACAAAACACTGCGTTGCACTTCTATTTCCCCTTCTATCGTGACAGAAATATTAAATATGGACACATTTCAACATTTCATGCAAAAAATGAACATCGTTAAGAGAGACGTTACAAGAAATATTTATTCCAATAACATACAGCTAGCCTAATGATATTAAAAACATTATTAGGTTGTAATACTCAGGCTAGCTATACATGTACCAATATTGCTCTTCACGCCCCAGCAATTTATACCCTAGCATTGCCAGGTGCCCATTTAATACACCTGGGTCGAGAAGGAAAATGTGGGTAGAACACCACGAGGGAATCTCGGAAAGTAAAAGCCTTTAAAGCACTATAATAATTATACCAATGTTCTCCCATGAGCACCGTGTCTCTTCCATTGACAACCGGACTGTATATAGTGAATTATTTGTGACCATATCCCATCAAAATACAATTTTCAATGGGTAAAAATATCAAAATTGCTTTATATTTTCTAAAAAATTTTTACTAATACATAGTATAAAGTGATGTGCTTTTATAAACTGTATTATATTTCTATAGCAAAATAATTGAAATGTTGTATGACATTGATCACGTTATTTATGCTAGTCAGCACAAAACCCACAAAACCAGAACTAATATTTAGCATATTGATATACAGGACCCGGACAGGACTGTGCTGATTGATTCCATTCGGTAATATATGAAAAGAATTACCATGGCAGCCAAACTATGACAGGTCTGAAACCATTGATTAGTTCCGATTGAATCCCTATTCACATTAGAAGAGAAAGCTTACATTTTGGGTGTAGTCCCGAAGAGTTCTTTTGTTTTGGATTATCTTATGTGCACACAGTGAAAAGAAAACAACCTCGTTTCGTATGCAACGGCATACACATGTGGCCAAATAGTCTTTTCAGTAAACCTTCAGTAAGAAAATGATAAAAGAATACATACATACACAAGTCAGAAATGGATTCCGAAAAGCGTGTTCGGTAGCAGAAAGAATACATTTTTAATCATCACAAGATATTATTCAAATGGTTTGACCTTACGGCAAACTCATTTTGTCCTTTTAATCAATGAGTTTCACTTGAAGGTCTGAAAATAGAAACTACACCGGGAAATTGACAGTCGTGAGTGCTGCTACAGTGTGCGATAGTTCGAAGTTTCTGTAACGTTACATTGCATAAAATCGCCCAGTTACAAGTGCTTGAGGAATGCCATTACCCCCAAACCCCAAACCGATCTATTCTAGGGGAATTTCTCGCAAAAGTAATTTCATTTTGATATATTTCAACTATTCACTATTTTGTTATATTTTGTAATTTGGTCTATTACATGATTATTTACAATGAAACAATACTGAGAGAATGAGAAGTGAGAAAGAAAACGAAAAGAAAGGGGAGAATGAGAGCAGTTAAGAAAAAAAAGGAAAGAAATTTGGATGAAAAGAAGAGAGGAATAATAGAAAGAAAAGGGGAAAAAAGAGAGAAAGATGCAGGATAAAGGGAGAAAGAGAGGGGGGAAAAGTGAAATTGGGATGAGAAAGCTAACACCCAAAAATAAAAAAAAAATAAGTGCACGTCGGCCTAAGACAGAGAACAATTATAAAAAAGAACTTTTTCTTTATGCCCTTCCTTTTTTCCATTCCTCGATCATTTCCCCTATCTGATTTCTTCTTCCCTTCTCTCCCCCCCCCCCCCCCCCCCCCCCCCCTCTCTCTCTTTCTCTGTCTTCTTCTTCTCTCCTAATTTTCATACTCTCTTTCTTGGCATCTTTTTTCATGATATAATCTCCGTATAATCTTCGATTAGGGGACCATTTCATGACAGTTTCTACTAACAACTCTTATACGCTAAAACATATGATTGCCTGAGAGGAAATTGATCAGTAAAGGATGAAAAATAATAGAGAACACTGAAAAAAGCATAAAGAAAAAAAGAAGAAAGGAAGACGAAGAAAAAAATATAAGTTAACAACTAAAAAACAAATTCACAGGCATTATAATGGACTGAAAATTTTATACTTAACAAATTAATATTCTGATAAGAGAAAGAAAACGAAAAGGTAGAAGAAGGAAAAAAAATCATAAATTCCACTTACAAACAGATAAATTAGAATTGAATTACATTCCCCCCGTGTGTTCTTGAAGCGAAAATCGCATCCTACTCGCAACATTAACTCGTTGGCGATCGTTGGCGGCATTCAATACAGCTCGCCAGTTTACGAGTGGTGGTCGTTGGCAGTCGTATATCATGAGGTTAGTGTTTTCACTGAGCGCCCTCAGCGACTTTAGTAAGTGCTGTGATACCCATATAGATGGTGATACCGTACCCGTTATATATTCCTTTCCCCTTCTCCTTTTGTCTTTCATTATCCCCTGACTACATACGGACCTGTACCTACGGACCCAAAACTTTTTTTTTTTTTTTGTTCATGTTCAAATGACGCCCTCTATAGCGTGGCGTTGTATTCTAAAGGTAAGCCCCCAGAGGGCGGGAAAAGGGGTTTTCTTTGGGGGGCATAATTATATGCAGCGAAGAAAGATAAAAACAATCGCGCAAAAGAGCGATCAACGCAAGATCAGTCGACATTGCATACTGAATGTGCCTGTGCTCTTGTACATGCACTGTAAACTTTTTCTTTTCAGTAAGCTAAGCGGTACTTAATGGTGGCTGGGTATATTATCTATGGCCGAGAATACGAATATTCGGAATAGTCTAACATGAAATAAAACGTGTGGGACTGAAGCATATCATTGACATTCCAAGGGTACAATTTTATAGATTAGCAGTCCCGTCTATAATTTCAATCTTAAAAAAATAATTAAAATGGAGTTTTATTACTTACTAGATGTGGATTCGAAAGAACATGAAGTCTACACAGTGTACTTTGAAGCGGCTTGGAACAAATTCTGAGAACTG
>CM057153.1:39675278-39720278 GCA_029962745.1 Echinometra lucunter
ACAAAAACAAAAGGAAAGCCCCTACTCCCTCCAGAGTAATTTTAATGTTTGTTTGCGTTTTTTTTTTTTTTTGCCTGATGCCACATTGTTTTCTAATTTCTTAAAAGCAACAAAATCAAATAATCCTAGATTTTCTACTCACAGAAAAGGAAAAGGGAATGAATAATTAAACAATCAAAAGAATGACACATTTGGTTTGACACGTAGGGGAAGGGGCGTGTGTGCGCTTCTCTTTGCCCTCCTCCTACATCCGTTCTAGAATGGTTCGTATATAAAGTTATCTGAGAAGGGTTAGTTTTTTCTTCAAAATTATTGGATTGTGTATAAGAATTACTCAACGATGTTAGATGATGAAACCAACCATCATTGTGTGCGTGCGCGTGTGCGTGTGCTTTTGTGTGTGGGCAAGATCATTTACGTTTGCAACCGATCTATAACCAACTTTCGAAAGATTTGACTCGGATGCTAACATGGGTCCGATCAGAGTCAGTTTGTATCGTTAGACAAAGAGCTGATCGCGGACCAGATCTGTTCCCCAGGGGAACGTCATTATTCATAAGCATGTCATAAGCCTCCAGGTATGTACATCTTTTTCCAAAAAATCAGCATCCTTACAACAATTATCAGCATTACCATCATTACTATCAGAATCACCATCAGTATCCTCGTCGTCATCATCATTTTCTTTATCATCACGACCCTCCATAAAAAATTTCAGCACAATAAATGTATCCCCCCCCCCTCCCCCTCCACCGCCACCACTACCATCATCATCACCACCATCATACCAGGGAAGTTACATTTCCCTGATCATACTAACGTTTACATATGACACCAGTCGATTTCGATATTCCATCTACACCTCAGAAACACGTCTACAGTCTTACCTGCTTTACTAACATGAATACCCACAACGAAGGTAAATGATGGAAAGCTTACCTGGTATCCCAGCTCGTCTCCTTGACATATCAACATAGAATCCATCCCGACGGACAACTGTATGAGAAAAGCCAGACATGATGCATGATGAATAATTGCTACGTACCCAGATGGAAAATAAGACAATTTCTTTTAAGGTATAACAAAGGTTCTATATCAAAATATGAAAAGACACTATCACGCGATGGGAAGTCAGTGACCAAAGCATAGGATCTTTTCAGTCACATTTCAGATGTCCGGAGATAAAGAATGAGGGGGGGGGGGGGTGGGTGGAGAAAAAAACTGCCAGTAAGACATATGGCTTGACATGATTATTGTTGCACTTCGTGACAACCCTGTGTTGTCACTCTATATTCAAAGGTGTAACCATGATTGTTCGGTAAGCCAGAATTTGACCCCTATATCGCGGTGTTTCAAGTACATTTTCAGCCATTTTTACCCCTATATGGCACAAAATTGGTATAAATTGGCCTTTAAGAAACAACCCTATTTTTCGCATTCCAAGTACACTTTTTGCAAACAAGGACCAGAAAAAAAAAACACCCCTTTTTTCAATTTCGAGTAGAGGTCTACAAGCTCAAAAACACAGTTTTTTTTTTCAATTTCAAGTACAAGCTCACGAAAACATCCCCTTTTTTCGAAATCGCGAACATGCTAAAAAAAAAACCAAAAAAAAAACACCTTTTTACGCGAAATTTCAAACGATCATGTGTACACGAAGTCAATATAGACATGATAACACCGGGCGTGAAAACTGAGAACAATCCATTGTGGGTGGATTTAGATCAGTAAACTTTGAAATTGAAACTGTAAGTGAAACTAGTTTTATCAAACTTAGATTTTGGTTGGACTGAATTGTTTCACTTTCAATGAGTATTCGTTAACTTGAGTCTGGAGATACCAGAATTAGCCATCTCAGTAAAACCTCCCTGTCGTAAGGCACAAAAGTCAGTCCAGCGGCGTTGAGGCAAGGGAGTGCCCTGGTGAATGCCGTAATCGTATGGCATAAAGAAAAAGGGGGATGCAGCATGAAAAGAAAGACATACTAGTAATCATCTTCCACGCCCTCACCTCGCTCAATAGCCTTGTTATCTTACTTTTTGTCCAAGTAATATGCCCCCTCCCTACACTAGTACCCAGGCAATGACGGGACACAGTCTAACATCACCATCAACCCATCTTTAATGAAGAGGAGGCAGGAGCTTATTTAGTCACGAATCTAGGCTAGATGTTTATCTTGCTCTATTTCTCTTCTACTCACGCCAAAATTCGTCTGTTTTAAAATGTCGTCTAATGTGCCAAACCAGCACAACCACCAGGAAGACAAAAAAGGCCGATATTAGTGCAATCAAGAGGGGACGTTCCACAGGCATCTTCGGAATCCCTTGTGGTGTATCTTCAGAGAGAAAACAAAACGATGTTACATGACTATTACATGATCATTATTACAATTATTATTGCTACTATTGTTATCATTATATAATTATTATTATTGTAGTATTGATATTATAATAATTCTTATTCTTGTTCTTATTCTTATTCTTATTATCATTATCAACATCATTATCATTATCATCAGCATTCTCAAAAAGTAAGAAAAGGATCATCAATGAGGACGTAAGAATTATCTGCACAATTACATAACGGTAGCCCTCTCTTCGGAACAGTCCGAATCCCGATGTTTGAACTGTTCGAAAGGTAGCGGGGTTGTATAATGCCCAGATAAATGGCAGTTATGTATAATTCACCTTTTTAACATCATTAAGAAGAACCATTGTAGTGTACGTAAACATCCACTTTCAAATTCCATGGATAAAGAGCCAGAAAAAGAGTTGACTGAAAGTGAGAGCAGACGACTACCATCCCATGATTAGAACAATGATACTGACTGGTCATTAGCAGTTTCTAATGGCCCGTTACTCGTTAAGAAAAAAGTACGAAATGCTTCTGGGATTTTCATACTTATCTACATATCTATTAAGGATCTACATCATTATTTTCCCAATTATCAAATCAAGGGGGTAAAGGGAAGTAATGACTTTGGGAAGAAAATGCAAGGAAAATACATAAATGAAATATTTTTGAATCATGCGCGTATTTTGCACTCGGCAGTATTCGTAATAAAGTAATTTTTTGGTATTGTTGTTCTTTTTGTTTTCTTGATTTAGAACCTTTTTTTTAAAAGTAAAATTCATAATGTATGGACTGTTGCGGAGGGGGGGGGGGTAACAGGAAAAATATTATAATCACCACAGTTAGTGGGAACTGTTGATGAAACTGTCAGGTTGACTTCTCCAGTTGTTGTCTCGCCCGGAACGCTCGAATCGCCTGAAATAGAGAACAACGTTAAACATTGTTAAAAGGAAAAAAAGGAGCTAGGTCTTCCAACGACCCTACCCTCCCCCCCCCCCCCTCTCTCTCTCTCTCTCTCTCCCCCTCCCTCCCTCTTAATCTCTCTTTCTGTCTCTAATTCTTTTTCATGCTCATTTTCTTTCAATACTTAGATATCCTTCTATCTTTCAATATTTACATATCCTTCAATCATGTCTTTTTTTTCTCCGTTTACTTCAGTCATCAATTTTGTCTTACAAAAGATTACAGAATCGAGATCCATTCAACATTCATTTCTTCTAGTATATCAAGTCAGTACAGAGTCAAAATTTAAATATCAATAAAAGCAGGAGCCTGTTACTGGTTCGCAATGTGGCATCTAATGTAACTGTGTTTCATGAAATTACTATAAACACGTAAATACTTAACAAAAGAAGAAGAAGAAGGAGAAGGAGAAGAAGAAAAAAAAAGAAAAAGGTAGAAGAAGAAAAGAAAAAGAAGAATCAGAAGAAGAACAAGAAGGAGAAGACGACGACGCCGACGACGAACAAGAACAAGAACAAGACGATGACGACGAACAAGAAGAAGAAGAAGAAGAAGAAGAAGAAGAAGAAGAAGAAGAAGAAGAAGAAAATAGTAACCTAAACATGTACCACGTATCGTATCATCACAAAACATTTTTTAAAAGAAGCATCACACAATGACTAGTAATATTCATTCTGTTATAGTGAGTATTTTATTTTGTTTCTTAATGGGGAATTTACCATATCTGATATCAACAGTCCAAGAAGTTCTCCCAACGATATTACTCGCCGAGCAAGTCATGTTGAAGGTGAAAGGCAGTTGATCTCCTCGATCACCATGTATTTGCAAGTGACTGACTATCGTTGTTCCAAACACGTCTGTGATTGGCTGAGAGAGGTTTGTGATAAAAGATGGACCTCTCCATTCAATTATAGGGATGGGATTTGCTTCTGCAACACACGTTATGTTGAAAATATCCGTATATCTTGAAATATCTATGGAACGTCGTGTAGTTATGATCGTCGGCTCATCTACATTCGAAATAAAAATTGGACATTAATAAAACCATGCAATTTATATTACCCCCCCCCCCTTCTCTTAACATACAATACAATATACACAATAGACTTGTCATGATTTGGGTGTATCTGTTCGTTATTGATCAGGTTTGGTTTCAGTTTTATTTTTTATGTTTACAAAGCTCAGCTCTAAGCTGATTTCATGGATCATTTATGGCAATTTGTGAAACCACAGACACAGTTAAGGGATCGCTTTATAATCTAGAAATGAAACTGAAAGAAGTGATTATCGGTGCACTTTATACCATGTGTCGAAATTTACTGAAGAGGACGCAACGTCCATGACATCTTTAGTAAAATCATTGTAATTCCGACGAAGACGACGCGTCGTAAGTTTCAAGACAGGGCCTAAAATGAAATTATTTCAACGCACTATTTAGCTATCTTTTATAATTCACACCATATTAAACACCTTACTGAATTAAGTTTCACTTGCAACTGAAAGAGAGAGATAACATTCCTTACATTGAATTTCGAGAGTTAAATTCTTGGTGAGTGGAGTGGAGGCTAAGTGGTTGTCCGCAAGGCAACTGTATAGGCCCGCATCTGTTCTGGTCACGGATGAAAGGTGGAGCAAACTCGTAGCTGTGTCTTCATCCCATGTGACGTCATGAAGTCTGCGTAATGAGGCTTCCCAGTATACATGTGGTTTAGGATTGGCACCAAATGCTGTACAGAGCACCGTCAAGGATTCCCCTTCTTTCACAGGCCTCTCAGTCCAATTTACCGATATGCTTATAGGAGGGGCTGTCAAGACAAATTAGATTTCAGTATGAAGCCGTTTCAAACATTCAAGAATAAAAACAGATGTACGATAAAGTAAGAAAAATATATTATACTGTTGAAAGTAAAGTACGCGGAAATGGTTCTATTGCCAGAAAAGGGAGAAAAACAAAAAAAAAAAAAAAACGAACACTGACACAGCAAACTTCATATTTGCACGTTTAGGAGAGGAAATCTGTATATCATCACCACGACCACATCAAGTAGATTTATGGATCCCTCATCCAAACAACATTTACCTGAAACATCCATTAAAGAAACCGTGCAAAGGCGATGAATTGATCTCTCAATGAATTCCTAGAAAGTTATGAAAGCTTAATTACTGAGCAAATTAATTTACCTAGTACACTCAGTTTGACTATCTCATTCAAACTCTGCAAAGGTGATGAAACCTTACAACTGATCTCTAGGCCATCATCATTCCCATCTACTGGTAGCTCAAGATGACTGGTGACATCATAGCGACCATGCCTCTTCTGTTGATGACTGACAGTGGAATGGACTCGGTCTCCAACTGACCACTGGATGACGGCCGGAGGGAAGGAGTTAATAGTGGAACAGGTCAAGATGATAGATCGATGAGTGGTAGAAAGGGTTACGTTGGTCCTCCCGGTGATCGTAGGAGGGCTGAGAGGGGCTGTTCGATTGAATTCAATACAAAAGAAGTACACGTTTTGATGGTAATGTATCTTAATATGTTATAATGAATTACTGATTTGCCCTTCTCACAAGAGTATGGTTCGTGCGTGCAGATTAAAGCAACCAATTTAAGATTTGTGGATCTCACTAATGCATTTTGGTCACTCGACTGTTTTAATAAACAACTCAATTCATGATCTGCTATTTAATAGCAGAAGTTAAGTACTCTTCATTTACCTAATGATTATACATATACCTATAAAGTTGTCACTCCGATCGTTAGTGGACATGGTGGATGTAAAAAATTAGGTGCTATAAATCGAGCTGGCATGGTATTTTACTCGTACTTTGTCTTCATTGATCGCATATCGCGACGAACCACGCTATTAAAGTGAGTTTCATATATAATGGATATCTAGTTATTTTAAATAATGTGTCCATAAAACAAATCATAAAGTTTGTGCTTCACCTATGACACGAAGCATTACTGAAGAGTTGGCTATGAAGTTTCCAGCTCCAGAACCCCTGCATGTCAACTGTTTATCATTGTATCCATGTATTGTAACACGGTCCACTTTCAGTGTACTGACTGCATCAAAGCGACCTTTGTATGTGTGGCTGCTGAATGACACACTCGAAGCACTGATTCCGATTGGTGTACGTGATAGGGACCACGTGATGTGCGCTGCTGGTTTGGCACCGAAGGAGTAACACTGGAAATAGGCGCGGGCATTCTCCTGGATCATGACAACTTTTCCGGGTTTCAGGAAAGGACCTCGGTTCAAGGTTAGCAAGACCTCTGAAACAGGCACTAGCAACAAATAGCAGAAATAAATCAAGACACAATGATAAAGATTTTGCCTGGCGGAGACACTCAGAAAACTAATGTTTTAAAATAATAGGCTTTAAAAGTCCTGCCTTGTCATTAGTATCATAATTACGTCTATTTTCTTGTTGTTATGTATGTCCCTTATAGGAATCAATATGGGATTTACCAAAAATAGGATTCAGAATTATAAACTGATGTGAATTCCTAACCCCATTGGTCGTAATTCATCATTAGCAATGCCTAGCCAAAGTATGAAAATAGGTATTAACTATATGAACTGACACAGATTATCGATATGATATCTCCAAAATCATTATAATACGAAAGCCATTAAACAAGATGCAATGGATTAGCAAACGAATGAGGGCCCTAAATGGAGAAGAAGACAGGCTCATCATATCCATTAATAATTGACACCACTTCAATCGAGGCCATTATTAATCGATTATGAAACTTTCGTTGATGGTTTGTTTCCGCTCAGTGCCACATAATTCATTCTTAAGAAGTGTTCAAATTAGTTTTGAAACTATAGAACTGTCACGGGATGCCTCAAGTACCGACGGCAGATAGGAGACATAAACTCTCATTTCTTACAACGTCAGTGATTGATTATCTGAAGAACTTATTTCCAAAAGGCACTGAATCCATTTTTTTTAAAACCGAAACCGATGTATTAGTAGGACTTGATGCTTGTTTCATATGCGCTTCAATATGACTTGTTTGAATATTTTTTTAAAAATTTAAAATGGGAAAAAATGGTGTTAAAGATATGTTTATTTCCAAAGGTCGCTAAATCCACTTTACGTAAGTCAATGATTTATGTTTAATCTGTTTTCCTTCTTCGGAACATCATAGCCTTTTGACAATTGCATTTCATGTATAAAAATATGAATGATTCGAAAGAAAAACATAATACTCATGCAGGATTTTTTTTTCGTGTTCATTTTTTAAATAGATATCTAATGGTAGTACTTCCAACTGTGGATTTAGCGCCTTTAGAAATAAGCTCTTCATCTGTTAAATATAAGTATCACGATCTTCAGCATTTAGAATACTTTCATGTCTTGATCCCTCCAACATGAGAAATCATAGATATGTCTCATTGTTTGATTGATATCTTCATATATTATATGCTTACTGATCTGAAAATTTCAATCTCTAGAACTGTCAACGTTTGATGTAATATGAACTCCAAGGCATCAACATTTGGCTCAAAAGCCAAGGTCAGTGACACAAATTCCCAGGACAGATCTTGGTCTACGTGTCTATACGGAAGGAAATATACCAGGGGCGGATCGGGATCGGGGTGGGGGGTCCAATCGGTCGCCCCCCCCCCCTTAAAGCAAAATTTTAGGGTAAAATACATGTGAAAATGCAGAGGACCCCTTTTTCGGGTAAAACAGACACCTGAAAAAGCGGACCGCCTCCCCCCTTTTGAAAAATTCTGGATCCGGCCCTGTAAACTTTGAACTGTTTTCATCTGATTTATTTTCTTTATGTCAAATTACCTGAATTCAAATACAATTTTAGTGTTTAGATAGACTGATGAATATTTCACTTTGATTATTCTGATCTCGAGATAAAGAAATCAAAAGGCCAAAAAGGACTAAAAATTGTAAACGTTTAGTTTTACTTCTGTCAGATCACATCAATATGAGCACTGTGGTATATAGGTGAAAGCTCTTGACTCTCATACGAGAGGTCCTGGGTTCGGTCCCTGCTGGATGCTTGCATCCTTGGACAAGACCCACATTTGTCCCACTCGACCCAGGTGTAAATGGAAACCTGGTAAATAGCTGTGATAATAATTAGCAGGACTCTCAGGAAAAAATAGCCCTGGAGCTGATGAGGCTTCTCTATGTAAACAAAAATATTATTAATATTACCATTATTATAATCATTATTTTATCATCAATATTATTGTTATCATTGTTGTTGTTGTTGTTGTTCCGGTGACTTATGACAGATCTTACCATTGATCTGCAATGAAACGGTGCATCGTCTAGTGACTTCACACGTGTAGTTCCCTTGATCCGCCAGGGATGTATGGAAGATGATAAGGTCACCTTTACGCTGACCCAGCTTTACCATGCGATACTTTTTGGCCGATGAATAGACCACGACATCCTTCTTTACACCGGTCCAATTAGCGATCGGCACGACTCGGGATGATGACGTGAAAGTCCACGTGATGGCAGCATGAGTCGATGATTCGTCCGGAGTTCGGGAATACCTGGATTTGGCGCATGCGCATGATAGTCTGACACTGGAACCAGTCAATGTTTCAACAGTAATTGGTTGCTGGACTGCAATAGATAAGAACGGTAAAATAATTAACACAACAGCATATATAGACATGAATTCATAAATATATTTTGTCAGGCAACAAGCTGTTTCAGTTTATGGAATTAAATGAAATGTAATTATTGTGTGGATGGCTATCATGAATGTCATAGTTTGCAAAATAGCAACGTTTGCCCTCTTATCTCAAAATAAAAGAATTAATTTTGGTTTAGCCTTATTCTCCAGAAGATACATCAGATTTTTAATCACATTGTACAGGGTGTTGTAAAAGTAAAGCTCATCCATGCAATAAAACTTTGATTTCATTTAGTTCATGCATTCACCACCACAACAAAGAATACAGATTATGAGCAAATTAAAACTGGAAAGAATAGGAAAATAGATTATTTCGATCTGGAGGGAGGCGACAAGTAGACCAAAATGCAGTCTTTTAAGACCGCATTTAAGATTGGATTCCACCATATAACTGAAAACTTAAGCTATGGACTAATGGACTGGTTAACAATAGTAAATGTGAAATATCATCTCTTCCTTAAATCAAAGTTAGAGCATGAAATGAATCACTGTAAAATTTGTGTATTAATATCAGTTGCCTTTAAATTTGTGGGGTCCGAAGGATAAAGATGAAACACCGTTAACTTCTTGACTGTGTAAGATCATGGAATACGACCTCTCATTATCATGATTATTGCAGGAGGGATGGGATACCCGCGATCCTGAAAATATTTCTATACCCGGTCCTATTCAAGATGTTTTCATATCCTTCATGGATTAAATCATGTATTCTAATCATACACCCTTCTCGAGGACTATCGAAACATAAATCCAATGATTTTTGTTTTGTAATATCTTGTTATTTTTATTTGTTTTACTTAGTACTTTATTTACTTTATTATGCAATACAAAGTTCATTTGTTCAGACTAAAGAGAGTTATCTGTTATTAGACTATAGAAAGATAGATTCTTAAAACTGGGTCACAGGGTGAAAGGCATGGTTTTGAAGATTTATCTATCATCATGATCATGGAATTGAATTGAAAACTTGAAATACTCTCCAAGGATAATGACCCAGAAAGTCGTGAACCAAAGATGAAGCACCCTTCTCTAAATGGCTATGCATGTAACGGAAGCAAAATCAGGATTTCGGAACAAAGTAGAACCGTATTTGATTTTTAAAAAGAAATAGAAAGATAATAATCAGAGTTCGATCATCCACAGAAGTATAATTTCAACGTGAAGAAGTATCCAAGATTATAATGACAGAATGTAAAGTGCATACTCCTCTTTTGAGAATTGCCCTTTTAGATATTCCTCTTGACAAGCTTTAGAAAATTGCACACGTCGTAAGTGTGATGAAAAGGAGCTCTTGAGAACTTTATCACGTGTTAAATGACGCGATGTTTAGATTTATGGTTGGATTTTGATAATAACTTGAAATTCTTCAATACAATTCAAATACAAAGGCCGAGAAAGACGATGAACCTATTAAGATAAACAACCTTTCGGAAATTGCCACAACTCTAGGGCACACGTGAAATGTCAAGGGCTAGCGAAGAAATGGGTAAGGGATCTTTGTTCAAAGAAAAAGAAAAGAAAAAGAAAGGAAAAGAAAAGGAAAGTAACACTAATATCAGAATTACATTAAAAGTGGAAATTGGATGAATCCAAGAGAATTGGTCACACGATGAAGGACACGTGTTTTAAAGCTTTATCTTTGTATGATAAAGACGAGGGCATACCTGAGTGTCACTCAATATGATATTGTCCTTTAGTCACTTTGTATGATATTGACAACTTACCTGAGTGTCATTTAATATCATACTGTTTGTTGTTGTTTTTTTGTTTTTGTGTTTATCACTTTGGTATGATAATGACAACTTCGGATAGTGTCACCAGATACGTAAAATTATCAATTTCATTCAAAGATGGAGCTTTAAAACACAGACTCATAATATTATCGATGGAAGGTGAGCCCCATTTGGCGATTGCTGCAACACAAGGGCAATCTTACCATTTCAAGAAGTTAGAAGAGGTTTTGAGCTACTATAATTTTTAAATGCGCGTTTCTAGCTCAAAGTCAGGTTTGATGGTTCAAAAATCGTGCATTTGAATATCAATATTGCCATGGCAACTGTTCATTTTTCCCGCAATTTTTATTTTGCTGAAATTGTAACAAGAAATTACGTGACCGAGTAAAATTAAAAAGAATTATGTGATAAAAAAGTTGGACCTTCTCTTAACGTGACGAAACTGGCAACCTCAATATGACAGAGAAAAAAGAGTTACATTTGATTGATTATAAATTGCATGAGTCCTAACTTTCTAACTTTTTCATTGGACTTGAACAATAAACCTCTTACTCATCACTTATTCACGTTTTCACCGTAAAAAGTTGGACTTTCAACGTGACGAAACTGGCAACCTCACTATGACAGAGCAAAAAGGGTTACGTTTGATTGATTATAAATTGCATGAGTCCTAACTTTCTGATTATTTCATTGGACTTGACAATAAAACTCTTACTCATCACTTATTCACGTTTTCTCTCTTTCGTTTAGAATAGGGTGGTATCCGGGTGGACTTCCCCGTTTTCGTTCATAAACGTTTCGTCAGATGAGCTTCTATATTTGAATGAGATTTACACATGCACTGTTTATTTCCCATCAAAGTCTACAACATGATTATGCACGGGGTTTAGTTGTGGTAAACGCTATGTACGACCAGGTGACTTAAGCCGCTGGTCGCTTTATGCGAATTATTTCTTAACTCCTGAGAACCTCTCCATTCCCTGAAAGAGGCTGACGTCAACAAAAGGGTATCTAGGCTAGTGTGCAACTGGATCCGAAAAGCACATGAAAGGTCAACCGTCACACATGAAAGAAAAGCCTGGCAACCAGATATTAAACACAATGTAGTAACAGTATCTTTTTCACAACACAGGTCAGGAAATATTGTTTTCCAGTATGATCAGAGGCATGCAGATGGACTGTAACTGTAGCAGGATGTTAGTATCCAGAGGCTCACTGACATGGTCTTGAACAGGGTCTGAAACCCGAGATCACATTTTCATGACCTTCGCAATATACACTGAACCCATTCCATCCTTACATACATTCAAAATCAATTTTCTTGTAGCAGACATGGTATCATATCATGTTTTCATTTTCACAACAATGTTTAAACACTGCTATTATTACATGCAATAGCTAAGTTGGTTAGTCGCCAGGGTTGACACATCAGCTATTCACTTCCTTCTTCTAAACCGCATGCTCGCGGTCTAAATTTACATCTCAGAAATCATCTTCTTGGTCATGTTCTAAAATGACCAAAGACAGAGAAAGAGAGAGAGTAAGTCTAGGCTACTTACGAGAGAGCTCGACCAAAAGGAATATCATGATATAAAATCCAGTAAATTCCATCATTCTGGCATCAAAAATATCTCAATGCATGACATGGAGAACATGTTATCACATTCAGGTCTACTACATGACTGTATTGTCCTGCTATGTGAGTACCAAGATAGAATAGAGTATTTCCTTCCTGCGTGGTGGAGACTGCTATTATCACAGTGTTTACATTATACTTTGAACTTGAAATTTCTACTTTCACTTCCTTGTTCTTACATGCTTGACGATGTTTAGTGGTAATCTGTTATTATTCTGTTGTTGTTTTTCTATCAAGACAATCTAAAACAAGTCACTGTGATTATTCTTTTAAAACTCTCTGAGAGTGAGGAATCATTTTGGGATTCAACATCTCAAAGGTGTTAACAAAAATAAATCATCGCACAGTTAAATGTTGCTCTTTTTCGAAATGAAATGCATAGGCCTATTCTGCATATCAAAACAATTGACTTAACGTTTAACTTTGTGAATTTCGAATGCAATTTTCCTGTCAATTCTCGATTTGTGAGTGAGTTATGATTACATGATTCAGAGATTTCGGATCCGACACTGCTTATTACAAAAACAACAATTCATTTGCTGCATTAGCCGATGACAAATGCCAACATTGTTTCTTATTCCTTAAATTATTGCTTATCTTTTACTTAAAAACTTGACATTATGACTTTTTGTAAAGATATCCGAATTCTGTAAGAAATAATTATGCAAAATCTTATAGTTGTATTCATATATTGTGATTGCTAAATCAGTGTAAGAAACACCAGAAAAGGCAATACAACAACGTGTTTTTTAAATATCAATTTTGCGTTGTAATAAGTGCTTTTTGTTTGTTTGTTTGCTTTGGGTTTTTTTCTGTTTCTTTTCCTTTTTAAAAGCATTTTCAGATAGCTGCTCATTGACAATTTCTTACCACATCCATTACGTCAGCTAGCTTCTTTACTGATTTCAGTACTGTTTTCTCTTTGTTAAATCAAAGATGAGGGTCATAGAGCATTACAAGACCAACAAACAAGACAAGCAGGAGCAGAAATTACATTTTTTTCCTGATGACTTCATCTCATAAATAAGGTACTTTAAATACTTTGAAATACATGAAAGGGTCTTTTTTCACTGTGAGTAAAAAAAAATATAGAGAAAAAATATCGTGTTTGAATGACATTTTTTTGCAAGGAGATGAAAACTATACTTCCCTTTTATTGTGATAACCGTGGGTAATGATGGACTCCACAACGTGGCAGTCACTGCGCAATCATATCTTTGCACGCATGATTATCTTTTGTAGTCTTTAGGCCATGTTAGGCGTGGTATTCATTTCAATAGCCCCCCCCCCCCCCCCTCCCCCTCTCTCATTCTCTCTCACTCTCTCTCTCTCCCTGTCCCTGTTGTTGTTGTTGTTGTTGTTGTGAAGGAGTGGACTGGTCTTTTGGAGCCTTCCCCACTGGCCTGACAAGATTTTAGACTAGGATCCATCAATTTTGTTCTGAGGTTGGTTGATAATCCGGTTGATAAACTGTGTTAGTCAGTCATATTAAAACAAAAAGACAATCCCAAATAGGATTTGACTTCCACTCCGCCTTCTCCCAGGGAATAACTACTACTGAGTAATTAATGATGATGATATTTATAATGATCGCCTTGATTAGATGTGAAAGTCAGTACTTGCAAACAAAACGACAAAGATGCATTTAGGTAGTAAAGTTAGGTTCGCTTTCTAGTCATTTTTCAAATGTCATGTTTAATATGAGCATAGTCGCTGGGATTTGAAGCGATTCCAGTGTAATGAACGTCCCCAAAGTGTATTTTAACTAATATATCAATTCTCAGATTTTGGAAACCCATGCGGCCGGTAAACCACAGAAGGTTGTATGTATTAGCCTATCTTTCCTCCAAACCTTAAGGAAAACTTAGGCCAGTGTGGAGGGATCTTCCCAAAGGGTTATCTAACTAGACCGGGGAATGTTTCATAAAGCTGTTCGTAAAGTTACGAACAACTTTACGAACGACTTGAATATGGCAGGCTAAATGGGATTCTCAGTCATCATGAATCGCATCAGGTAAAGATGAAATATGCAGAAATAGATTAGCATTACTATTGTTTACAAACATTTTTGCTAAAATTTAATCAAGATTATGGTAAATGCAGTCACACTTTGGCTTGTCATATTCCAGTCGTTCGTATACTCTAGTCATTCGTAACTTTACGAACAGCTTTATGAAACACACCCGGGTGCCCTGTCTCTTACAGGCAATAGTAGATGTAACGAAAATCCTTTCGGCCATGTTTGGAGTGAAAGCATAATACCATAATTTATTAGTCTGAAGTATGCCGTTCTCATTATCGATCAACAAACCCTGGATGGTTTTTGTTTTCTTACCTTATTAATTTCGTCTGTTTGGAGCCAGAAGGATGTTAACTCATATGCTCTGACACAAAGTTAATGCCCTTCTGGGTCTGAACAAACTTTTTTTTGTTGTTCTGTTGTTTTTGTTTTTGTTCTCGTCCATCAATTCTGTTGCATCCATCTGTCTATTCATCTATATATCTCTCCTTCACACTCACTCATACCCCACACACACCCACACTTCCTCACACACACGTACTTGTACATACACCTTTCTCTCTCTCTTTCTCTCTCTCTCTCTCTCTCTCTCTCTCTCTCTCTCTCTCTCTCTTAGTCTATACATGTGTATCTATTTTATTTTTACACACGCCCACATACACACCACTATACAGCTGACAAGGAAGCATTCACTCTTCACAAGAAGGTCTACATTCTGTCAGGTCTTGTGTAGCACTGATCTTTTATTAATGAAATGTGTTAAACTCAAATTAAACCAATCTGAACATAAGTCGACCAAGGCTTGCCAGACCTTGCATCCTATTACACAGATCAAATTGCTGAAAAGGTGAAAACTATCATGAAGGATAATACCCACCCACTCCATTCATATTTTTGGTTCACTCGCTCTTGAATTAGAATTTGCCCCATTCCTACCCAACTCTCACGTTTCAAAAGTTCATTTATTCCCGATTTTGTTCACGTCTTCAATTCCCTTTTTCAACGGTAAAGATTGTTAAATTATATTTACAGTGTTTTGTTTGATATACTAGTATATACCCACCAGGATTTCTACCTTTCTTTTTTCCCTATATCTCTCTTTCCTAAGTCTAAAATTGATTCTTTGTAAAATTGCCAATTGAATTTCTTTGTTCCAAGTTCAAAGACTGAATAAATTCTCTACGACTCTAAATAAATTCTCTGTGACTATGATAAGTGCCATCATTAAGTAAATTGGAAAGATTAAGTGGAACATTCTGACATAATGATAGAGGAACCCAAGTCGAAGAGAGAACCAATAGACAGCATGGAAGGGTGATCATGTGATGTTATGAATATTCATGAGAACTAAACAATGGAATCCCGAGGAGTGGAAGTGGAACGAAAGAAACAAGAACAAGCACTATGAACATGGCGGACAAAGAAAGCGGACAAAATAAAAAAACCTCTCATTCTACCCTTCACAATGGTTCTGGTTCTGGTTCACAGCTATTATATTTAATCATGTAGTTCCAGGTGAATATGCATGCGACACCTGTTCCACATATTTTAGACAATAGCAGTGAAGGGATGTTCTTTTGACTACCAGAACCATTGTGAAGGGTAGAATGAGGGGTTGTTTATTTTGTCCGCTTTCTTTGTCCGTCATGTTAAGGCACGGCATGAGAGTTGTGTATGAATGTGGAGAGAGGAATGAAGACGTGAGGCTGAAATGTGAAGTGCAAATGAGGTGCAAAGTGTCAAAATATCTAAAAGCAAACAAGCATACACTTAAATAGTAAAAATTCACACATTTTTAATTGGTGGTTGATTTCCCATTCCTATACCTTCTGGGGATGATTTTCATTTGTGTACTTCAGCAACGTTTGTGTTGTTATGTAATTTATACGATATGTTCGTCATTTTTCAACTAGAGCAGGCTTTCGTCTATTTTTTTTTACTATCATTATCATTATAGTAGTATATTTCAGGTTATATTCTAGACAATTATTCAAGAACGAAATTGTGTTTTCGTTTAATTTGCACATTGATTTAATTTCTTTAATTACCTACCGTATGATGTATTTGCAGCATTAACATGAATGGGCTCATTATGACCACTGCTTCGCATGATTCATTTTCTCTCTTTATAACGCATAATCCAATAGGTAATAATTAGAAGTTGGCAAGGCTGAATGGGCTGGACATTAGGGGAATTTCGATTATATCAAAGGTGATGTAACTTTTGAAAATAATGAAATCAAGTCGATATAGATATCAGATGAATTAGTCGTCCTATAGTCGCCGGTTTAGGGTATTGCATTTTTCAAATATAGAAACCTTGCTTCCGTCTACTATGTTTACACAGATTTGGACCTTAATTGCTCTCTGTGTACTGAAAGGAACATCCACAGTCTTACCAAGGACAATACACGCACTTTAAAACGTGACAGTTCAGAGACAAGTATGTCTTCTGTTTACTTTATTGATGTGAAACACGTGAAAAGAACAGAACTTAATCAATTTTTTTTCCAAATTAACGATGTCACTATTTTTACTTTGATTGCTTTCGCTCCTCATGATGTTTTACTTACAAAAAATAAAAGCTATTGAGAATCCAGTGAGTAATTCTATGTCACTTATATGACAGGCACTTGTGACGCACATGATATTCAGTCTCAGAAATCACACTATTTCAAGAGGAAGGGTTTCGATGGTTGGTTAAATAAAAGGAGGGACATTTACTTTTCAACTTCATAGCCTTAAGGAATGTTGCAAAAAGTTTTTTAAAGGTTTTTTTTTTTTTTTTTTTTTTTTTTTTTTTTTGCATATGCTTCTCTTTGTTATTGTGGCATGTTTGGTGGTGTATTTTCTGGAGTTATGATCGTGTGTCGCTATTTGTACCTCAAAAGCTTCGAAAAGCTTCGATAAATAGCCTATTGGTATATTTATGAACCTCTCTCTCTCTCTCTCTCTCTCTCTCTCTCTCTCTCTCTCTTTCTCTCTCTTTCTATCTTTCTATGTTTCCTGCAATCCTCTTCGATCTCCTCCTCTGACTCTCTCTCTCTCTTTCTCTGTCTCTCTCATTGAATTTCTCTGTCCCCTGCCCTGTCTCTCTTTTTCTCTCTTTCTGTCTCTCTCTCTATATATAATGACGTTTACTGCCAACTGCCTCCGTTTGTCAGAAAATGAAGAGTGCACTCTGGAAGAAAGATAAAAAGGAGTTGCCACAGTAGCTGCATTTCCTTGGATTCTATAAGAAAAGACAAAATACCATCAACCAATAAAAGATAGAATAATACAAAAACTGTTTAATGATTGACTGGGGGAATAAACATGATAAAATCAATGAAAAGATCGTAAATGGTTTCATCCTAAAGCGTATTTGGAATTTCCCTACTTGAGAACCCCTTACTAAAATAAATTCATTGATCAATCGAGTTTCTCTGCGTCACGAGGGAATAAGTAAATTAAAGATTGAAGGGATATCAAACTTTCTTATGGCTAACGGAAGTATTAAGAAGCTTTATGAATGACTGAAGCACTGATAATGATAAATGTTGTACAGCTTCTCGATGGTTTTAAGGGAGAAAAGTGCTTTTACGTTCAAATGAAATATTACAAAAATTATGAAACGCAAATGAATAAGATAACTTCCGATTAGCGTATGACGTAGGCAAACTAAATCACTGGGAGTTTAGAACGAAGGGAATTAGAATGAATTGCGTGGGATAGATTGATAGCCCATGAGATACAATTATCACTGTAAATCTCTTTAATTGCTCTTTGGTGGTCGCCTTGGCGACATTACCACACTTAAAAAAACACCATACTTTATCTCTTTCCGCTCGCCTCTGTGCACTCATCCTTTATCTCTTTTCATATCTAAGCTTATAGAATTAGTTTTACCTAATAATGAAATAGGTTCATATGATTGACCTCCTTTGATTCACCTGTACTACCGAACGCCATCATTCAGCTAAAAACTCACAAACGAGTTTATTTCTTGTCATCTCTCCCTTCTCTCTTTCTCTCAGCCACTGTTCTTCAATCCTCCGCCCATCTTCCTTTTCTGTTTATTCTTTTACTTTCCTTTTCTTTCGATAATCATTGAATTGTTCAGTCTATTTTTTTTCGAATACTTTTTCTATCAATGATTGGAGTATACTCACGTAACCCTTATATCCTGACGGTAGGTTCTTACTCTGCATAAAAAAAAAGTAATCCCAGGCCTTATTCCTGCCCCTTTCTGGAATCTTGACCCTCACCCTATCCCAAGCCTATCTCTAGTGTATTTTACAAATGCGTGTGGGCGGTGTGGGTGTGCGTGCGCGAGCGCGCGCGTGTGAGGGTGTGTGTGAGGAGGGGTAATCTTCACTTAAAGCTTCGAACACATACATGAACAAAGAATTAGAGAAAGCTAAAACTACATAACATGCAACCAGCTATACTCTCTCGAAATCATCCTGGAAAGCCATTCCTTTACAGTAGTTTTTCTTCGAAAGAAACTAAGGAACTCCGTAACCGGAATCCCATGTATTATAATTTTCACAAATTCATTTCACACGTTTTTTTCTACCTGTACAACGAAGATAAATGATATTGCACGATTTTCCTATTTTCTCATTAATTTATATCATGATGATTATGTTTCCAATCACTACATTCCCTGTAACAAACATGAAAAATAATAATCATGCGTAGCAAAGATTGATTGAATCTGGACCCTAAAAAAAAAAAGATAATTTGAAATCAGAGTGATTTTCCCCGAATTGACACTTGCCCTTGGCGCTGAAAATAATTTTAGAGGTGTTGAGGCAAAGGGTTGGGTAGATACTTATCATGGAGTAATGAACCGTTGCCTGACGAAACCACTCTGTCATCGTAAGACGAAGAATAGAAACGTTCTCAAGAGACCTAAACTAGCCCATTTTTCGTCAAATTCACAGGACACGTTATAACAATTTTAACACTGATTATATATATATATATATATTTTGGGGGGGTTGCCACTCTGGTAGATTTTGGGGGGAAAAAAACTATACTGTCGTTTGCATAATCATGTACTGCGTAATTACCATTTCTCAGTCACTTTTTGGAGAAGGGGGGATGGCATGTACAAATATCCCCCCCCCCACACACACACACACTTTTTCAGGAAGAAATGATATTACAATTAATCAGTTAATACAATTTTTGATAATCGGTCATAAACGACCATCATATTTTAGAATTTCTATTTGAAAATGCGATTAAAAACCAGAAAAGTGGTTATTTTGGGCTCACTCGCTTCGCTCGCTCGCAAAATTGAAATTGAAATGTCTGTAAGAGTGTGTGTACGGGTGGGTGAGGGTGTGTGTGTTTATACCTAAGTGTGAGTTCGACAGAAAAAAAATTGACCAAAAAAGTCGATCATTCCCCCCCCCCCCCCCCTTCCCCACTCCTCAAAGTGGATTTACGCCGGTGTCTTCTCTGGACAATTCCCTAGGTCATATCAAGGACCTAACGCAATTTCTGTTAGGTGTATGGTTATGTGAGTGTGTGTAGGTGATTATGATAATAATGATAATCATAAAAATGATGATGATGATGATGATGATGATGATAATAATAATAATAATAATAATAATAATAATAACAATAATGATAATAACAACAACAACAATAATAATGATAATAATAATAACAATAATAATAATGATAATAATCATAATAATAACAATAATAATAATAATAATAACAATGATAATAATAACAATGATGATAATAATAATAATAATAATAATAATAATAATAATAATAATAATAATAATAATGATGATGATAATACTAACAATAATAATAATGTTCGTAATAGCAATAACAATAATGATCATCATAATAAAAACAAAAACAATAGCAGTAAATGATAATAGTAATGTTAAATGTAACAATGCCGGTTTCTTCACAGACCCTTTAACAGTATCAACTGATCAAAGCGCTAACAGTATTATTGGACGGGTCGCTGTTTTCGATTCCTACTCCACACATGAATGCGCGCATCTGCGATCATTGGGGAGCATACCAGCCAGTTATATACGCACAAATTATCGTATATCTGCCTGTGGATTTATCCGATGATTGGCGTATTTCAAGCCAGGTGAACGTGCTAGGAGTGCAAAGTAAGTTCAGTTTTCAACTGAAGAGAATCCTCTCGTGCTTTCCTCACCATCACCTCTGTACACACTTCAAATCCATCACAGTTTACCATGTCACTTTGTTTATTTTAAAAGCATGGTGTGCCCGATCCCACTTTAAAAGGTTTTCAATCATAGTAGACAGTCCTGGAACAAGTCATCACCTCTCCCTCTGTCTTGCATTCATTGTGTCCTGTTTTCTTGAGAACATGATGTCTTGTAGTACCTGCTGTTTTTGTTTTGTTCTGCTTTTTTCACGCAGGAAGCTTCACAGTCTCAATTTCTCTGGCAGGTCACTCAAACCGAGCTTTGAAAACAATATCATATTGCTTTTTTTACAATTCACATGCAGGCGTCATAATTAATTGGATTATGGGGAATTGATACTTGATTCATGCTGCTAACTACGAAGTGTGTTAGTCCAAGTTGATATCGAGTTCTTTCCCATTCTATTCTATTCTTTTCTCCCTCTTATTACACTGTTCTATCCTATTCTGTTAATATCATAATCGTCTTTAATTCCCCTATCGGACAGAATGGTCTGACGCAACGAAAAACTAACATCGATAATGGAAGTTAATTTTGATACAAACTTGTTTAAAATGATTGTGATTTGTTTATTGAGCAGGAGACGTTATATGTAAACCAACATAGTATAAACAAACTGGCGGAAACCTGCTCCAAGATCACTTGCAATGCACAACTTATTTCAAAGGAGAATGCAAACCAGGCATCAGTGTGCTCTTAGTGAGTAGAAATGACCAAGAAGAGTTAACAGTGAAAGTTTCAACAAAATCGGAGAGTCTGTTCAAGAGTTATGAATTTTGAAAGTTTCAGTAAATCCCTATCATGGGGATCCTTGAGTTGGCAACTTTGCCAGCATCTGTGATGTCATCGTGGACAACTCAATTCATTTTGTACATAATTTTTCCCAAAAAATTGATTTATATGAAATTTCAAGTCAGGAATAAACATAATTCTTCCTAAAATGCTTGCAGAATTGATATAGCCATGTCATACTCAAACAATAAATCAAAAGAATTTTTATTTTTCTTGAAAATGAAGAAAATGTTGAATTCTGTGTACAAAATGAATGGAGAGTTGTCCACGATGACATCACAGATGCTGGCAAAGTTGCCAATTCAAGGATCCCCAAATAAGGATTTACTTAAACTTTCAAAGTTCATAACTCTTGAACAGGTTATCCGATTTTCCTCAAATTTTCACTGTTTATACTCTTCTTGTTCTTCTTCATTCACTAGAAGCACACTGATGTCTAGGTTGCATTCTCCTTTAAGACCTTACTAGTATGTACAATGCTTTTTTATATTTTTAATCGACAGGGTTTACATAAAATAAAATTCATAGCAGCTAAAAGCAGTGATCTTTTTACAAGTACTGAATATAAAAATTCATATGCATGGTAATGCGATCGTGCAGTCATATACAAACATTATAGACTTATGCATCTTTCATGAAAAATATTAGTAATGATGTCTTACTCCTGTGGAAAGCTCATGCTCCGGAAAATGTTTTGAATAGGCTGGATCCCTTAGTTCTTGGTATTTGTTTAGAGAAAAGGCTACAGTATAATTTTATTATTTAAATATTATGAATTGAGTGGATGTCAGGTTCTTTGGTTTAAGAGATTTATTCGTTCAAAATCAAGCAATATTATTATTACCCTTCCTGGCATGACAGAAACATCAGTACCATTGCATACCTGTTTAACCCACCTCTTCCTGGTTATAAGCTTTTGAGGAACTGGTTTTAGATTTCAATATTCCTACCACAGATAGAAGGAAATTCAATTTTCTTTTGAGGAATATACCAAAAGAATGGACTGAGAATTTGATTGTGATATTGTTGGTGTTCATGTTACCATAGTTTTGAAATTTCTGAGCTATTAAAAGGTCCCAAATAATGTATACAATTTATTACTTGGTCCTCATAGCCCTGATAAAGGATATCCCTTTTGGACTAACAACTTATCAGTAACTCCCAACACTAACTGGGAAAAGGTTCATAATACAAATTTTGTCTGCACTGTTGATACTAAAATTAGATCCTTTTATTTTAAAAGGGAGCGAGTTGGCTCAGTCGGTAAAGCGTCTGCCTTTCGAACCAAAAGACCGTGGGTTCGAGTCCAGCCAAGGCGGATGACTGAAGCCTACGTTGTGTGTTATCGTGCCCCTCCCCTGTTTCATAGACGCAGGCTATGCTACAGTGGAAAACACTCCGTCCCTCGGATAGGACGTTAAATGGAGGTCCCGTGTAAAGGAGAGTCACCACCTATGCACGTTAAAGATCCCACTGCACTATTCGTATAAGAGTAGGGGGAAACCCCGGTGTATGTGGTCCACCTGCACACCCCCAATCAGTGATATCGGGAGGAGAGACCTGAGGGTTACAGTGATTCAGTTCGCTTTTCCCCTCCCAGGCACAGGTGACGCCAACCATTAATAATAAAATTTTCCACAGAGCAACTGCTTTGAACGATTTTCTTTATAAGATCAAGTGGAAAGAATCACCCAGCTGTGCTCTTTTTCATTAAAAAGAGGAAACAATGATTCACTTATTTTGTGATTGTGAAAAAAGTTAATCCAATTTGGCAAGATCTTCTCTCAGTGATTCGCCAAAAAGGTGATCCTAATTTCAATATTTCAAACTTTGAAAAACTATTTGAGAGTTTGTGAGGATAAATTTATCTCATTTTTATTTCTACTGCTGAAGTATCATGTATATTGTTGCAAATTTAATAACAGTACCCGTAATTTTGTGTCTTTTAAATCCTTTGTGAAAAAATAGAAGATATGGAGTACAATGTCGCCCAAAAAAGAAACAAATTACCAGCCCACTTTAAGAAATGGCGTTTTGATGTTTAAATTTTCCTCTTTTATTGATCCCCCATGTCCTTGTGCAATTCTTGCAACCTCCCGACTATGGTAATCATGCACATAAATGCTTGTACAATTTGTGTGAGATCGGTTCCTCCAACGGGCTGCCCAAGGGCTCTGGACCGCAACTCTTAGCCGTTAAGGCGTCCGGTCGTTTTTGCATAGCATGTGAATTGAGAGTTAGGGCTGGCTTGTATAGTGTTTTTGTTCGGAGCATGTTGTGGTGTGTTCACGTCTAAACTATTACGGTGAATGCTTTGTGAAACGGGATCATTGACCTTAGGAGGTGCGCAAATATACCAAAGCTTTTCATAGAACCCCCTTTTTTTTCTTTATCTCAAATATTTAAGAATTTGTTTTTAGTCATACAACCTTCTAAATATATCTTCGTTACACAGAGCCTGCACCGTTTCAAGAGTCATTCATATACGATTTTTTTATGTTTTATCTGTGAATGGGATAGAATTGGTTGTGTTTGATATCGATCCGAGTCAGCCCTGACTTTTTCCCCTTTTTGCTGGACTTGCGTTCGGCTGTAGCAGTGCTTTTGTCCTCGGGGTATTCCCACGTACTATTTTGTAGTACTTGTAATGTTATGTTTTTGTTGTGGTTTTTTTTTTTTTTGGGGGGGGGGGTTTCTGCCGCCTTTTCCAATTACGGTTTATTCTTATTTTGTCTGCCTTTCCTGTTTTATTGATTTTTTATGCATTTTAGTTTTGTATTGAATCCTGTCAATCATGTAAATATGTGATTCTGTTGATTTACTTTAATAAAAACATTAAAAAACAAGACTTATGCAATGATGCAAAGATGTGTTGTGGGCTAGATTTTTAGTAATAAGTATTATTGTTGGGATTACTGTTAATGCAGTAATTCGTTATAAGTTTGGTACTTTGAACCCTACCAGTCAGGGAAACTCTCAACTTCCCGGGAGAGGCCGTAAGGCTTGTTTGAAGAGTGATGATCTCAACATTGGGTACTTATAGGTGGATTATGCGGAATCTTGTGGAGTGTGACCAGCCCCAGGTGGCCCTTGACATGAGGCACTCCCTATTGCGCAATCCTATCAGACGTTTATTTATTTTTTTAAGCTCTGTCGCTAAGAACTGCTGTTTACGATATATGTTTAAGTTTAAATGAATCATCATTTTCTTGTCTATTTTCTTTTGTTTTATCGTTATCCAATTTCTGCTGATTATGTCTCTGATTCAATAAAGCACATAATTACAACAACAACAAAAACCGAAAGTAGACTTAATACGTGGCATTGCGTAATCGCCGAGGATCCCTCCGCTGAGCGAGACTGTACAAAGTGGATGGTCCCTCTCTGATATACCGTAGAAAAAAAATCATATAAAATAAACATCATGGCAACGGATTTTCTTGCCTCGAGTGCAGGCGAGAAATTTAATTTTCTTTCACATATTTGCGTATAAAGATAATACACCATGATGTCTATTTTATGATTATTTTAAGAGGGTACGTCAGAGACGGTCCATTCACTTTGTACAGTCTCTCTCAGCGGAGGGATCGTCGGCGATAACACAATGCCACGTAATAAGTCCATTTTCCGAGATTACGGCCTCTCCCGGAAAGTGGGGAGTTTCCCTGACTGCCTACAGTGCAAAACCATGATCGAACAAATTACTTTAATTGGAAGTAAATAGATACTTGAAAGGGTATCATAAGGGAAGGAATGACTGATGGGAAGACCGGCATCCTAAAATCTCGGAGTAGCTTTAAGGACAGGAAATGGCCAGTGGCGTAGACAGGTTCTTACACCTGGGGGGATGATTTGCCGTTCACGAGAATTCGAAGATCAATTTCGTATACAGATACACACACACGCACACACACACACACAGGGCCGTACGCAGAAATTTTTTGCCTGGGGGCAAGAGGCGTAAAAATTTTCGAAGAAACTTGAAAGCGAGGGAGCGAAGCGACCGAGCTTGTCACGGGAGCGCTTTTGCATTTTTAAAAATGAAATTGAAGGATTTGGTGAACACTTTTGTTGAATTTTGTGAAAATTTTCAGTAAAAAAATGTAAGTTTTCAAAATTTCTGGGGGGGGGGGCAACATCCGAATGCACAGACATAAATAGAAGATATACACACCGTGACAAACGAATATAGAATGTGGACTGACACACATTATTGCATATTTGCGGCACGCTATTTATCTTATTTTTAAATTTTGTTGTTACACCACTTCAGAAAAACGGTGACGGCGCCGAAATTACCCTAAAGTAATATAAATAACTACATAAATCAGAATAATGATCGATATAGTTATGATAGTAATCGTCATTTCAGTCACATTAACGATGATGATGATGATGATAACTATCATTATTATCATAAGCATAATGATAATAATTCATTACTAATTATTATCATTATTATTATTATTATCATTGTTGTTGTTTTTGTTGTTATAATGATAATTGTTATTATTATTATTATTATTATTGCTGTTCCTATCATTTCTAAACATGTCAATTCATTTTAATTGTAAGCAAACATCCTTCCCTAAAACCTGGGGGGATGATTGTACATGTCATCCCCCCCCCCCACCTTGTGAGGTGGGGGATGCATACCCCTCACCCCCCCCCCCCGCTCTCTACGCCCCTGGAAATGGCACAACATCATCATGAAGTGTAGGATTATGACCTTGCAAAACAAAATGAAAGTACATTCTCATGTTGACAGGTTACTGCCATTTCTTCCTCATGAAAATATTATGATTGTTAAGATGTTTGTTTCCTGTTTGCAATGATTTTCAACTTTTGTTTTACTCATAAAACTTATAACACTCTTTTCAACGTCCTTCAACCAACAAAGTGGCCAGTCAAAATTTTATGCAACCGAATGATGCACGGGAAAAAAGGATAACGGTACATTCTTAAACGAAATGAAGTGTTTCTAAGCTATATTTCAAGTGGATCTAGATTGAATGATATCCTGGAAAAGATCCTCGTAAAGAATTGGCGGCTAGGTGTGATGATATAATTAAGAAATATGGTCATTAACTTACAACAGCAAGGTTTCCACGACACTTGACAGTTAGGCATACTCCATTGTCGGTTCACTTAGAGGGTTTACATAGAGAGGCATGGCCCAGAAGATTTGGTTCGTTTCGGTACATGTCAGTTCTTTGTCGGCAACTTTTGCAAAAGCGCCTAAAAAAAAATTTCTGCGTACGGCCCTGATTGAAGATGTTGAATAGTGTGCTTGTAAGGGTGTTTAATTGTACGCAGGGGTATCTTGGCCGGAAACAGATTTCAGAGATATGGATCTTGAGTTGTGAAATACACCGTTAATGATAAAGAAAAACACTCCTCGTCTCATCAATCCCATCTCACCAGTAAAATCTTAAAAGATAATCAAGAAAAAACTATGCCAATGCCGAGAACATTAATTCTTTCACTCCATAATAGGAAAGAGGACATGAATGTCTAATTTTCTCTGTTCTGTGTTCAGAGGCGGCGGACTAAGATGATGAAAGCCAGGCGCGGATCTAGGGGGCGAGCGGGCCTTGCTCACCCTCCCCCCCCCCCCCCCCCCCCCCCCGCCGACAAAAGGAGGGAGAGAAGGAAGGAAAAGAAGGGGAAGGGGAAAAGAAGAAAACGAGGAATAAAAAAGAAAAGGAGAAGGAGGAGGCCGGGGACCGGGGGCCAAAAGTGTCTTGCCTCCCCCCCCCCAAAAAAAAAGGAGGGAAGGAAGGGAAACAGTAAGAAGAATAAAGAAAGATGAGGGGTGTGCTTAAAAGTGTGTTCGTACGCAGGGGTATGTCGGCCTGAAACAGATTTCAGAGATTTGGATCTCGAGTTGTGAAATACACCGTCAATGATAAAGGAAAACACTCCTCATCTCATCAGTCCCGTCTTACCAGTAAAATCTAAAAAAAATAGTAAAGAAAAAAAGTATGCCAAAGCAGAGAACATTAATTCTTTCGACATGAATTATCAAATTTTCTCCTTTCTGTGTTCAGAGGCGGCAGACTAGGACGATGAAAGCCAGGCGCGGATCCAGGGAACGAGCGGGCCTTGCCCCCCCCCCCCCCCCCCCGCAAAAAAAGAGGGAGAAAAAGAGAGAAAGAGAGAGAGAGAGAGAGAGAGAGAGAGAGAGAGAGAAGGAAAAGAAGGGTAAGAGAAAAAGGAGAGAAAGGGAAAATAAAAAAAGAGGAAGAAAAAAAAAGAGAAAGTGGAAGCCAGGGACCGGGGCCGAAAGTGTTTTACGCCCCCCCCCCCAAAAAAAAAAAAAAAAAAAAAAAAAGGGAGGGAAGGAAGGGAAACGGAAAGAAGAATAAAGAATCCTGTTATGGAGTGAAAGAATTAATGTTCTCGGCATTGGCATAGTTTTTTTTTCTGAATCATTTTTAAAGATTTTACTGGTGAGATGGGACTGATGAGGAGTGTTTTTCTTTATCATTAACGGTGTATTTCACAACTCAAGATCCATATCTCTGAAATCTATTTCGGGCCGAGATACCCCTGCGTACAAACACCCTTACAAGCACACTACTCAACATCTGCAGTACACTCTCACTAATATTCAAATTACAAGTTTCCCATTGGCCATTCAACAACCCTCACGGTCAACTCATCAACATGATAATGGCGATTAGCAACCTGCTATCCTCCCATCCACAATGGAAACATTGAATGCCCCTTTTTTTTCAAACAATGGCCCCTCTTGAGTGAAGGGAAAATCGGGCACGCGTTTATGAATAGGCATGGGCCTATTCTACGAAACGCAGTCGGTGTAATGTTTTCTCTTCATTGAACTTGAATTTGGCCGGAAAAGTAGCAAATTTTGAAAATGACATTGCCTCACGGAATGAGCTCTAACATCTGAACGGGTGAGCCAAAATGGGTGATCTTGGTGTCATATTATTGGAAAAAGAATTCTCTTTTGAACCAAGTCAACAATTATCACTGGTTGTCATTTATCTCGCTGCAATTCAAGATCTCAGGGGTTCCGTTCTTTCTGGGCCACCCTGTATATAACTGGTGTAAAAAGTGCAATCAATTTCCCATTACTTGTATTTCCAAATTAAATCTTACGTGTAACTTAAATAGATTAGAATTAATTCCATTCCCCAACTTTTCCACCATGGATTTTTAAGAAGTAAAACAAAACTTACAAATCATTTTTTCAGATGTTGTTAAAATGACCTGGACGGGACACCCTTTTCTCTTTTTCCCTCTGATAGACCGTTACTGGGATTTTGATTAAATAAACATTTTCCCTGCATCAGTAACAATCATTAAAATCAATCGTAATGGAATTTTATGAAGCACGTGTAATGAGAACGTGAATTCCATTTATAGTTCTTAAACGGTACAAAATTTAGATCATATGTCACTCTATTATTCTTTCACCTTCCAGCGTTTTTATGGTTCTTTCTCCATTTCCCCCATTTGTTAGCTGGACATACGAGTAAGATCTCCACCACAAGCTATTCTATTTCATAGTCCATTTTTTCTTCGACATCTTTTAAAGAACTGATCTTAAATTCATTAAAAATTCGTGTTTTCCCCAGCTTAAGTTACATCTTATGTCGTATAAGGCTCCGCGTGGGATATGTGTTCATAATAAATATGAGAACTTTATTATGAATGAGATTAGGTCACTTAATATCATAATGATATCAGATTATATTGCAGTCTTGTTAGGTAACCAGTTCCACCTTAAGTATTAAATACTTACAAAGATTTTTTTTTTTTTTGGTGCTAAATCAAGAATACAAAATCCGCCAGATTTAAATGATCTATGTCCAGGGCGGCGTTACAGGTGAGGCAGGGGGCGAATTCCCCCCTATGATTTTTCAAATGATTTTTTTTTTTAAAGAAAAAAGAAGAGAAAAAAGAATAAAAAGGAGGAGGAAGAAGAAAGAAGAGGGCGGGGAGAGAGAGGTATTGGGCTTGCAACTATATAATACCCCTATTTGTTCATTTAAAACGTGAAGAAATTCACGTATGGGTCCTCTTGCCACCCCCTATCAAAATACTCTGGCGCCGCCTTGTCTATGTCTAATCCTGACTTGCACCAAAACATTTTTTTTTTCAATATTTAAAAACTTCAACAGCAGACAAAAAGGGTAAAAAAAATCCTGAGATGGAAAATAAATGCATGTAAGAGTAAATAATAAAATGTATTGGATTATGAACTTTATCTGCTAACTTCCTCCAAGCAATATCTGTGGAAGATTTTCATTCACAAAATCTTCTGATTATCCCAGACAGGTCTATTGACACAATGTAAACGATATCCATCGACGACGTCATAGATCGTGACATTATTTATATACAAGTCAGTATGACTCATGAACGAAAAGAGCGATCGAAAATCACTCTTTCCTATGCTCCAGTAGCAAGTGGAAAGTGGGAACAGTAGGAAGCGAAAGAAAGACAAAAGGTTGATGGCATCAGAGAGGGGTGGGGGAGGGGACAGAGAATAGTACAGAAAGTGTGAAAAAGAAAGAGAGGAAAGAATAGGTGGTAATATAGAGAAGAGTGAGATAGACAGATAGAAATAAAGTTACAGGAAAAAAAGTGATTTGAACCCGTACCCTAACCACTAGGTCAAAGACGCGAACAGTTTTTCTTCTTTGTTAAGTTACAGTATCATCAACACCGATGGCCAGAACTTGCAGAACCCTTTTAGACAATCATTACGATATTCCCTGTTTTGGTTCCGACATAAACATGCACTAAGTTTACACATATGGTGCACTATCCCCTGTATAAAAAGAATATATTTTACCCATTGATATAATTTTTGTCCAACGATTTAAGTCCTGAGATACCATGTGATCACTTTCTTTTGTTAAATAGTATGTAGAACCATTCACAGCTTTTGGGAGCAAACATTTCAAATTGAAGAAAGGAGTCCAAATTCTACTGCTTGACTTTCCAGGTAGTTTAGGGGTCACAACAAAGAGAGAGGTTTGTTTTGTATAAAGACCCAGAGGTACTGTGTTTTTGCAGTCTTGGTGATGAAAACAGCGACAAGGGAAGAAAGTTCACTTTTCCTTCTCGTAGGCTAGCTATGTCACTTTATAGACCATAACCAAGCTCACGAATATTCTGCTCCATAATTCTATTGAACCATGTCATTTTTTTCTGACTGCAGAGGCATGATTTTAAACAGTAAAAACAGTGAGTTATCTAATTATCAGAGATAGAAATATTTCTTTTGTAAAGAAATCCTCAGCTTCTTATCAACTGAAATTTAAAACACCGACGTTCTTGGTTGGGGTTGTGTGTAAAAGATGAGACTGCATAAAAAAGCGACAGGATAAGTTTACAGTATGAATACAACCTTTGCCATGTAGGTTAGTCTGTCATCACTCCTAAGCTTGTTCGATCCACTCCTGTTTTCATTTCGACGAATTTTTTCCCTTCTGTGTTTCTCGGAAAGGAAGACAAACTCTCCCATCCCTCATTTATCATCGCTTGCTTACGAGATTGGATTGGATTTGAACTACTCTCTTACAAAAACGAAGAAAAAAGCCAAAACAAATAAAAGTACGTTTTCTGCATTTAACATCATGCATCATTAAAATTCTAGATACTTTAATGTTTACTGAGCCAAGGGAGAGGTGAAACACCGCGGAGTGCATGGGTTAGAATAAATAAATCTTGAAGTTTGATGTCCCTTTCATGCCAAACAATCCCGGAAACCAATAAAATTGTGCAAGGAGGATCTCGGGGGAAGTAGCGGCTGCGCCACCTCTTGACAAAAAGAAGATAAAATTTGTACCTTCCCTCAGATGCTCAGTGCTAACGGAAGTTTGTGCAGATAGTGTTCCCCGAGGGGTATGATGGTAGAGTAAAATGGCAGTTTTTTTTATATCTCCCCCCCCCCCCCCGCACACACACACACACACACGAACACACATTTCTATGTTTTCATCTCGGACTAAGACTAGGGCATGGAAGTACTATCACAAGATTATATTTCTGCAAACAGAATATCTTGACCAAATTCTCCTAAATTATTTTTTGATAATATACGTAACGGATTTAAGTTGCCTTTAAGGTTGTTGTGCTCTTGTGAATATCCAACATAAAACAGAAAGTTGATATGAAATATACATTAATCTTTTTTTTTTAAACATCCTGTTTCAGCATGTCCTCCATTCCTCCCCTCCCCACCAGCTTCCTTCCCCCCTTTTCCGAATAGTTGTAAGTCATCTTTCTTAGAACTATATAGATGACAAACCAAAGTGTGTTTTCATGACTTATCTCCGAATCCGAACACAACTTTGGACAGAATTATTTCGAAGAATGCACTTAGACAAACATGCAAATCTGTTCTTACAAAAAGGTATATTAATATATATTCACTTTTGTATTCAAATGGATGTGTACTTCTGTGTAGTGCTTCTTGTATGAAAATTATTTTAATTTTAAACAAAATTAAGCACATAATTTTGTCATAATATGATATGCTCATCTCATCGTTACAATCCTTTGTTAATTGTATGTGAAAATTATGATGAACGTCTGTTACGGCTTATCCCCTTAGTAGAGCCTGCAATATCGGCCATTGCAGCCAAGTGCCATGTTTTATGGCATGATTTGTATTCTAATTTGTGATTGAAACATTATCGACTACTAAATGATGGGTCATCATACGGAAAGGAAAGGGGGAGAGACATTGAATTAACAAGAAGATTCTTGAACCAAGCTTATTCGCAAAGGTTGTTGTTTTAATTAAGGTCCATCAAAAATTACAACACCAGAAGCAAAGATGCTGGAAACTTCTAATCGTAATGAAAACTCTGACACTTACTTTCTAGAGGATTGTCCGATTGTCACCAATGAGCATGATGAGAGTGCGCCTTTTATCAAAGCTGCGCGTTCAACATCCGCTGGATAGTGCTCATATCTAAGTTTCTCTCTGCTTCATACAGCTCCACTATAAATAAGCTTTCCACTGCAGGTGCAATCCTATTTTACCCATGACAGGAGTGACGACAGGAACCAGGAACCACTGAAATCCTAACATCTCAAAGAACAAGCTGCGTGAAAGGGAGATAATAACAAAAGGCGTTCACAACATTCCAGTCGCGGATTCGTATGAACGGATTCAGCATTGCCAAGATAACACGATTAAATGTCTTGCAAAACCGCGTCTTTAGAGAGTAAGTTTTTAATTTTCCCATTCGTTTCCAAGCACTTAACTCAATATTTGGATAATCAAGTTATTGTTTTCTTCATGGTACATCTACAATGCAGTTCATGTGACTGGAGATATCTTGTGAGTCATTTTTCTAAATGACTCACTTTAATGTTCGATTTAAACAATCATATTAGTTCCAGATTATACTTTTAATTATTTCCGTTTTCTTAATTTTGAATTGCTTTTAGTGTTTCTAATGTTCTACTGTTTAAATTGTAAAAAAGTGTTTTCAACTTCTCCTTATTCCGCTAGATTATTCTGTTTATACGTGAATAGATTAATTTTTGAGCTATTGGTTATTTAAAATGTGTTAATTATCTGTAATTTTTCATTCGATTATTTACTCATTGTATATTATACGGACAGGGCCGTTCTGGAAAGCAGTTCTGTAACTCACAATGCTACCCTGTGTAAATAAAACTGCAAATGAATAAATAATAAATAAATATGATCATTAGATGTATAGACCAATTGTTTTAATGGATGAAGGGGAGTCTTCTCATGACCAACAAACATTTTACGCTGTGGTTCTGGTTTTTGTCTGTGTTTGTTTCTTGTTTAGTTTTTGTTCGTTTCTTCGTTGTTGTTTTTTGTTCGTTCGTTTGTTTCTTGTTTGTTTGTTTGTTTGTTTTTACAGGAGTTAAGATATCTCCAGTCACATGTATTGCACTGTATTTTATTAAACTTCATTGATATAAATCAATGTTCTTTTTTCTTTTTTTAAACATAAACATAAACATGAATATAAATCGAATATCATTTTATATTAACATAAAGAACATAACGTTAAAATATAAACAAAAACAAAAAACAAAAACAAAACAAAACGATGTCATAGTATTTTTAGCTGTTGTTGAGCACGATAATTGTATGACTACAGTTCAGAATATTCTTTCATGACAAAATATCTTGGTCAAAGAAAAAACATAAATTCTAAACAATGGCACTGTTTCATGTCAGATATGAAATTATCAATTGTTAGAAATGTAATTATTCTCCGCGTTGCATAGTCACTTATTGACATTTACTTTTCAGGCAGGGATTGCTAACAACTTGTCCTCTTGATGAAACATGCAAGTGCACTCAAAGTTAATTATAACTCCCACCGTTCTGTCTATTTTACTGAGAGATGACAATGATAATCACCTAGGGACTGTGTATGTAGTGAAAATTTTCATTTTCGAAACGGTTCGTTCAAGTGATACTCATTACAGATTTTCCCGTTTATGTTTACTTTAAGTATTTTGATTTTGATGGATGCAAAGAAAAAAATGCAAGATTCTGCTTCGGTTCTTTTGTCGAGAAGTGCACTTTTAATCATTAATTTAAAAAAAAATCATTAATCACTCGCCCTTCTTCAAGTATCTTTAGGTCATTAACCAGGATAATTTCTGTCTTTTAAGATAATGAATTAACCTTTTCTCATGTACTCTCTCTCCCCTTGAGATTTGTATTACTAATACTAATAAGAACCACGTTTATGAAGCGCAACATATCCATCTCTAGATACGCTCAAGGCGCAAACAAAATAATTTTAATTAAATCCTAAATTAGAAATTAACATAAGCTTAAAGAAATAAACGTTGACTGAAGTTAAGAATACAGAAATGTAACTATTGTGTTATTAAGCTTTTAGTGAGATTTATTTCAGATGATATTCTGCCTGTTCGTACTCATATAAGGAAATTACCTGTTCAGTGTTATAATTATCATAATTATCATAATTATCATAATACACAAACGAATCAGAAGGCCCGCCCCATGTCTTTAAGTTATGCTAAGAACGAAAACAGCGATATTTTTGTCCTGGAATAAATATCGTTTTGTCTTTCCTTTTTGGGATCCCCTTTGGATCTTAGATTGTCCCCTACATCTCAGAATATCAAGAACCTACTAGAACGCCCCCTTTTCTTTACATTGTCTATTCCACTCTACCTTTTTGTAAACATCGTTGAAATTGTCTTTCCACTTGCTTATGATTCTTTTTATTTTTTTTATCCTTTTTCCACTCGTCATTTCTCGTCTTTGTGTAAGTAACATATTTTAAAAGTAATACTTGTACTTCTTTTATACTGTTTTATACATTTTATTTTTCTTTAATTTTGAGAGGGAGACAGAGACAGAGACAGACAGACAGACAGACAGACTATACTAAAGTCAAAAGAATCTACTGTTCATGTATGAATAGGTGTTTGGTACTGGTGTTCGGAAATAGCACTGAACACAGACATACTCATCAGAGTAAAATCGCACGAATGTATGAATATTTTGTTTAGTCGTCATGACCCCTCGATAACATTCGCGTTTTTATTCAGTATAAACTACCACCACAATTTTTTCAGTGAAAACTAGGATTTCGATATAATTCCAGCCCGAAAATCAAATTAGAAATAGGAATGGGGAATTGGGACCTGAGATCGGTTAAAGATCCCTCAGCTTCATTCGATAATCATGATAACGAATTAGTTTGATACCTTAAGCTTTCAACTTCGTTGATTGGATCCTGAATGCACAGGCGACGCTAGAAAATTTTGAAGGGGGTGGGTATAAGACCTAGATTTGCTGACAGATTTTTAGGTGGTGACACCAAGTTCTAATATGCTGCACTCTAAGTGTAATCTAACCCCCCCCCCCCACACACACACACATATTTTCGAAGAACATGACATATATAGATCTTCATTACTCTTATGGAACATGTGGAATGTGTTTGGCCGCGAAGTGTTTTTGAAAGTTTGAGGAGTTGACGCTTCATGCTAGATTAGCAACTGTTTTCAAATTTTACGAGCGAGCGAAGTGATCGAGCAAAAAAAAAACACTCTTTGCTACGGTAAAAGTGTTATTACGTCGTAGAAAAAAACTCTTGGCCCATAAGACATCAAAATGTTATATTTGGTCACTTTTTGCCATACATGACTCTATGACTCGAATTTTGGCACCTCGTTTACCGAATTTGTTTTCTTTTCAAAACCATCCTCTTTCTAAATGATATGAGAGAGCGAGGCAAAAAATAATCTTTTTCACAGTATAAGTGTTTATTTTGTTATCACAATACACTATTGACCTAAATAAAAAATATAAAAAATCTTTTTCAGGGGAGCAGTGTCACTTCGTCATCGAAATAAACAATTGGTCTATAAAATATTTAAATTATATAAATTATATTCTGTCACCTAACTTGCCGAATTTGTTTGCTTTCAGAAGTAGAGCAGAATAAGCTTATAATTCGATTGCAATGCAAGATGCAATGTTTTCCTTTCATACGCATTACAAATATCAATATAGCCAGCATTGGTTGAGATACTTAAAATGCAAGCGAGCGCTTCCGGTTTAGTTTTTGTTGTGCAGGTGGTGATGGCAGTGGTGGTGGTGATTGTTATTGTTGTTGCTATTTTGTTGCTGTTGTTTGGGTTTATGCTTTGTCTAGTTTTTGTAGGACATAAATTGCTAGCAAGTAGATTCAGATTCAGATTCATTTATTTCCACATTTCATAAAAAACAACAAATGTACATATAAAAGGGGAATACATGCAAAGAGAAAGGTTTTTGTTCTTCATTTCGATAATTGATGAGTTTCAGTAGGACTGATCATCGGCATAAGGGCAGCCTCGCTTTGTAGAATTCACACGTCCTTTCCTTTCTCTTTCGTTTTTTTTTCTTTCCTTTTTTTCTTTCTTTCCTTTTCCTTTCATTTCTCTTCTCTTTCTTCTTTCTCTTCTTTCCACTCCTTTTTCTTTTCTCCCGTTTTTTCCTTCTCATACCTCTTTCTTCTAACTTCCCTTCTTTCATTTGCCGACAGAGGTGGCGCATTCGCGCCTCCCAAGTTGTGATATTCAGTGACGATAAGTCATTGTCATTTTATTTTAGCAGGTTGCGCTCTGTTCGACCCAGTCACATGTTGATCTATGCCCTCAGAATGTATGTTTCAATCACCCGCTTTCTTGAGAAGTCACGATTTATTACGAATGCATTGTTATTGCAGATTATTTTTTCCTAAGCTAATGTATTAAATGGGAGGTTAGCCCAAAGCTCACACAAAGGGTGATTATTTAGAGACACTGCGGAATTAACGTTTACTGAGGCACAAATAATCGCAGAGGAGACCTAGATTTTTTTTCGATTTGTTTAGTTGCTACAACTTGATTTGAAATTTACAATTCTAAATGACGAGCTTTGAATATGTTTGAGCACTTGCCTAACCCTTTCGATATGTTTATTTTTGTTTTGTTTTGTTCTTTTACAAAATGATGTTGGGGGAGGGAGTCTAACTTTCAAGTTGCACCATTTTCAATTTTGCTTCGGCTGGAGTCTAAGTGATATCTTTTCCTGATCTAATTTTTTTTAATCGGTCTGTATTTAGGAGTGGTATTTCTAGCCACATGATTTGCTGATCTATGCCCTTATGGTATCAAATCATTTTATCAATTTTGTAAATTTTATGAAGATGTGTGTGTCTCTACATTATGCCTGTCAAATCCTTGAAAGTGACTATCTGTAACCGAATGACACTTAGTCATAAGCAACTGATTATTCACTACACACTGATACTTTTTTAAAATTTCCATTTAGATTGCTTTTAAAAAGGTCTTCCTCCTTGTGGCATCGCATTAAATCACGTTTGTTGCATGATTTGATACTTATTGCATATTAATAACAACAAATCAATTTAAATGTAATTTCAAAGGAATATAGGAGAAGATCAGTATTTTAATATTTCAAAAATGGAATAAATGAACCTTAAAAGAGTTAAGATGAAGGGTGTATGCCATGCGTTTGGGACACTCTTCGTTGACAGAATTTGAATTTTGTCGTTATTGGCTTTATTACCTTACCGGGATCTCTGCAAGTGCTTTATTCCGTTGTTTTCACCCATAAATTTCATCAAGAATTCAAAGGTGATTATGACAGTCAAGATCTTGTACGTCTCAAAGATTCCACCCATTTCACAAATAATTTGAAATCCGCCCACATCCTTTCTCCACGATTAAGTAATATCCACAAGCACTTTGAATGGACCCATAAATATATCAACGGACGTTTTTATACTCAATAGTTTGAGAGCGTGAACGTATGAATGTATTGACTTTTTGTCTGAAGAACGACCTGAGGGGTTCATTGAAGCAGGGATGGTGTGTGCATTAGGCGAGGTCTGCTCCGACAGAGACACTCCTCCAAAGTAAATGAGATGTAATATGAAGGAGAATGAAAAATAATAAAGGGAAGGCCCACATCAAAGTGCAATTACAACGCCTGTTTTAGGAGCTCAAATTTTGGAAATCGTGATGATTTCGTGGTAAGGAACCTATATGTGGGATCAGGTTCAATGTCATTTTCCAAATACAGTTGTTATCGTTTGTTTCGTTTGTTTGTTGTAGGGGTGTTTTGTTTTGTTTTGTTTTGTTTTGTTTTTTTGCCATTTTGTTTTGTGTTTCATGTTTTGTGTTTTTGTGTTTTTTGTGTGTTTTGTTTTGCTTTTGAAAAGCTACAAAAATCTACTAATTTTAAGAAATCATTTCCATGTTTCATGATACATCACTACCGTGGAAAATAATTGAGTTTTTTTCTTACTGTAATTTGAATATCTGATTCTATCTCATGCAAATTTGACGCTTACTTTTTTTTAAATATTTACATCAAGAACAGTGTTTTTTTTTGTGTGTGTGTGTGTGTTTTTAAAGTTAAAGCGTTTGCAGCAATACTAGAGCAATTGTCCCTGGGAAAAAAAAAGAGAGATAGAAGCCAGTGTTTGATTTAATATCATGAATTCTTACCCAACTAGTATTTTGTTAGCTTAGAAAATGCGCTTTGATTCCATGATGGAGAAATAAACAAAATTCTACCGCTGGATCTTCGAGGAGAGTAAGTGCTTGGCTCTTTGAGTGCTCTAAAGAAAAAAAAAGGCCCTTGGTTTTATAGGACAGCGAGGAGTAGGAGTTAGAAGGGAGAGGCGGAGAAGGCGAAAGATGACGAATTTGTTCCTCAAAGCGTGTACAGTATAAGTGTGAGGTCTTTATTCTTCAAAATATTTTTTCTCACGATAGAGTATACAGGAGTCATTCATAGTCCACACTCTAATAAAGATTTATTAAATGTGTCATTGATAGAAATTTATCAAATGTGTCATTAAATATGCCATTGCTAAAGTTACTTAAATCTGTTTTCAGTATGATATTAAAACACTTATTTAAGACTCATTCATGCAAAGGACGATTATTGTCATGGCGTAGCAATCATTTGTCTACAACCGGGTTTTTTTTAGTGTGTGGTGGTTTTTTTCAGCACGCCACATGATTACATGAACCTCTTCTTACAACCAATATGTTCAAGAGAGGCAAGTATCACAAGAAGGTATATTTTGTCAACAGTCCATCCTAAAGACCGTTTAGAGATCATTTCTGAAAGATTTTCCTTCAAATCAACTATTCTAACGGGAGTTAAAGGTGGTAGGAAAACAACGGAAATTCCTTGAATATGACAGAATTCAAGAAAGTAATCTCAGCCATATCTTTTATCACTTCACTTTGAAGGAAATGAGGCATAAATTATTCGAATTTTAAGCAGTTTGCCAATTATAAACTATATTTACGCATATAAAATATCTCATTGTTAATTTGGGAACTTTTCAGTACTGTACTCGAGCTTTAATCGTAACAAATTTTGTATTAGTCTTACTTTAATTCAACATGATGTACTTGATGTTTCGTAATTACAATTCTAGCTACAATTATTGATATCATATATCAGAATTCTGGAGACTTCAAACATTTTACATCCTGTTAGAAAGCAAAGTCGATAAAAATAAATCCCCATTTCAATCCGACCCCAATCCTTTTAGGATATTCTTTTCTTAAAAGATATCAGTAGGGATTCTATTCCAACATTCCCTCGTTCGAAGGTAATGTATATGGCTGAAAAGGTAAAGGAGAACAAATCATTACAACTTACTCATTTCTTTTAAATTTTCTTCATACATTCATTGCCTGGATCCTCGAGAAAATTCGAGATATCCCTCGTGATAGTTTATGTGCTTGATAACGAACATCTTACAAATGAGATTATTCCTTTGCTTTAACATTAAAGAACAGTATTTCTTTCCATACCGATCAATATCATATTCTCCTGAAGTTGATCGTTCTTGGTGGAAATCTGTTTGAGGTATATGGAAATTATTATATAGAAGTTGGCGCTACCCTTTTTTTTTAAATCTCCCAACACTCTTTTCAATGTTGTTAAAGAAGACTTATAATCACGATAATTGCATTTTTGTATAACTTATCAAATATATCAAATCGTATATCAAAATAATAACAATTTCGTTAAATAATTTCATGGCTTTGACGTACCTCTGTGTTTTTAGCTTTAAGTATGAAGCACCAGACATAAACCCAGCAAGGCGCCTTTTCACAGGAAGTGAAGTAGAACGAAGCAAGGATCTTGAGGGAATACTCAAGACTTGTGACCTGAAAGACATATCGAAACAACGTTGTTTTTCCGCGAGAAAAACCTAGGAATTTCTTTGACCAGTTTCAAGAAAGCCAATAATATGTTATTTTTATCAGAAATTCTATCATGAGTATTACATTTTTATTATATATTCATTCTCGTGATTATAAATATTATCATTATCATTAATGATATTGATATCAAAATGATGACTTTGTTGATGACGATAATGAGATTACGATGAGGTTGATGATGATGAAGGATAAGAACATACCGATGATAGGGGTAATGATTAGGAGAAAAAATAAATTTTCCACGAACATGACTAAATACCACTTGTATTTGCTTTTCAACACTTACAAGAGTGGGTTTCATTCAAAACTCAAAATCGTTAAGTTTACTGATTTCAGCATCTCTTATCGTCTTATCTGATAACATATACAGCTATGAATTACAGGTATTATGTTTACCTTTTGATGGTAAGTCCTAAATATCAGCTCCAATAAATCAATTCTTAATGAATTCTGGAATATAAAAATTAATGATTTATCCTTTTGTTCTCTTATTAGTAGGAAACTAATAAAACCGTCTCACTTTAATACCAGCAGGTCATCCTTTTTAATATCATAGAATTATAGTGCAGTTAAGTACACTACATGAATGATGGTTGATGGTTTGTAAATCTGATATTAACTTTATACAAGCATTGATTTTATTCATCTTTTTGTGCAGGCAATCGTTAGTTGATCGCCATTTTTGCCTTTTTATTGAATAAACGACTGTGGTATTTTTGTGCGATATGTTTTAACGTCATTAGGGAATTGTTTGATGCGGACCGAATGTAATTCTGTTCAGTTTAATTAGGGTATTATGTCGATATGTCCGACGTCACTGGACTAATTATCAGAAATTTTCAGTCAGTTCGCTAGCTAATACTAATTGGAAGGCCACACAATACTCCAACAAGAGATTAATAATAAAGGAAATTGATGAAATTGCTTTTTGCCCTAACCTCTATGTCCTTCCAAAATGAAAACACTGATTTTTTTTTTTTTTTTTTTGTATATCATTACAAATTGACTGACAAATGGTTTGCCAACTCCTACGGCAGGTTCTGTTATTATCTACGTCAACACGTTTCTTTCAGAGAGACAGTCGATTAAATAGTAGAAAAGTAAATATACGAACCCTTGAAAACTCATTTCCCCATTCAGTTGGGATTTTTTAGAGAGAGAGAGAGAGAGAGAGAGAAAGACGGGGATTGTAAAACACGCAGGATTAGACAATAGACTATGACAGTGCGGGGGTGAAAAAGAGCACTGAACATGCTGAAACAGCAACAGGAAGACTGAGAACAGGGGACAGATTCGCTTAAAACATGTTGACATACATACAAACAACAACAAACAAAACGAGGAGAGGCGGAGAGATAGAGAAGGGATGGGAACTATTGATCATTGTGCAATTACATGACTCCTCGTTGATTTTTCTCCACGTCTGTACACCTAAATGCATTGCGAAACTGATGAAACATTTTCCTCCCGTTCTCTCATCTGTTGTATCTCTCCATCTCTTTAAGTCAGGAGCTCTATTCTGTGACGTAGGCCATCGATATTCATTTCGCCTTAACTGACAAGCAACTGCATGTGAACATTAAACTATGATGATCGACAGTTGCACAGCATGTGTCCAGTGGCGGATCGGGGGGGGGGGGGGGAGAGGGGGGAGAGAGAGCAAGTGTGGTACGAACCCCGAGCGCCACTTTTAGGGGGCGCAAAAAAAGCAAAAAACAACAGCATCCTGCTTATTTCATATCCTGCCTTCATGTTCGATTCCAAATTTCTTTTTCTCTTTTTTTTTTTCCATTGGATTCAGAAGTTGAACGTTGGCGAAATGTCAACGCTTGTCCCGGGCACCTGTTTCCCCTAAATACGCCGCTGCATGTCTCCAACCTCTGAGAGGATACTGGCATCATGTGGGGGGGGGGGGGGAGGAGCACACAGTCTTGTGGACGTATAAATGAACACAAGTTCGAGAATAGGGGTATGATGTTGGATGTGGGGGCTACCGTTATTTTCTTTCTCTAAAAATAATATTAAAAATAATAACAACAAAATTTATTTCCCCTGTCCGTTTTCTTTTTTTTTTAAATTCCATTTTGTTTTGTTTTGTTTTTGTTTTTGTTTTTGTTTTTTTGTCTTTTTGTTCGTCATCCTGTCAGGAGGTTGTAGTTTGTTGTTGAATTGAGTTTTTACAGAGGCGTATAAATCAGATATGATTATGTATGTCTGGGACCGACCTTTAACGTCACCATCCGAAAGACGTGACTCAGACTCGAACCTGGGTCCGCTGAATCAGTTTATAACTTCCACTGTTAACTGGATTACAGGCGCACAACACAACGCCCAGTTGTGGCACTTACTCTATATGCCTTGTAGCACGTAACTAATGATGGAATGGTGAAATAGTGAATCGGATAGCAATGATTCCCGTCTCGTGCCTCTGATCGAAACTCGTGAGAAGGCATGCTGTCACTCGATTATCGTCATTATTAAAATCTGTCGGTATTCCTCACTGCAATTAGAATCATGCCTATCCATCAATCCGAGAGATTACATTATAAAAGTCTCTCTCTCACATGTTGCAATGATATGACGAAATAATCGTCCAAAATGATTTGGTCAGCACAATGACCAGGAAACCAAACACTGGGTGAAATTTTTATGGAAATGAATATTATTTATGATAATTATTATCTCATGAATTCGCCTTGCAGATACATGTAAGCAAAATTGATAAGATAATCAGAGGGGACAAAATTCTCACCTACCTTATTATACGACAAGTATTTGCTTTTCAAATGGTTTTCGAAGGTTACCTACACTTTTGCCATCCTTTTTTGATAAATGCAGTCCTGTGTTTTATAAGCGTATATTTCCAACATGTGTTTTTTTTCCTTTCACAAATGTCATTTACTAGTAGAAATGGTCATACATTGATTTACAATCTCTTTTATATGGTGGCCCTGAAGTACGCTCGATAACAGGTCATGTGCGACGTGACTTTTGCGACCTAGTCGCGAAATTCGCGATTTGGGTCACCAATTTCGTGACCCATGACGTGAAATTCATGACCCGGGACCCGAAATTCGTGACCCGAGACGCGACAAGGGTTGCAAAATTCACGCCCTGTAGTCGCGAAATTCGTGACTTTGGGTCGTGAATTTCATGACTTTGGGTTGCGAACTTCGCGACTTAGGTCGCATATTTGACGACCTACGTCGTGAATTTTTTGTACATGGCTGAGCGGAACCGTATGAATCGATCACAATATAAGTCTTACCGTTACCGGAAGAAGATATTGAGCGGAAGAAGATGACCCGTTTTTGTGTCGTTGACGTTGTCATCTTGACTCATGCCGTATATCAAAAGATAGCGAAGAAGAAGAACTTCATGAAGTCAGACTTCCATCATCGTCGACACCATGTGTTGACAGCTGACATAAAGTCACACACGGGCACTTGCTCATCGTACACATATTATGTTGATCGATTAACATCCTTCGCACGCGCACCGCTCAGCCATGTACAAAAAATTCACGAAGTTCGCGACCCAAAGTCATGAAATTCACTGCCAAAAGTCACGAATTTCGCGACTACAGGGCGTGAATTTTGCAACCCTTGTCGCAAAGTTCGCGTCTCGGGTCACGAATTTCGTGTCCCGGGTCATGAATTTCACGTCATGGGTCACGAAATTGGTGACCAAAATCGCGAATTTCGCGACTAGGTCGCAAAATTCGTCGCACATGACCTGTTATCGAGCGTACTTCGGGGCCACCATACTTTTAAAACCTCTTATGCGAAATCCTTGCCAACCATATCAAACGATATTTGTTTGAATTCAGCAGTTACCCAAACTCTCATGGTCGGTTTGATAATTTCATTTTTATGTCTTATAAACGTATAATTTCATGTACTTTCACATGTTATTATGCTGGTATCAATGGTCTCATATTCATTTACAATCTCGTTTATTTTTCTCATGGGGTTTGAACATGATCCCGAATTTCAAAATATCACAGCTTGTTTTTTTTTACACCTTACATCACATATTGGATTTAGTATACCAGTTTGCCTTTAATCGTGGCGTTTTCACGTATGGAGACGATCACATCAATTCACATCATTCAGTGGTACTATTCTACTCACGTCAAAAAGCCTTAAAATAACTGGATGTAAGCAAAGTAAGAGCTTCTGATCCTGAGCCTATACCCCTTGGTAGATGATAGTGATCATGTTAAAGAAAGAAGTACGTTATTGTATGAGAGGGTGTGGGCGCGTGTGTGTGGGAGTGTGTGTGGAGGTGCCGTGGTCGAGTGGTCTAAGGCGCTTGACTGGAGACGCGAAAGTCGGGGGTTCGATATCCCCGCGGTACGGCACTTATGCCTTTGAGCAAGACACTTTATCTACATTGCTCTTTATCGCACATCAAATAAATGAAAATGCTATAGGCATTGATACCAACGTGTGCATGTGTTAAAAAAAAGTGAGGGTGTGTGTGTGTGTGTGTGTGTGTGTGTGTGTGGGTGTGTGAGTGAGTGTGTGTGTGCCTTGTTAAGGCGGAGTATATTATTTAAAGAATACATTCACAGATCAGTGACTGGTTACGAATTACTATAAATGTGAATGAATGATTGCCTTATTCATGAATATGGCAAAAAGCTCGAGCATGCGCATTTCAAAGTTCGTTTACTAAGCACCAGTTTAAAAGATCACGATATTTACAGTGTTATCGATCGCTCTTTTCCCCCACTTTTGATGCGATGAGATAAGTGGTCAATCTTTTCTCACTTGAGATTAGCAGAGCTCTGTGGCGGAGGCTTGGATGTCTCTCAAAAACACCGAATCGTTTAATGGATTG
>CM057153.1:39722778-40010988 GCA_029962745.1 Echinometra lucunter
ATAATTTGATAATGTAGAATAGTCTGTTTCGTGTTTGTGTTTACGTGCATATTTTGTGCACTTTGCGCATCTTTCTTAGATTATTAATCATGTCGCTTTCCCTTCACATGTCCTCTGAATATTAGTTACACTGCTGAACCCTCACAATTGTCCTTAATATTTTCTTTTAAAAACACCGCAAGGCGGCATGCATGAACCAAAATAATGAAAGGTTTTCTTGTGGTTTGTTTGAACCCAGACCTGCCAGAGGAATGTTACATCTATTCAATAATGATGGTGGTGATTATTTTCCTCTCATTCTACTCCTGTCTCCCACTGATCTGTATGAAAATAATCTCGATATCTCATTGTCTATTACGCACCGTACAAACACTCGAAGCAGATGCACAGGTGAAAACGGCCATCTTCACCACTCAAAACTTCTATGACTTTGTATGAAAATTAGACTCATTCATTTTGATCATGATTATGGGCGAAATCTTGTCCCAAAGCCTTCTATTAGACGACTTATGCAGTTAAGAGCGGAAAATTCCAGCATTTTACGTCGAATTTAGCCCATTTTTAGGTGTGGATTTGTACACAAACAAATGGAGAATGCGTTCGTGGAGTAGTAACGTGGCGGTCGGGCGGCTTCACAAATCTCAGCCAATGAGATATCCAGATTCTGTTCATATAGATCAGTGCTGTCTCCTCATCCTCTTCCTCCCAATCCCCTCCAATTTCCCTTCACTGTAAATAGACTCTCTTTTTCTCTCTCTCTTTCTTTCTCTCTCTCTAATCTTTTAAGATATTGTATTGTTTGGGATGTGGTGTGTCATATTTGGATTACTCTCGGATTATCATTCCAGAATCTCTTATGGGAATCTCTGTCTTTTCTACATTGTTGGCCTCTTATCTCTCTTCCAGCCCCATCCCTTTCTCTCTCTCTCTCTCTCTCTCTCTCTCTCTCTCTCTCTCTTTCTCTCTCTCTCTCTCTCGCTAATCTTTTACGATGTTGTATTGTTTCGGATATGGTATGTCAAAATTGGATTACTCTCGGATTATCATTCCAGAATCTCTCTCTTATGGGTATCTCTGTCTCTTCTACATACATTGTTGGCTTCAAATCTCTCTTCCAGCCTCTCTCTCTCTCTCTCTCTCTCTCTCTCTATCTATCTATCTTTCGTTCTTTATTTCTTCTGTAATACTTCAGAGTTGCTAGATTTTGTTTGTGGATGTGGTATGTCAGATTCGGATTACTTTTCCTTATCACTGAAGCATCTGTGACACTCGTAATGATCACCATGCCTGAAGATAAATTACACGTGGTCGATATTCTTGAGAAAGTGAAACGCCGACAATGTGACATGACTTAAAGACAATGGCTGAGCTGGACAGCATATACCCATTATGAAATTAAATATCTTGAATCCCCTCAGGAAACATGAAATATTGACGTTGTTATTTATAAAGTTTGTGATCCATGATGAAATTAATCCACTTGAAGTGAAAGAACCTCCCACTTTCGTAATGTGTAAAACTCGATTTCCAAGAAGGTCAAAAGTAGTCCGTACAGTTCACGTTGAATTTTAAAGACAGTGCCTCTTATTAAACCTACTTAAAGAGTTTAATCGAAAAACGGTATAAATCCATTTATGTCAGTATGAGATATTTGCCATTAAAGATGCTGAAATAACATGAAAACAGTAACTTAACAAATATACCCTTTTAGATATGATTACCTGGGAATCATTCGAAAGGCATTAATTTGTATTGTACGATGGTTCCCTTATTTCGATTTTTTTTAAAGGAGTTTTTACCAGGTCTGCGTTAAAACTCTTCACTCTCTTTCTTCCTCTTGTGTTGTTCGGTTCACACTATACTCAGAAACAAGAAAGTTTTAGAGATTCTAAGATTCTTCAAAGAATACCAAAAGTTTATGATACAAAGATAATGAATGCCTGATCATCTTTAAAAGTGGACAGGGGATCGGTTGTGGCCCCCTTTTAATGCATTTGATTTGAATGTCTCTTGGCTACCCACCATTCCTTATATTCACCAATTAGCATTATCTCGACTACTCAGTCGTATTGACCCATTTGATTTCTATCTTTCTCTGGAATTGTTGTTCTCCTTTTTAATAAATGCAGTGCTAAGCTTACAATCACTTGGAAAATCACTTGGAAAGGGGGCTTCAATTACGTTTAAAGAGAGCACGACCAACTTCACTGTATTTTTTTTTACTTAGCATTTTTCGGAGGGGTTCGGATTTTTTTTTTTTACCTAACTTAATACCTTGATACATTTGGGTAACTTTACCAGTTCCCCATTACGATGAATGTTCCATCTTACTACCTTGAAACGTCTTCATTTGACATTCCAATCATCCTGTTCAAACACATCACGTCCCATCATGATTGTTTAATTGCCATTTTCTACTTGAATTATTAGTAAATTGTTCGGTTTTATCCACTGCTCTAAAAGGGTAACTTAACAAGGTACATTGTTACTCTTATCGTGCACATTTCAAGCATGAAAGAAACTGAACTGCCTATTGCAACGTTATTATATCATGAAAAATTCATGATACAATTTGTATTGAATGATGTTCCTTGTGTGTACGTTTTGTTTTGTATCACTGTGTTCCCCAGGCCTGACCTCTCAGATTTGACCGCCTTCTTCAAGGTGTTAACAGAGAATTTAACATTTTCATTTGACTTAATTCCCTAGATATCTGTAAGACCTAATCAATCATTCATTCTTAGCTGCAAGCAATGGGAATGAAATCACTAGAGCTTTCGAAGCGTATGATCACAATGCCACTACATTCTACAAACATGATACTGCAGAAAAAGTCAAATATGAGAAATATGAAATTTTCCACAAAACGGTATTTTCTCCAATTTTTCATTCCTGTATTCTTTTTAATGTTGTTTTAGAGTAGTTTAAGAACATGGTCGGGTTTAATTTGCAAGTCGTCGAACAGGATCATTATCATGATTATGACGTATGTAACAAAAGAAAAAACCTGGATGTTTTAAGGTCCATAAGGTCCATTTCCATCCTTGTCGTGGTGTCGTGGTTCATTACTTTGAATCTTAATCAAAGGGATGAGGGTTCGAATCCCGGCCCGGCACTAACTTCTTTTAGCACGAAATTAATCCATATTTGCCACTTTTTGTCCAGTTGTAATAAGTGGGTACCCTGTAGGAAAAGATTCTTACTTTAGCCCCTTATGGTTGCTGAGCTACCATGATATGGCCCTAACCTAAACCGGGATAATATTACGATACATTGTAAAGTGCAGTAGAGTACCTATTTATATAGTAGCTGGCTAGTTGCACGAAAAAAATGGATCATTTTATGATTATTTTCGTTTTAGCAAATTGGTTCAGTAAGGATTCCATCAAGTACACGGTCATGTCAGTATCAAACATGATAGTGCAAAACGCTTTGATTGAAAAGGTGTTTCTTTGAAGGTATCAATGTCTGTTATGTTAGAGAAAATATGAAAGAATAGAATAATGATACATATAACACTGTATAACTGTATAAGGAACACCCCTTAAAATTACTGACACCGTGGCTTATTTATTGAAATATTTCTCTCAGTAGTACCTAGGAGATTCTTGCAAAAGGCTTTCTGTATTTTCCAAGCTCATCGCGATCAATTATGACTTCTCTATTAGAGTGATCTATTCATTATAAAAAAATGAGTGAAAGAATATTTTCTCATAAGGAAAGAGCATGGATTTACAAGTCAAGCATAACATAGATTTTTGATGAATACAATGGTATAATCACTAGAAATCATTTAACGGCCACAAATAAATCATGAGCTTGAGCAACGCTCGGTTTCTAGTAATCATGCTTCGCATTATTTGAGATAAACACAGGGAATGGTGTATGTTTGATCGATTGACTGAGCGTTTTTTTTTTCCATATCTGAAGGGGCGATTTTGGAATAAAATACAAGTTTGTAAACCATAAGTTTCTTCATGTATCAGACGCGACCACATGTGAGTTCGCGGAACGGTCCGGAGTAGCCACTCAAACACTGCGGATCGTGATTATTGCATAGCGAGGGCTATCCAAGCTGATCACCTCTGCTTTAAAAAAAAAAAAGGCAACATATTGTGCGTGCAAAATATCACTTCCACGAAAGACGTCAAGCAATGAATAGTGCGTAATTTTTCTGTGCATGGATCCACGACGAGAACGGATTTCTGATGGCCTGCACGGCGTATCAAATTACGGCGCCGCTTTTGTATATCATACGTTCATTCATAGACGTTATAGAAAGCAGACCAAGGCGTGCCTAATGGGAAGTTGGGAACCACATTGAATATTCACGTCTGTGCGTAATAAGGTGCCATGTTAACGAGGTCTCATTGCTGTGATGCATTTGTAGATAAGATTATGAGAGTAATTAACATACCAGCAGGAGGGCACGTCACATTTCGCTTAACATTAATATAAGGCCAGCGGGTCAACGGAAATTATTTTCCACGACACTGAACTTCACAAATGAATCAACGAATTTATACCACGACATTGGTTGTGGTCTTAACAACATCATGCATGGAAAACATTCCCAGGAGTATTTTTTAAGTACGACTTAGTATGTAGGCACTTTTAGTCCCTTCGATCTTTCGACATTTCTACTATAGGCCTACTACAGTACGACATTCAGAGTGCTTCAATATCAGAAAAAGAATGATTTACTATGTGGAGATAATCATAAATTGTAATTTGTAATTGGACGAACTAGCTTATGACCACAGAGTAACCAGACAAAATGGCACTGTGCGCAGATATACCTTAGAAAGTTATATGAAGTTCGAGCAACAGACAATAGGCCATGGGATTGTATCAGTATTAAATTCGCTCTGACATGTTTCAGGGTATTACACAAACTCTTGTAATACATTTATTAAACATTCAGATGATTAAGAAGCAAGGGAACTGTATCAACAAGAATGACCTAAAGTTTTGGTTTTTGAGAGTTCGAGGGCATCAACCCCTTCTTTGACCGGACTAAAGAAGTTTATTATTAAGATCCCCATTGAATCAGACATTTAGCGGGCAGCTTTCTGATCTGAACGATGGCTAATGACACCAATAAATTCAACGCATTATCTATGTCACAACGTGGACCGTCTTCATAGGGATTTGTTTCTATCCTATAAATGTTGGTTTATTTCCTTTTCTTAATGTGTTCTCAATGCTATACCTGTTAGTTCCTTTTTAAAATCATTCAAAGTTCAACATTGAACAGTCAAGAGTTGAAGTATCTAAAGCAGATGGTTTTTGTGTCATTTTCTCTGTTTTAACAATGTGTCTATCAAAATTAGTATGTCATAATTCTTATCTCGATGACCGTGGGGGAGATATAATCAAAATTAATGCAAGTACTGTGCAATTATATTTCAACAAGCATGGCAGCATTATTTTTTATTTCAATTCCAGAGTTAACGGCCATGTGTTTGTAGAAAGACATGTTTTTGGTTGTTTTTTTCTTATCATTCCTCTTATTTTAATAATTTAAAAGTGAGAGTGTAGTGAATACATGTAGAATCATTAGTCGTTGTTTTTTTTTCAAATGTCAAAGAGCATGCGACGTTCGGCCATCGCATTCTTCATTCTTTTGCAACCTTAAAATTTACGCAGTGCTGTACAGCAGCCGAGGTCACATACAGTCGAATGAGTCTGTAGTCCTTTCCATAACAGCTTCATGGCACTTTTATTTTGCTGCCAATTGTATTATGAATGGTTTTCTTTGAAATGTAGTCAAATGGGGACGTCATTTAATCGAGGCAAATTGAGTAAAAAAAAAATTGCAAATACACTGTTCAAACTTATCTTTGAATACCATTCATTTCCCCGAAGTAATTGACAAATAAATCACGATGTGACAATTATTTATAGGACTTGACGAGAGTGTATTACGTGCAAGCTGACTTCATTCAGCTACAGACCTCTCCGTGAAGTCGGCAAGGAAGTGGTGTCATTTGAGTACAATTTCCCGCCCAAATCTAGTGGGAGCTGTACAAATTGGTTAGGACTCGCGCCAAAAGTAGGTCGTGGAATTCCTTAGTGTCTTTGGCTTCGCGGCGCCATCAATGGAACTTCCTTGGCGCCCGGACGCCACAGACGGACCCACTGCAGACCTTTTACTTTCCTCATATACATCGTTAAAGAAATAATCCAGTATTTGACGCAAGCAGTGGACAGCACAAGCTTATTCATATGTTTCATTCCCTCCCACACATACCCTTGCACCTACCTACGCACACATGTGGACAGAGCCACCATAAAAAATCAATATTTCATTTTACCAACTTCTCCATCCTACAATTATCTATATTTCCTGAAACATATCTATGTTGTAAGCCATTATCATTTTTTGTATGTAACCCAAACGCTATCGAAATACCTTAGTTAAAATTGATACGCACTTTCCCTTTGTCATCTACAGACCTTTTCATTTTTTTAAGACGAGTGGTTAAAGAATAAATTCATCTTCATCTTTCAAACAACAAGTTTGGCATTTGCATTTCATTGATAGGTTTCATGCACTTAATGTTTTTGGAAATACCATGTGTTTCTAAATGTTTCATTTTTAGCCTTTGTTAATATGCATTCTTTAAAGGAAATAGGAATTCGTAAATAATCAAACTGGTCGCAAACATAATTCGTAGACTTTCCTTTGTTCTTCTCTGTTATATCACTCTCTTGCTACTCCTGTTATTGCATAGGTTGATTGGAATATTTTTCCGCACATCTTTCTTCTCTGGACCAGGAAGAGTTGGACGTCTGAATTAATATTTCTTCCCAGGAACTATTCTCAGCTATCTTCCAGACCTAAATCCTGCTACCTCTTACCTTCTAAAATGGTTTTTCTATGAACCCTGATATCTTGTGCTCTTACTAAACTATTTTTATCTTCCTCTTCTTGATCTTTCCCTCGTCCAGAGTTTTTTTTTTTTTTTTTTTTTTTATTCTGAGGTGTCGCTTTGTGCTCCTGATCATATATCAATATCATATCTCACTAAGAAATCGGAGTTTCTTATTACATTATGTCCGGATATCGAGTGAGGTTTAATGCATGCATTTTTAGAGCTTATAATGCCATGTGGTCGGATGACATGTTTGTCCCAAAGGCGTCTCCTCATGTAATCGCAAATGCGCAATTCTGAAGGACAAAGCGGTGATCTAGTTTGGTATGAACCTTGAGCTTTAGGATTACTCCAAGTAATACTCCAAAGAACTTTAATCAGATTAAGAATACAAACATGTTTGTTTCTTTCAGTTCGTTGCAACTTTGAACTTCTGTTGATATATTCTTAGAGGTTCCATGGCACTGTATTTCCTTAAGAATAGCGGAATGATATACTTAATGCTCGACTCATAGAGTTACCAAGATAGTGTACTAGTGGTATTGTTTATATTGTAGTTTTGTGAATGAATGACACTTGCTTCGGTTTTTAATTACTATAGATAAATAAGTTCATAATGGGGAAGAAACACATGGACAGTTTTCATCTCAAACTGCATGTCTTATCACACAGCAAGCGAAAAAGGGGCCGGTAACTGACGTTACGCAAAAAGACATGGAAAATTATTGTGTCGAATCAAATTTATATATCTCTTGTCTCAGACTTGTAGGGATTATGTAATTCACTTGACATTGCACCTAGGCTCATGGGAAGAGATGTGCAAAATAATGAGCCATTTGAATAATTTGTTTTAGTGCCATGAAAAATTTACTGAAGACATATTGGTAACTGACATTGACGTTATGCTTAAATTCAGCGTAGGTTTCGCATATTTTCATTAGTGTTTCATTCATTAACAACCCAAATTCTGTTAAAGTAATCCATTAAAATCAATTAAATGAAAACAGATCTGAGAAAAATGAGTAAATATCAGAATAAGAGGCATTTAAAGCACTTTTCCCTGATCATAGTCCCATATGTGCAATTTTTTGTTTGTTTATGTTATTCTCGTAAGAAGGTCGAATTGCATTTTTTTAAAATCTTAAATGTTTATTTGTAACGAAAAAAAGAGCTCTGTAGTGATTTTAGATTTTCATTTGGAATAAACAGGGCACAGTGCGACTTCAAACTTTGAGCTCTGTGTCCCATATGTTGTGGATTTGCCCATATGAGTAACAAATCGGTATTTGAACTTAATCAGTGTTAGGAATTAAAGTGAAGTAAAGGAACCGTTAAAACTCACTGTTCTCTTTCGTTCTTCATACATGCGATTCAAATTAGTATATCGAATCATTCTGTCATGAAATAACATGTCCTTAATTATGTGGAAGCAATGTAATAGTGAGTATATTAAAATCAACGAATTATCATTCAAAGGTTTACTCCCATTAGCATGATTAGTGCAAATCTAATTCTAGTTAATCTTTTGTTAAATTTTCAGTAATACTGCATAGACTTATAAGCATAGAATTTATGCGAACATTTCCCGAATAAGTCTGGCTTTTTTAGTATAAAATTTTTCTTCTCCTTTTTTTTTAAACTCGCAAAAAAAAAAACCACGCCCTGATCTAATGTCATCACATGTAACAGCATTTTTGATAAGTGACTGTGCAGGAAAATAAAGTGAGATACCCGATTATAGGTCATATGAACGGTCGCTCATTTTAGAAATCACAGAAAAATGAAAAAAAAAAAAAAAAAGCTTTACGTTTATCCCGTTCACGTCATTCTTGTTAGTATCTAGTTTAAAGCTTACCAAGGTCCTTCAGATGATGTAAATATGAATATTTTCCATATTTAGCAAAAGAGCAAAATCAAGCATTTATGCTGAAGGGTCAATTTACGACGGAAAACTCTGTCACCTAAAGTAATGTTTTAAGGGCTTCTGTCAACAACATCTTACACTCAAGGGCGAAGCTTTTCAAGCTTTTTCAACAGCGGTAAGAGGAAGAATGGTGATTTATCATACCTCTAAGCTTTTACCGAGACACACATGCGCTGTAGCTGTGTATAAGTTAACGGAAATTTGAATTGTTCTTAAGAGAACAAAAGCCTAAAAAGTGAAACTTAAGGAGATCGTTAAAGACATCTAGGACCTCATCTCAGACCGAAAGAGATCAGAGAACAATCAGCCGGAAGTGTAACTGTAAAATCATTTAATCACGTTTGGTTGTGCGAGAACAAACGTGTGAAATCGAGACGGTCGCTGGTGGCGTACAAAGCCTTGATCGATTAAAATAGCCTTAACGGAGGAGTCCAAGGTGTTAGGTTTTGCTGGAGGCGAAATGAAAAGTTGGGGCAACATTCTTCTGCTTGCGCAGGGGCTTGAATATCGTCTTTGATTGAATAGCAATAGTTACTGGAGAGCGAATTTTAAAGGGGGACATCTTGAATTAAACCTTGAAATAGCAATGTTTGTTGCTTTGTTCTCTACATCAGTGATCAACTTATTTGGAAATATCAGAAAATATTCTACACTTTTGGGGGCATTTCTTTATATCTTGGCCGCAGATCTGCATATTCTGTTGACAATGAAACTGAAGAAAATACCAGTTTGGGTCTCCTGGTAGTCTCTAATCCTGATTTGAATGAAAAGGAGAGCAGGATGTGGGACATGAATTATGAGGTGCTTATGATTTTGACAGATTATTCAAATGAGAATTCGCACAATTTGTTTAATAAATGCTTCTTACAGTTCCGCTTCGTAAATCAAAATCAATAATGAATGTCCAAATATGACTATTGGGATATGTTATACAGGGCATTTTCAATATCTAAATTCACAGTGCAATCTTCCATTCTTCTCTCTGCATCTTTGTCAGTTTTATTTCTTTCTTTGAAAACTCTCTCACTTTTTTGTTTCACTTCTTTTTTTCTCTCTCTCTCATTCTCTCTTTGCATTTTCTTTACAGTACTACTCCTTTTGCCAATGTCAAGTTATAATTTAAAATAAAGTTCCTCCCATTCCCTCCTCACTCTTTCTTACACACCTATCTCTTCAAATGGTATCACCTAACTCTACTTCATCTCTCAAATTTTAATGTCTTACTATATCCTCTCTCTTTCTCTCCCCTCTCTCTTCCTCTCTCTATCATGTGGTGTTAACCATGTTAACTCTGTTCTTATTTTATTACACTGCCTTCTCAAGCAATGGCCAATCCATCTTAAAATCGCCTTCCAAGTGTATATTTCACGTCCCTACAATGTATCATGATGCAGACAACATATTTTTTCTAAATAGAGAGATTTCCGGCATGAAAAGAGAAACCATTTGTACTTGTTGCCATGGTCACACCACTTTTCATCTGTCATTGGGAGTACTTTCATTGAATTACGCGCGCTTTTTGTCTCACCGTCTGAATCGGGACATGATCCTGACATTTTGGATCTGGTTTGATGTGATTCTAAGCCTCTTCGGACCAAGAGGAAATTGGTCTTCCCAGTAGAGGAAATGGTGAGATGTAATAAACAAGAGTAGGGAGTTTAAGCTACTGCAACCGTGGAAGAAACGAACGAAGTACATCTAATATTCTTTCGGTTTTCGCCTGATTTCTTACAACATTGTGATAATGAATAATGATCACCATGATCGGAACTACTGGACTGATTAATTCACATTAAAACATAAAGTTTATAACTGTTTCCTTCACGTTTGAAAAAAAAAGCCCTGTAAATTTGAAGATTTCCCTATATTTTTAGAAAGATCACCAAAAATGGAAATGTGTAGATTAAAGTAAGAAAAGAATTTATTTAATACAACATATTTTCAAATGATTAAAGGAAACCAAAACCCTCAGGGCAATTCAATTTTAATGAAGAGAGGGGATAGAGAGAAACAATTTTTTTAAAGTTCCATCAAAATCGGTTGAAAAAAAAGAGAGTTATAAAAGTTTGATAAGTCTCAATTGAGTTTCTATGGCAATATCGCTTCCAAAAATGGCAGGCTTTTGTGGACATCTTTCCATTTGATTGTATTACAGTTTTCAGATTTTCTGTATGTTCTCTGAAGATGCTGCTTCTCTCTTTGTGAACCCAACATATGTTGAGTAAAATACATACAAAACAAACGGAGAGATGTACACAGAAGCCTGCCATTTTGCAGCAATATTACCAATTTGAAGATCGCTATAGAAACTCAATTGAGAATTTTCAAACGTTCATAACTCTCTCATTTTTCAACCGGTTTTTGATGGAAATCTTTTAAAATTGTTTGTCTCTATCTCCACCTTTCATTAAAACTGATTTGCCCTGAGGGTTTTTGGTTTCCTTTTAAAAACGACCAGAAATATAGTATTCCATCATATGAAGAGCTTGCAACCAAAAGGCGCTAAATCCACTTTTCACCAAGTTGCATGTTCTTCATGATTTGAATAGAACTCTGTCATGTGTATCTAAAGCACAAAAATTTATCAAAAATTTTTCAAAGGCGCTATTTCCATTTCAGATTTCAACCAAAAGGCGCTTATTTTCTCTATTCTTTAATCTGATTGGCCCAAGTCTTCAGAAAGTCTTCAGAAAGAAGGACATAAATGGCATTGCACATTGAGAAAGCCAGAATAAGTGTGCATGGTGTATATGTTTTCCATACTACATTTAATGTTTTCCTTGTTTATGTGTTGACCAAATCACCAAAATACTGCAATACACACATGGATGAGCTTGCTGATGTGACAGATAACCTGATAACCCTTAAAAAGACAAGCTAGTTCAAGCTTGTTTTCATTTCATAGTAGGGCCTACTTTTTCTTTGTACAAGTTTTTTGCATCTAATTGTGTTAATTTTGGTTAATAAACATTTCTTTAGTTTATTCATGCAGATTACATTCTTTTTGTACAAAAGTCACTGAACAAGTCATAAGCGACCTCAAGTGGATTTCAACCAAAAGGCGCTAAATCCATCATTTCAGCCAAAAGGCGCTAAATCCAAAAAATAATTAAATATAAAAATTGTATAAAATACATGTTGTATGCATTTTTATGACCAATAGTGATAGTTCTCTCACTTGAAGTATAGACTTGATGACTGATTAGAGAGAAATGTGTGTAATTAAAAATCATTGATTTTCTCGAAATCAGTCAAAGTGGATTTAGCGCCTTTTGGTTGAAAGCTCTTCATATTATAGAAAGCATGTTTTGCACATTTTGCCTGAAAGGCTTTGCCAGTGATCCCCCTCACTCTCTCTTTCCCTCTCTCTCTCTCTCTGTTTTAATGACCCACATGTTATGTGGGGTTTTTTTAACTTAGAAGAAAAAAATAGTTGTTTCTAAGCCATCAATCATCAATCAATCTCAACTTAAGTTTGTGACACACTCCACTTACAAGATTAAGGTAATAGCACCGTAATTGCATGAAAGCATCAAGCTAATTGTACTCATATCAAATTGCATTTGGATGTTAAATCGTAGGTCCAAATGTCAATGGAAACAAAGCTAGCATGTAAACGTACCAGATTCTCAAATGCTATTACCAAGTCTCATCTCCTTAGCAAGGGGTTTGATTTGTGCGAGTAGGAGCTCCTAGGTCAAATAATGCTAAAAAAAGAAGGACATTTTTGTTAAAACCTGGACATGCTGGAGGCAGTAATAGGCATCTGGGTAGGGTAGTGTACAGGGCCCCGTTTCATAAAACTCGTTATCAATAAAAAAAATAAAATAAAAAAAAAAAACGAGACATTTGAATTCATTTGATTTGAAAGTAGTCGATACTGATATCATTGAACTATTTTCCATGCTATCTGATTGAAATCAATGAAATTTTTTTAGCTTCATGATAAATGAAAAGACTAGAGTCTCATTTGGGCGACCGTTCAGTTCACATCTTCAGTAGATTCGGTCGAACGCTGACAACAGAGATCAACTTAATTATCGCCCGCATGCCTGTTTATCAAAAGAAGGTTAATGTTTATACATACTCGTAACCTTCATTTGGCACGTTTGTCGTTATTTTCATCCAGTTTTCGGTAGGGCCTTGTAACCTGGAGGAAGAGAGAGATCAGTTGATACATCACCCCTCCTTTCACCAGTACAGTGTCAGAACGCACCTCAGTAAGTGAGAATATTCCCCAAGCATTTCAAGGTCATTATCTCTACAGGGGATAGTCAAAAGTCTCCTATTAATATGGGTCACGTGATTGAATAATACGACACTTGTGCTCGCAGGGTGCGGATATCAGTAGAGAATCAAGTTACTTGCTTCGTTGATCCCTGATCCCTTCTTTCTCATGTTTTTCCCCCGCTTTTCCCCCACCCCACCCTCTGTCTCTCTCTCTCTCTCTCTCTGTCTCTGTCTTTCTATTTATTGGCTGTTTGGTGGCGTTTGTTTAGTGTCATTTTTGACATATTCTTCTCATCGATCCTTGCCCATGTCTTCAAATGTTCATTTAATCCTTCGTCCAAACATTGCTTTGAAAGACATGAATTCCCATGTTCTTTTTCCCCATGCGGTTCTTTTCGTCATACATCAGATCAAATATTTTTAAGGCCATTATAAATTGCAAACCCGCCAAACAAGATCCATATCTTTTTCTCTATGTCTCTCTCTCTCCCTCTCCCTCTCTTGTTTGAGATGCTTCAATTTCTTTACTAAAATTTCAAGAGAGAAAGTCAATAAGGTTATTGTGAATATCGAAAAGAATACTGATCATGCTGATCGCCCCCTTTCTGAATAAAAGAAAAGGGGAAATCCAGACAGACTGAGTCATCTCATATTCTCTTGCTACACAAATATTTTTTTTAATATTTCATTATTTTTATTATCGGGACCCCTCAGAAGAACAACCTGTGGCTGAAGAGGGCGATCCATCCCATGTGCGGAGAATTAAAATCAAAATTCAAATTCATTTATTTCACATCTCTCAAAAAAACAAAATACAATAAGAATGAATGAATGAATAAATGAATAAATAAATATAAATATAAATAAATAAATATGACCTGAGGTTTCAGTATCTGTTTCTTCGTTGTTTATAGAAGCAAACAAAATTATCATTCTTTTTATGTATTTAATTCATTAATACATGTTTTTTCCTTTTAAAGACAGTAGCACGAGATTTCATTAACCATTGCTGAAGTGTGTGTGATACGTATAACAGCATTTTTAGTGGAAAATTTTCAATTTGATTAAAAGTTAAGATACTAGATTAATTACAGTAAAGAACCACAAAAAACACCCCTTTCTTGAGTCACTATTGAGTTTCTAATTATCATACAATGAGCAAATACAAATAAAGGTAGCTTTACAATAAAGATCAGTGAGGATTTCTATGTGTTACACAAGGGTATATTAATACATTTATAAGTGCATAATGAAAATGGTTGAATTGAACATAAATCTGATTCTATTTTTTTTTCTCTTTGTAGAAAACGAGCTTTAAGCTAATATTTTCTTTGTAAGAAAAAAGTTTTGCCTAGGTATTGTTTTTTGTAAGTTTTCATTTGGTTTATTTTATTTATGTTTCATTCTTTTTTATTGTGTTGTTTTGTTTTGTTTTGTTTTCTAATGTTTTTGATTTTGGCTTTAGCTTACTCTTTGACTGCTTTTCTACAAATACATTTCAGCTAAAGATGTCGTTTTGGGAGAAATATATATTTTACTCCACGTCATCTTATGGTTGCCTTTGTTTAGTTACCAGGCCATCCATATGATGGCCCTATTCTACCATCCAACCATTGAATAATTCATTACTTTCTTGAGGTTGTCAACATACATTTTCGTTGAAGTCTACTCTTTCATTTATTGAAAAATTAAATTTGAGTGTTTTTGTCCTAAATATTCTTCTCAGACATGAATATTCTCATGTTACAGTAAACACTACACGCTTGCCGCACTTTAACACAGGATTTATGAGGCGAACCCGAGCAATATCGAACAAGCCAAGAAGAACAGGGGTTGAATTTCCAAACAATTTACGTCGCCTTTCACTGATTGAAACAGCCTCCGTGATCAATTTATAAATTGCTAATTTTTCTTGTCAGCATTCATCAAGGTAGAAGCAACGTTGTAATTAACAGGGTGATGGTGTCTTTTATAGCTTACATAAAGGAGGACCTAAATCATAGAAGAGGCTGCAAATATAGCAAATGGAATAACCATTACGCCTCTATCTCAACGTCATTTGATATCATTTACCGCTTTAACGTCTTCCCCTCCTACCCTTTCTCTCTCTCTCTCTCTCTCTCTCTCTCTTTCTCTCTCTTTCTTTCTTTCTCTGCATCTTCTCTCTCCTAGTTTTCAAGAAGCAATATCTACTTTTTCTGTAGTTGAATGTACCTTTGAACATTAAATTAGAAGCATGATATGAATTAATGCTTTCATTTGAACATTGCTTGCATCGGAATATGAAATGAAAAATAATTAAGTGGAAAGACCTGAGTAACAACTAGTATAAAGGAGATTGTTTCATATATAAAGGAGATTCCTTCATAATGGATTCTGTAGGCTTTTACAATCAGTTACCAATATTATTTACCTAGCACAGGAGTCTTGTTATATGATACAAACTTCATATATTGTAATTCATGTCTATACTTTCCTCTTTAATGTTGTTTTAAAGAAGGAAATTCTGTAACCTGGGGAAATGTTTTTAATCTTTAAGTGGAGAAACGGAAAAAATAAACACGTGGGCTGTGATGAAAATATTGATGAAAATTTAGAAAAGAAAAAGATGGAAAATGAAAGTGGGAGAGAACGGAAGAGGGATGAAAGAAAATAGATTCGTTTTTACCATAAGGAAGAGAGGGAAAAAAATTGTTCAACCATGATTTTAAAAAATTGAGGAGAAGAGAGAAGAAAGAATAATTCGTTCATAAAATAGAGAAAAAGAGGGGAAGGAGAAGACAATTGTCGTACCATTACCCTGTGGTAGCTTTTCAAGTCCAAGCCGTCTCTTATCAACATTTTTAAGTGCTCGTGATGAGTTCTATATTGAGGTAATAAAGGGAAGTCGGAGTGCATCCAATTTCAAGAAAATGTGTGTCCGGGGTCGAACGAGGCATAATGGAAAGAATTAGGTTACAGTGGCTATAGGTGAATGCTCCCTACCTTCCTTCTCTTACTCTTGCATCGACTATCAAAAAGGTAGAGTGCATGGTCAGCTATAAAAAAAATCCTCAATAACTGTATTCTGCTAATCATGGGCGTCAATCCGTTTTATGATTTGGAAGGAAGCAATCAACGCATGTCATTTATCTTACCTGCAATGTTGAAGTGCATTGAGGTTATGTATCCAGACCAATTCATTCCGATTCCATGATTAGGCTTAGCCCCAAACATGGACGCACCAACACCCACACACACACACCCACGCTTAGCCGCACACGCGCACACACAACACATCCACCCCTCCTAATCAATAATTGCGATTTGCAACCAAAAAAAAAACAGCTTTGCGTCGCTTGTAATAGGTGATAGGGTTTGCAATTGTGAATAAGCAATACGCGTCCTTGGATGCCCAAAATAGCATTTTTTCTAACTTTTTTGTTAACTTTTACAGCAGTTGTATGATCAACATATTTCATGCTTTCATTGTTTAATATCCCTTTTCAAAGGAACAAATTTGAAACTGAATATATATTGATGTCGAAATTTTTGTTCAGGAAAATACAGTCATTCGCAATGATAAACGAAGCTAATTTTACCAATCATGCTTCAACATGTTATATGTTTGCTGTAAAAAAAAAATCTGATTTTAATAAAATAGCAATTGTATAAGGTCAGAAGGCGTGAAAACACTCGATGTTTGCATAATGATTTCCGATATTAATGGCGCTTCTGCTACTTCAGATGCGATGTTAAATGGGCAAGATGATGAGAGGAATCATCTCCATGCAACCATCCCCCTAGGGCTGCATATATTACTCGACCCTCCTTTTATACTCTTTTATTTGATCCTGATTTCTACTCTATTCTCTGGACTTCTGGTTGAAAATAGAGTTCTTTCATTTATAAACGATCACATAAAACGACAGGAGTTATTCTCCTGTTGCTCAATAATGGAAAAAGCATAAAAACATTAAGGAATGAAATGTTTGTGTAACTGAATATCATATCAAAACAGTGAAGCATATTCAACAGAGGCAGCTGGTATTTCGAGACATTTCAGGCTTTCTCTCAAACGTTTCTGATAAAGGAAATTTCAGGTTCAACTGCTGATTACAAAACGATCTTTTAAGTAATGCAAAAACTTCCGATTATAATTGCATTCAAGGCTATCGGTTCTAATTTAGCATTGCGGGCATGATGTGAGGGACATAGCTACTAATCAGAATGGGAAAAAGAAATATCTACAACTTTTTGATGAAAGTCTGAAAATATCTAGAACGGGATTGTGACTATAGGCCATTTGGATACATGGTTTTCTCAAGTGTGCGTTTTCCAATCAAGACCTAGGATTCAAATCTCCGTTTCGAGGGTTTTAGAGGACATGTAACCAGGGTAACGTAGCGGTTCTAGACAATGTGTTCATAAACTGGCAACTGATAAACCTGATGAAACTGAGAATAAACTGAACTTTTTTGACAAATCTGTGGCTTCACTGTTGTCCAAGAACATTCCCTTCCCCTCGCCCTCCCCCACAAAAAAAGAAAAAAGAAATCCGTACAAAGTACCGACTAACAATCGAAAAGTACTTTTTGAAACTAAATGATGTTTGAATCCTGAATGAAATGTCTTCTCACGTTGTTACGAAGCTAGCATTAGTTAATCTAAATGCATTAAGTCAGTTTTGCAAACATGGATAAAACTGCCTTAATAGCAGTGGCGTATGGAAAGAAAAAAAAAGAGAAGTAGAAGGTTTTACGTGGCAGAAATTGGTTATTCCTCACTCCAGATGCTTCATGAATCATGCTGAAGGTCACCTTCAACAACATGGTCTGCAATGAATAGTCAACCCCAGAAAAATGGCATTCAGGCAGATTAAAAAAGCTAATTGTTTTATCATATGTTAAACTTGAATCTTTCAATTTCCACTTCCGAAACATTTCCCGTGGGTGTGTGTTGAGGGGCAATGTGCACAGTGTAGTGTTTGTGTGGGTGGCTTTATAGATAAAGTCATCATTTCTTTGCTTACGTCACCAAGAGAGAAACAACAGGCAGATCACTGGCAAATGTAAGGGGTAAGCGCAAGCAGAAAAAGATATTGCCGTCAACAATCGACAGTGGAGCCTACTTGTTCCGAGAAATCCCGTGATTGTTAAAGTTCCAATTAACAATTTGTTTTCTCGTTCATTTTGAGCCTTCACCTTGTGACCATTCCGCCACTTCCCTAACCAACCTTTTTCTTTAAAATCTTTCAAATATATTTTAAAGAATTTGGCAGCAATTTGAATCATTATGCAAGCATCATCTGTGCAATTAAATCAAACAAAAATCAAATAAAAACTACCGTTCATCAAAGTTTTTGATTACTGGTGGTTTAGGCAGTAGCATTGTTGAGAGCTCTGTTACATCACAGCGAGGTTAGAGTATGTTAATATAGTAACTGCGTTATGTGTTTCATACACGTATTCTTTAATGGCATATTTTTCCATGAACCATTTTTAAAAATGCATTGATATATCATGTTACCATTTTTAATAAGAATGTTTACTACCAGCAAAGTCTTGAATTAAAGGTTCAACGCCTTTCTTTTAATATCCATTACAGATTTTCCTGTTTTGTAACAACTGTATATCTTATTAATATTTTGGTCAGATAGTAAACCATTTTGGTTTATAATCCACTGATCCTCCAAACATTGAAGATGAGTATATAAGATTGATTAATATCACATGTTCTATTAATTCATCCGGTATTTGATATTGGATTGTAAGTCCTTAATAATCATGATAATCACAAAGAAATGCACGTCACAATAGGCGTTGTGCATGTTGTGTATAAGGACTTTAATATCTTTAAAATATGCTTTGAGGAGTATAACCCTTACAAATTTGATAAACCTTCATATAATGCGAATCAAAAGAAGAAGTTTTGTAAGATTTTGTCTCTAATGTGTCTTATGCACTTTGCATATTTTGCCAAGATCAATGAATTTACCATGTCTTACATAATTACATTATGATATAGTTTGCTTGCTTGCAATGCATTACGCAAACTGAAAATGGTCTTGAAGTGACTGCAATAAAATTTCACTTTCTACTGATACCATACATGACATTGGCAAAAGAACATAAGACAATAACAATAAGAACATAGACAGGCTGGTACCTGTGTCTATTTCAGGACATGTAAAAAGTAATTATATACCCTTCTGTTTTGCAGTAGAGGTTGATTAATGAATAGGAAATCGAATGTGCGACATCTTGAAAGGTGAACATCTGCAACCAGTACCTGAGAAAAGGATCAATGTCATCAAGTCAGACATGAAACATAACACCTGCATGGAAGAGAGTATGTGTGCACGATATTCAAAGAATAAAGACAGTGGCCATGGTGGCTTTACTGGGAATTTCGTAATTGCATAATCACCCGATACTGAAGTAATATCGATAGATATATCTCGCAATCTGTTGCATTCTGATCTATGACCGTGCGTTTGACATTTCAAACCAGGGTATTAGAAAGTGATAATGGGTGGTGATCTAACTTTTCCACAGATTACATCTTCAAAATGCATCTCAATCTCGGATTGCATTTCTCAACTACAATCTTCCATGATTGATATATTTATGTTTAGAAGAAAAAAGGAATATTTCTTCCATTTTGTGGAACATACAAGAAAACCAACAAATAAAAGGAAAGTGAAAGACGAGAGAGATTGTCCATCTGCTAAATGGTTAGGGAAGAAATAATGCAAGTGAGAAAAGGAATACGTACCGGCCACAGCTGACAATCGGGATAATTTGACGGGCCGCGGGTATTTACCCCCCCCCCCACACACACACACACACACACACATTCATGAAACACACATTTGCAATTTTACAATTATTGCACAAACAAATAAACAGCAAAGTCAATTTTTCTATTCACAATTTTGTATATTTAACAAACGTACTGAGCGGAAACGACAGACTGAAATTAACGCGACAAGCAATGTTATTGATTGTCGTTAATGTTGTTAAGGTAAGAGAGGGAATTCGAAGCTTTGTATATACCACGTGACGAGACAGTTATATTTTGAGTGATGAAAACAGAGGAGAAAACTGTGTGTTAATGTTTTACCCATCACTGGTTGCATTTCATTTATGAGCTATTTTTTAAAATTAATTTTGCAATGCGGCTCCGCGGTCCACACCAGAAAAGCTCGAGGGCCGCAGGTTGGCCACCCCTGGGGTACTTCCGTGCTTATCAGTAAGTGACAATACAAAAGTCAAATAAACGAGTATGTTCGACCTCCTTTTATTCACAGAAAGTAGTAAAATTTCATTATTTCATTTTCAAGAGAAGGAATTATTTCGTTTCTATTCATTGAAATGAATTTTGATCACCTGTACGGAAATTAATTTACAAAGTTTCTATGTACTCATGTTCGGTTCAAGTCTTCACCTTAAAACTCTAGCGTGCCTTGAAAGTCTGAATGGTGTTTTCAGCTGTACTGCATCGTGAGGTCATAACACAACTCCAAGCCATCGTCACGGGCGTTTATAGTAGGGATGTTGAACAGGCTCATTTTAGGAAGTCATTGCACGAATGAGATCTCTCTCCAAGCGGTTTCAAGTGACAGTGGTTTATCTTCATTAATAGATGAAGATTAGATTCTATGGTCTTTCTGGTAAATTGCCCATTGCGATGTGTTGGTTTTTCTTCAATCATCCGTCAATAAAAATGCGTCGTTTCCATCCGACTTAATACTTCTTAAGAGTCTGCTCCTAATCCAGTAATCATTGGTCTTCAGTCGTTGAACCCTTTGCCCGTCATTTCACAACCCTTTCATCTCTCTCTCTCTCTCTCTCTCTCTCCCTGTCTCTCCCTGTCTCTCTCCCTCTCTCTATAGATCTTTTTCTTCATCAATTTGTTCTTCCTCTTTCTCTTTCTTTTTAACTCTCTTTTTTCTGTCTCTTTTTATCTATCTTTCTTTCTCTCTCTTCCTCTGTTTTTCTTCATCTCTTTCCTATTCGTTCCCAGTTTCCATCTATCCTTTTTCCATCTCCCTCTCTCTGTTTAAAGATAAATGCCAGTTGCTAATCCTTTTCCATTCTGTTTGTTTGTTTTAAATTGCAAAGAAACTCACCTTGTTTACATCATTTCTATGGCTGGAATTTCTAACACTATAATAATGTAATTAATTTGCTCATCCACTGATCCCGAGTCAACGGTGGGATGTGCGAAATTTTACAGATTACACTTTGCTCTAATTTCTTTCTCAATCAAAAGCTTTTCAACCTGTTGTCTCTTCTTCTCTCTCTGTCACGGACACACACACACGCACAGCAAACACGAAACATTCATACATATATACATAATTATATATGAATATACAACAGCATTGATACCACTTTCTTTCTCAGTCTATCTTGGCACCATTTGTCATCCATTACCATTAATGCACTACTCATTTCCATCTCAGCGCAGTGACTGCCATGCAAATTGATTGAATTCGAAATCGTGCTCTTTATTTTTTCGCTCACTGTGGATAGCAGGTAAATCATATCATGTCACGTTCTACACGTCTCTAATAAATGTATTTTATGCCCCAAAACAAGCTGTTTTTATAAACCACTTTTTACGTCGAGGTCACGATCGTGGTATAAATCTTTTAAAAGTTTAAAAGCAAACAAGTGAACCTCATAAGCTTATTGCTTTTCTTTCGAATAGGATGTGGTATTTATGGTTACACTTAATGCCAAAAGATTATCTTGAAAGCCTCGGGATAATTCGAGAGATGTTGCATTTCATCAACAATATATCCGTTCTTAAGGCGTAAAGTGGCAGGGGATTATTGACCTTTTCTTCATCATACCGTCATGTGGCATCTTATATAACACACTTTGGTGAAACCGAAGGCAATATTTTTGTTTAAATGTTTAATTTTTAATCTTTCATTTTTTCCGGTTCTTTTTTTATTTCGCAGAGCAATCACATTCACAAAGGGACACCAACTGAGCCAAAACATACTTGTGGACACTGTTCGAAGGCCTTACCTTTCCCCATACCATCACACATCGTCGTAAGACCATGATGCAGCGATCACTCTGCCAGCTAAGTACAGCCATCCTGCTTGCAGCTTGTCTCCTTCTACAGTCGGTACAATGTCAACCTGTTGCAGACCGGAACACACATCAGTTTTCTCCCGATTCCTATCTTGAATCATACCTCATGTTGCGTGCCCTTCTCTCACCAGACAACACGTTACAAGAGCATTTCTATGATGATTTCTTGAACAATATGGGTGAGTAACAAATTCATGAAGAACGATACATTGTCTCCAGTGCAACAGAAATAATCTTTTTTCATTTTTAGCTTCATTTCCTATAGAACTTGGGGTCAAAATTGCACTTTTCTATCCATCTAATTCATCTCATATATTGTGTATTTTCTCGTTGTTGTGACTGTTTTGACTGTAATATACTCTGTAGCCTGCAGTTCTTACAATGCGATGTGAAGGTGCAATTATATTAATTTAAAGAAAATAATGTACTACTCTTTCGCTGAGACTTTTCTTAACATAAAATACGTCATTCTGATACCATTTTCACTTTTTTGATGTTCACTGTAGCTCACTCAAAAGAGGAAATGCTATTTTAGGGTTTTGTACCATGTTATCTATAATAAAAAATTATGCAATATAATTTACGCACACTCTCCTTTTAATTATGTCTCTTTTAATCCAGCTGTATTAATGTTGATATAAGAAGCAATACTAGGAACCCCTGTATGGGATACTCACTGTTAATCCTGTCCTATTTCCCTTCTGTAAAACGATACATCATGGCGCTCAAACACAGATCTCTAGGATTGCAAATTTCGACGAAATATGAAGCCTTGGGCGACAAGAGGCTTGAGATTAAAATCGATTAGTTTTCCGTCCTTAAAGACATACACCAACCCAAAAGTCATTCCTTGAGATATTTCCGGTACTCGCATCTGTCAAAACCTTTCCTTGATCGAAAAGAATTTACTGCTTTTACCACTGTATATCATAAAAACATTATAAAAACTTTCCTGCAAGTTCCCTTTAAATGCACCTTTAACGAGAGTAAGTGGCATGGAAAATTCAGAGAAAATGTTTTAAGTAAATTGAATGAAAATAGAAAAAGACAATTTAATACAGTCAAGAATTGTTGAAAGGTTGAAAGTGAATTCAAGGCGACGAACAAATGCGTTTCATATCACAAGCCTTTAAACAAAAGACATTGTTAATGTACAGTTTATATCATTACAGTAACAGATTATGTCAAGAAAATGATATTCTGCATTTTCTACTATACTGGTCATATGGAGTAACTCGAAATAACGGTAAATATTTGTGTACGGTGGGAATTTCCCATATTCTTAATTTAAGATTAACCCACTGTTTATTTTGAATCAGAGATTGTTTTCTTCTCCGTTGGAAATTTCCTTGAGCAACGTTTTATTTTAAGTATCTGTATTTCAAACATCCGTCCCTTAAAACATTAATACGTCAGGCAAAGAAGCGGATTGGATTCAATGATTAACAGTTCCCTGAAGAGTATGGGATAATAAAAAATACATTTGACTGCAGGACATTGAAATTAGAAAAAAGGCATAGAGTTTCTCTCCATTTGAAACATGACTGCAAGAATCAGGTCCTGTTTTGTTGATGTTTGGAGTGGGTGAAGGGAAGATAAAAGACTTTTTCCTTAATTCATACATAGATTGTTGATTATTCATAGACTTGACTGCTAAAACAAACATTTATATGCTTTTAGGTAAGCAATCAGGCAATCAACGGCTTAATTGCTCTCCTTTCCGAATCTTCCTCTCCTATCATGCCTATACGAACCTGGGTCCTTCCACTTATGAGACCAATGGTCTACCAACAAACCATCGCTCTTCCTCCTGATTTCTTCACTGTATTTGTTACGATCAAAGTAAAATCATCCAGGATATGTGACAAGTATGCATAGCTATTGAAGGCCAACGGTGCCATAATTCGTATCTACATACGTATGTCCAAATTAAGGATACGTATCCTTAACTTGGAGATACGTATCTTTAACTTGGACATACGTTTGTCGATACGAATTATGGCACCGTTGGCCTTCCATACATAGCCACGCATGTCGTCGGAAAGAAATAGCACTCAGGATTGAACTAAACCGATGTCGAAAAGAAGTCATTAAAAATGCATTGTCTGTATATCACAGCTTGGATTCGTACCCTTAAACTCTTATTCGACAGTCAGTTAAATGGAGCATTAGAAATCAGTTAGGGATTTCTTTATTTATGCATGTTGTACTGACACCTCGAACTAAAGAGAAACAGAATCCATTCTGCAACTTTCACCATGTTCAAGCATAAGCTTCATGCTCTGTAAACTCTTTATTTCACGTATCTATGTTAAATGTATCCTGTGAATTGCATCCAAAAATATCTTTTATCTACTCAACCCCATACTGTACCTTTACTATCATTCATGGATAAGTATTGAGTATCTTTATCATCCTCATAATATTTTTTGTGCAAATTTCATTTATCTTTTAAATCCGATGTTAAGGAACTAATACCTTCAGTTCATTACTTCCCTCCAAATTCAACAAACTGTGTAGTCATGGTTGCGAAATGCCTGTTTGTCATATGGAAAAAACCCGGAAAATTAGAACGATCCTCTCAACTTTTAACAGGAGGAAGGGATTTAAGGTTAGGAGTCATGGCCGTAAGCAAGGGGAAGTTCCCCCACCCCCCCCCCCCCGAAATTTTCAACCCCCTCTTCTTTTTTAAAGTTATTTTCCCAAGAATTAAGCAAAAGTGTGCATCTGCATCATCAAATTTAAATTCTAAACATGCAAAAGCTTCCTCGTATGTGGAAGGGGAAATTCCCTCGAATATTGAACACTGAATATTGCCCCCCCCCCCGGAAAAATCCCTGTGTACGGCATTGTTAGCAGCAGCATCTTGCCCAATAAGTAGCTCCGTATCTTCGGCGATGAATGATCATTCAGATCAACTTCCTATGAACCGGAATCCTGATCTATGTTCCTGCTTTTTCCTCGAAATCGGAAAACGCTAGAAAATAATTACCTTCAAGAATTGTCATCGATCCTTCTTGAACCATGCTTGAGATCACGTCTCCTCTCACACTGTCAAGATTTTAATGCAGGTCATTCGATGCTAAGTGCACATCTTCATCCAGGACTACATGTTGAACAAGTCAGAAGACTGTTTGAAGCCTGACCTCATTTTTGGAATGATACTTTGTGTAATCGTAGTAGAAATGAAATCAAGGTTGGCAACGAGTTGCCCATTGATTTGCTCCGAACTATGTCTATGTCATTTACCTACTGGTGAATGCTTTATCTTTATTGTGAATTTTATGTAAATTTTCTACTATATCGGAAAATACTTATGCACCTCCTCCTTCTCTTGCGCATTTTTTCCCTTTACTCTTCTTTTTTTCCTGGAAACTGTCGTCGTCGTTACAGTTACAGTCGCATTCATTTTTTTCAGTTTGCAGTGATATTAAATCATTTGAGAAGAATATTACTTTACAATTATATAGGTCACATAAACTTGTGTAGGCGTGTGGGCGCAAGTGCATGTGTTTGTGTGGGTCGGATAATGTTACGCATTCTTTCAAAATCCCAGTTAAACACCCTGGAATCTTTCTCTCTCTCTCTCTCTCTCTCTCTCTCTCTCTCCTTCTCTTTCTCATTTTCTTTTTCTCCCTTTGTCCCTCCTATACCCTCTCATCCAATTACCCTCTTTACTTGGTACCTCTCTTAGCCCATCGTTCATATTATGTTCACACATTAGTACGAGGCGTGATTACTTACGCACCTTGTATCCCTGCTTATTTTGCTCTTCAAAAACACCATCAATCTGGCGTGGAATGGATGAGGCTTTGGCAGGCGGCCCTTGACTCTTATTTCTCATCTCCCTGCCTAACCGCTTTCTGTTTGATCTTTCACTCCACAAAGAAATTACTTGTGCATTTGCGGTGTTTGCTTGCATTAATTTCTGAGTCGATATAACGAGGGGAAATTGGAGTTTCTCCGAGCACGGACTGTTTTATGTTTCCTCTGCTTCGATTTCCCTAATACCACTATTTGTTTCTCATCATGCTCATGTTATGTTATGAACTCACGAAGCTTTTATTTTGCTACTCTTGTTATGCTTATGACAAGTCAAATAGACCGAGTAACAATTGAAAAAGATATCAAAATAACGGCTCAAGTTATCAATGTTAAATGTAAAGGGTTTTTTTAAAATTTAGTTTGTTGAAAGGCATTAATGTTTACCCGTCGGAACTGTGTTTGTTTATGTTGCTATTAGCATTTAGGGCATTAACGTAATCGAATAATTAGTAGTAATGGCTCGTCACATAGCTCTGGCGTCTCCCTTTGACTAGAGCCAAACTCATGAGACCATGTGTAGTCGATGATAAATCTAAAATACATTGCCAGTTTACAGTGCTGCCGAGAGCGGACTCGAACTCTTAACCTGTCCAAAGTCTGTATTGAAATCGAATGACTGATGCCACGACACCTCCATGTTAAGTGATAACAGATTACTGAAATGCTTAAAGCCAAAGGTTAAACTTAACAGGTTGGCCACCTACTTGCGTATGTAAAATCAAACTGTTATGATTTTCATTCCAAACTTAGCAATCCCTGTGCAAATTAGTACGTTAAACATAGCTTTATAAACCTCTTTTATTTTTTTACACAGTTAGATATAGATGGTTTTATATTTAATGAGCCATTCTAATAATAAGGACAAGATCTTCTATGGATAGTAATTGTTAACGATAAGAAATAAACTGATGATGAATTCATAGGAACATTTCCATCATGAGATAGTTTGAAAATCGTTTTAGCAGTAAAGCTTAGAAGGATGATAATGGAGTTGCTTCAGAGAGACTATGTTAGAAAATCTGACGATGTATCACATTTTGTATCCTTCTTTTACCCCATTCTCCTAATTGCATTTCGACAGACATCTATTGTAAGGGATGGCGCGACAGTTATATCACAAAATTGCTGACATTTATGACACCACTTTTGTTTCTTATCATTTTAGAGCAATTTTATATACATCACACGGACACACACACACGCGTCTAGAAGCCAGAAGGTATGCTCTAGAAGCGTGTAATTAGTGAACGCAGATAAAATCGATGACCTGGATGTTAGAGTAACATGGTAATACCGGGAATTAAAAAGTTTTGGTCGATGATGACTGCAGCCAGAAGGTTCAATTTCATGTCAGCCGTAGATCGTAGATTTTCCGGAGGGGTTGACGGTCTGTCATCAAGGCGGAAATGGTGAATTCTTTCCATCAGGTTATGAATATTGCATCGTGTCGCGCGTTCTATAATTTATGAAAAATATGTTAAAATATTCCTTTTTCAACCTCATGCGCATCCCAGATCAGGTCAAAATGCTTACTGGACGAATGAATTTTACAGGATTGTTAGCTGCAGTTCGACATGGGTTAGTATACGCCCTTCAGAGAACACGCCTGACTATTTGGCTAATCGTCCGAGTGCTTCGAATCGTGTTTTAGATTTAGGTGGTTAAAGCGAAACCAATTTCTCATAAAGGTCTCTAATCACACGCTATTGCCCATACCTTGCTTGAAAATATATGTAAGAGTCAAATACAAAGAAGGAACAGTGAGGCCTCACTCATCATTTCGATATATACAGGGGCGCCGCTACAGGGAGCAGGGGAGTGGCCGCCCCCCCCCCCCCCCCCTCCACTTTTCAAGTGATCAAAAAACAAGAAAAAAGGAAGAAAAAGAAGAAGAAGAAGAAGAAGAAGAAGAAGAAGAAGAAGAAGAAGAAGAAGAAGAAGAAGAAGAGGAAGAAGAAGAAGAAGGAAGAGTATGGGAAAGAGAGGTCATGGGGCAGGGTCATGTAACTATAGCCCTATTTGCTCATTTCAAAAAAGTAAATAAACTCGCCCCGACGTGCGACTTTGCCATTAAGGCGTCTTCTTGCCCCTATCAAAATATTCTACACAACTACAAAAAAAGCATTTTAAATGGATCGTGGAAAGGTTTTAAATCATTTTGCTAAAAATGGCAAAAACACGGATACTTCACTGTGAATGGTCATGAGGAGGGCAATCGATTGATCTTAACCTCTTTTCTGTTTTGAAAAGAGAAACAGCAGAGTCATTGAATTACAGGTGTATTTTGTTTATCTGGTGAAATAAGAGACCTGATAATCATGTGGGGGGATTTTACTCAAAGGGCATTTGGGTTTTTTTTTTATCTGAGATGCAAAAGAGTCTTGGTTTATAGCTTATTTCATTTTCTCCCCAGAGGTGTTACCAGACCTCATTATGAGGTGGCGTTATTGTTTCTCTCATTTGATGTTCGCCTCTCTTCCCGTTAATGAGCTGAGAATGCCTCATTAGGTCGCATTTAACATGCATGGATGTTGATGATTCATAATCTACTAAGCAAACGTGTGCCGTCAGACTTTAGGACACTCTACTCTTTGACTGTCAATGATAATCACCCTAAATTAATTTCTAACTCTTTGCAATTAGCGTGATTAATAATATTGACGTCGCTTTCTTATATCAAATCTCGCCCACATATCGCCTTCGTTGATAGGCTATATCCATTGTAACACGGGAATAATAATAATGAAGATATTTATACTGCGCAACATATCCACCCCAAAGGGTGCCCAAGGCGCTAAAAAATTAATCATCATAAACATTATTGATGTTATTATTATCCCAGCAGTGCCAGGTACCCGTTTATACACTTGGGTAGAGTGCAGCAAAGGTGGATTAAATGTCTTGCTCATGCTTCAACAAGACTTGCTGAAGGACAGAAGGAGCCAGGCAACAGTGGGAATCGAACTCACGACCCTTTGATTAAGAGCGCGCGCTCTTACCAATTTGCCACAGCACCTCCACATGGTTGATAAAGATATTAATTACACGTTAATGAGAGTGGAGTACCTTTCAAGCTAATGAAGCGTGCGGGATACAATTTTGCTTCAACAAGACTATAGTTAGCCATGAAATCGACGATCCGGTCTGTTAGGTCCGGTAATATCTTGAGATTTCAATCTCATTTTAATAATCACTAACAACATTACATCTGCAAAAACTCAAATTCTCGTTTTTGAGGACTGTTCATTTTATGAAAAGTTAAAAATACTAGGCTATTGCACATTGACATTGGGTTGGATCTCTGGATCTCCTTTAATTGGTCATTCAGCAAACGTTTATCGGAAATCAACGTAAACGGGAACATTCTGTTCAGGGACTCGTCCGTCCGTATGGAACGTGCTTTGGTCTCCTAAGTGACAGGTCTGACTATAGGGTGAAGACATTTATTGATCTGCCACTTAATGCAGATTGAAAAAGATCAATCAATAATGGAGAGCTATCGATCATCTTGCCATCGATAGTAGAATCAGTGCACTGTGTGCTGTCTGTAAGGATTGTCTCATCTCATCTTTGATTCTGTCTCACTTGTAACGGACTTGATTCTCTTCGAAGAGATATTTTACTACCCTGTTGGTCTTCAGGAGCACTTATGGTCACTAAACATAAACTTCTGAGCATCTATATTGAGTAAATTAACATGAATATGGTGTTTCAAGTTGATGGGAAGTGAAATATCATTATTGAATTATCATCCTAATTCGATTTTTTTTTTCTTCATTTCCGCTTGTTTTAATTCATTATAATTTTCTGAATGGCAAATAAAAACTAAATGAACATCGCATGTTATTTGTCGATATGTATGATCTCATTGAACTTTATAGTTTATTCGACTGACTGACCAATCATAATCTAGTAAATGCTGCAAGTAATTCCCAGGAATCTTTCAAAACTTTTTGAACGTTACAGCTCATCAGGATAAGTGTTTAGTACAGCTTAGTGGTCCATATGTCGTACTATTTACAAAAAGGACTTAATTTAATAATTGCTTGCAGTGAGATTACTTTAGCTGAGACTGAATGAAACGTAGGGTGAGTGTTTTAGTTCATACAAATTTTGTATTAAAAAAAAAATTGTACATTGATGTTAATCCAGAGTTGTGGATTTTATATCAATAATTTGATTTGATTTGATTTGATTTGATTTGATTTGATTTGATTTGATTTGATTTGATTTGATTTGATTTGATTTGATACTGACTGATGGTCAGAAAGCCTTGGGGAAGGAGGACGCATCTTTCCACCTCCACCTCCACCCCCCCCCCCCCACACACACACACGCACATACAAATTGATTTGGGGAGATTAAAAAAATGTGCAAAAGGACGCTGAGGATCTCTTAATTTATGCGTTTAGCTTGCCAATGAATTAAGGGGTAAAAGAGACACCTGGAAAAGCGCAAAAAAATACAAAGAAGAAGAAGCAAATCGAAGATTGAATAAAGATAATTGGATCATTTTAAGTACTGTATGAAGAGTTCTCTGTGTGCAGGTCTTAATCTCTTCATCGCCGATTTATCAGAATTGAAAATAATTTCATTAAAGAAATAAAATATTGTTGCTTTATTTGTCGATTCCCCATTCGGCTTACTTATAGCTCTTAAAAAGTATCTGTTCTTAACATCTGCTTAGAATATTTCGGAATCATGTTCGTTGAAAGCATAGGTTGAAAGCGTCGTATCCTTGTAGGATTTATTTGTTTAGAAATAAGTGTCATATGCCAAAAGAGAAGATGCTTCGCCTTATAGTCTGATCTTGTAGGAGGATGTTGTGCCAAGGGATTTAAGTGATATCCGAATACATGGCAACGCCATTTTCCGTTTTATCTGTTAATCACTTTCTAGGTCAAATTTCACTAATTTGTTGGAACGAAGTGTGATATTTAGTTAGTTTGTCGCCTTGCTTTGGGCCTGCAGGGACAATAATCTCTTTCAGGCCTATTCCTCCCACTACTGAGCGTGAAAATATATGCCCCTTTGAACGCTCGTAGCGAAGTATTAAAGTCTATGTCACATGATATAAAAGAGAATACTAGATAATCTCGAAACCTAAATAGAACAGAAGGGTGCATATAACTTAATCCAAGTCTGATGAAAAAATAAAGGCATGTGAAAGGTTTTCGAAGTAACACTATACTGAACCTTCAAAAGATTCATGCATAACGGCACCCTGGCAGTGAGTTGTTTATAGAAAGAATGCCAAGTTTCACTATATCTAACTGTCGTGGTATATGTGTGAGGTATCTTGCGTAGCTTTGGTGAGGAGCATTAGAGTAACGGGACTATATCTTTTACGTTAAAAGGTATCTATTTACGTGTACTTGCCTCTTAGTCTCTTTCTCTACCTTTTTCTCTTCTAAATTCTCCTCCATCTTTCCTACCATTCCTGTTTGGCTCTCCGACTCTCTTTCTCTCTCTCTCTCTCTCTCTCTCTCTCTCTCTCGCTCTTTGTTTCTCTAACCCTGACACACACTCTCCATCTACCTATCTATTCATCCATATTTCTCTAACTCTCATTCAACCTGCATTACCCTACCTTTTTCTGTTCATGTTTGTAAGTTTTCTCGTTCGAAAGCCAAAGCAATTCATCGTGAGTGACAACATCTGTATGGATTGCTGCTCCTACAAATTTGTACAACTCCAGTGAAAGATTGTAATTATCACCATATTGTCACTTCTGAGGAAACTTTATCCCTCAGAGGGTTGTCCTCATAACGAATGTGTTTTACTCCTTGAAAAAAAAACTTTCACCTCAATCAAAACATTTGGGACCTAGGGTATTGGTAATCATTTTAAGGAATGAACCTCTAATTTCATCTGGCCATTTCCTTAAAAAACATACAGGAACACACCCCATGGTGGTTCAAAAATGAAATCTTATCTTTACGTTCTGCAAGTGGTGTCTTTGCCTTAAACGCGTTAATTTGTCCCCCTTTAATATCCATCATGAGGGTATTAGCTTTCATCTCCCCTGTTGATAATTTGTGCCGTGAGTCCCTCATTGCCATTTTTTTCTCAAAGCAGCTTTATCTGAGGGTAGATTTCATTCAAAATATCTTATGATGGATGTCAGTGACATGTATCAAGTTTCTTTGCTGAAATAGCTGTTAAGGTTTTCTAAATCCGACTTCTTACTTTTCCTTTATGCTATGTGTATATTTATTCCAAATTTCGGGGGCCTCAGCCATTTTGTTTCCATGGAAGACACAATTTGCAGGCATAAACCTTGACGTCACGTAAATTTCAAGTATCTGTCCTTCACGGCGTCAAGCTTTTATTTCCTCAGGGCATAGCTGGTAGGTGACAAAAGTGATGATACACGTCATGGGAGGCTAAACAATACACTGTTCATCAGTACTAATTACAAATTGAAATCAGAAACCTGATAAGGGATCTAATCGCAATCCCATATTGGTCGATTTTACATCATGATTTTTGTCATGATCTGTTCTCTGTTACTTTCTTAACTTCTTTCAAGACGCTGTTGCTCAATTTGCATTACGTATTTCATAAGATTCTACTAGATTAATTTTAAAAGGATTGCGTACTCAGGACTAATTACTTATTACTAATAAGACACTACTCCATGTTCAGTGAAATCTGAAGCACTCTCATATTCGAGAAATATTCCACAAGAAATTTTCTGATAAAACTTGTTCATCATATTGCTGATATCCTCATATAAGACTTTTAAATCACATGAATTCATGCACTGCGATAATTGGTACTTTGTTTACTGTTTTCATTTGTTTGAGTTGATTTTTTGACGGTTGTTTGTTTTTTGTTTTGGGGGCATGATTCAGTTATTTGCCATTTTGATATATTTTGTAATGAAAATGAAACTGAGTGCAATCTAGTGGACAGTGTCCAGTTTATAATCTTTTGTAATCTCATAGAAAGTGAAATGGGATATCTCTAAGAAAAGAAACGGTGCCTTAATGCTTTAAACAAGAAAAAATGGAAGATCGAAAGTGACCTGTTTAGTTGGAAATTATTGCCACCAGTATGACGCAGTACCCACTGGCTATCTTACATCGGAGCTACTAGTCATAAGTATGAAGCGGTAGTAGGTGGAAAGTTGTTTATGTTCAGTTATGCTTCAGAGCGACACGTGTTACAAAACGGGTTTCACTTCATTTTCTCCAATTTCATTTTTCCTCTCTGTTCTCTCTCTCTCTCTCTCTCTCTCTCTCTCTCTCTCTCTCTCTCTCTCTCTCTCTGTATTTATCTTGTATACATTTCTCTAAGCTATTTTATAAGATATATGGTAGATAATGATATGTTTTCATAACTTTAATTGCTTCGTATTGTGCAAAAACCTTGACAGGATACCTTGGAAAGAGTTTCATGTAGTTTATTCTTCTGTGGTTCTTCTCGATCTTTCTACAATATGGATCGATTAATTTGATTTGATTTGATATTCATTTATTTCCATATAAATAACAAATAAACAATCTATCAACATGTATGGTCACTTTAAATCATATATAGAAAAAGGGATTGTCATAAGCAGAGCTTAAGATGACGTCCTAATCATAAATAAATTTATCATGCAATGAATATACATATTACACGAATATTGCAAATTGATTTTCGTATTTGATACTCTTTTGAATGATATCTAAAGCCGAATTCCTTTTAACATTGCTCGTGCATTAAGTTAGCCTTTTTCTATTTAATGCCTAATGTTGTTTGAAAACAGCGATTTTATTTGGAGGATAGCTATATCTTGTACATGATCATTTGAAAGATTGAAGTCAAAATGCTCTCAGATAATGCCGGAAATGGCACCACTTTATGGCCAACTTACACTGTCTTACTAAGTAGTCATATCCTGTAAAATACACCTTGGCGGACGATTAAAGATATTATCAGGAGTGCTACCCTGAAATGGCGCCCATAATATGCATTCGTATTTCAGGAGGCACATCGTCTTCCATCTATCGTATCAACAAGATTTGGTAAAAGTGACACAAAACATGGCAGCATACACGCTGACTAGTCCATGAGGAGAATTTATCAAATTCAAATATTTCCCGCGGTAAAGTGTTTGAATCAACCCATTCTTTGTAATTTTATGGACAATCTAGAAATGTTGTGGGCTTATGGGTAATTTTATTCGTCACATGATATTTTCTTTCCTTCATTTTCTTAACGCTATTAATATTACCTGGTATAATCTCTCAATATGATGACGGTAGCTATGGTAACCCGTTGCGAAAGGCATAATTTAATTTGAGTTCAGGTTTCCTAAAGCTACTTTAGATGGGCTTAGCTGTGATGTGATGAAAATTAGTCTGAATAATTAAGACCAGGGCCCCGTAACACAAAGCTTAGTAATTGATCGTAGGCTTGATTTTTACGATTGATTGCATTGATCACTATGTGCAATCAATCGTTAAAATCAATCGTACGATAAATCGCTTAGCTTTGTGTTACGGGGCCCTGGTCTTTTACTCTGCCTATCCCCGAAGTTTATTACAAACGTAGAACCGCTCTATAAACGGGGGTGTATATAAAGTAAAAGACCAGGGCCCCGTAACACAAAGCTTAAAAGCAACTGATCGTAGGATTGATTTTACGATTGACTGCATTGATCACTATGTGCAATCAATCATACAAATCAATCGTACGATCAATTGCTAAGCTTTGTGTTACCAGTTACGGGGCCCAGATCAGATATAAATAGGCCCCTATCTTACAAATTTACCTATCCCCGAAGTTTATTACAACGTGGACTCTCTCTATAAATAGCCTTTTTGCCGTCATTCCCCCACGGCGTCATGAATCTCTTTACTCTGTTGCCGTGTATTTCATCAAGATCAAGATCAGGATCAAACCACTCCTGATGTTAGAAATGAAGAAGATGGATTTAGACAGTGTAAAATAGGTTTTGATTTTCATACTATAGTTTCTTGCGGCTATTTATCTTAATCAAAACTGACATGTCTTATTGATAAGAGTTCCATGTGTCCTATTATTCTTGGATGGGATCACGTTCAGTAATCTCTTATTTACTTCATGAAACAAAATTTTTCGACTAATTGAATAATTCACTCCGTCAAAACTCCATCTCAGATATATACAGTCGCCTTTTTCTTAAAATGAATGGCACACCTGTAACAGGATACCCACACTAAGATAGATATCTCGAAGCGGATTTTTTTTTTTTTTTTTTACAGAATAGCTTATTCAAGATATCAAGCTGATAGTAATATTACAATTATTATTATTTTATTCGGCAATTCAAGAGAAATACAAAGGAAATCAATAAGAAATACAAAAAAAATGAATAGTTGATGCTGACCATACATGCCCGGGCTGCCTGGGTAAGGAAAAAGTAAAATTAATTACTGTAATTATAGTATATTATGATAAAATAATCTTCCTCCTTCGTACATTATGATTCCTAGAAAATACTTGTTTCCCTCTAAAAGTTGTAAGATCTTTATATCTGATCAGTTCTTATGAGATATTGCTGCTTGGTATATAGTGATACCATGTGAGGAAACATAATTTTGAAGAATCAAACAATACTAATATTTTTTATTGATTCTAAAACCAACACGCCACGTTTACATCATCTGTGAAACTAAGTACTAAAGTTGTTTGCACAGCAATTATATAACAGCTCGAATTTTGCACGAAGCATCACTCTTTTTTACAAATTAGCAAAAATAAAACATTTAGTTTATGACAAGCTTAAAAGATTTATTGCTTTTGGAGAGCAAATATTTTCTATCATGGATTGAGTGGTAAAATAATTACGCACGATCTATTACGCGTGGACTTTGAAGCCTTTTCTACGCTTAAATTTTACCGAAGAGCTTTCGAAGAGTACCGGCACATTTTACAACATGGGAAGACGTTTGTCAGAACAAAGCGTTTAATTTTAACTGAGGACTTAGGCAAGTGTTTCGTCACTTATTCTTGCAGAGACAAGTATCAGTCTGTCTTTATTGAAAAGGTGTCATAAGTGTTAAGTGTTTGCAAAAGAGTAGTTTACTGCCGAAAGCAATCACAATTGCGTTGGAGCTAACTACCAGTTTTCTCACAGAGCTGCTGATGCAGTGCAATGATATTTTTTCATGTCTTAAACACAATAAAATGCACTTTTTTAATGTTACCTTTACGGTCTTGATTTCTTTGAATAATAATACACGAAGAAAAGGCCTGTACTGAAAGAATATCTGTAGTCTTCCAAGTAATAGGAATTCCTAAAGAATTTACCAATGATAAACACAGTTAAATGCAGCTTTAAATGTTACCTATACGGTAGTTATTTCTCTGAATAATACACGAAGAATAGGCCTGTATGAGGATCCTTTATTGATGAAAGAATATCTGCAGCCCTTCAACTAATAGAGATGCATAAAAGACTTTTAAAATGATAATAGTCGCTGCGGAAACTACAGAGAACGAAATAACTATTAAGGAACGTAATATTGTGGTGTGCCATCCTTTCTAACCCTGTACATCTTTACTTTTCTTCTTTTCTTTTCTTTTCTTCTTTAGTGCATCACACCTTCTCTGTCGCTACCTCTTACTTTCTCTCTCCTCATCCCTCTCTTAAATTATTGTTCCACTCATCTTGAGCTTTCTTCATATTCCTTCATGTACATGTAAGACTTTTGCTCTGTTTACTGACTTCATACTGGTGATTCCAAATATTTATCTGAATTTAACCCTTTGTTCATCTCTTTTTAAATTACAATTTCAAGAATAAAAATGTAAATTGCACATTCGACCTTCATTCGACCGTGGAAAGATATTCTAAAATCGCCTATCAACGAATTTTCAACCAAAGCAGCAAAACAACAAGGTTTTTAGTGTTTATTTGTATATTTTTGCAGAGAGAAGCCGACGATCGGGCCCTGCGGTAGAAACTTTCCAACCTGTCTCAATGAGTGTACTCAGACGACTTCTAAAGAGCAGACAAGCTCAGGCACAGGCTAATGCCAGGCAAAACACAATTGCCAGGAATGAAGAATTTTTTAAAATGCAAGGTAGGAGGTGATAGAATTAATCACAGTTTACGGCGTTTTTCTTTTTTTAATATAACGTGACATATACCGCATGATAAGCAAACCAACCAACACAGATAAAAAACTATTTTCTACATTTCTTTTTCGAATATGTAGACTTTATTCTGATCCTAGTTCACAATGTAACATTGAAGGTAATAATGTTGGGCATGTATCAGTATGAAACAACAGTGTTATCCTATAGAGTCAGCAGAAGGAAAATCATCTGCGAGATTTTGATAGCTAAATGAATAGAAAAATCACAATAAATCCTTTAAAGAGTCAATATCGAAAAGAAATAGACCATATCACAGAATTGTATACGTTCGCACATTTTTCGAGTTTGTATGTTATTCTCATACGCACGTTTAAGCGAGACTTCGAAACATTTTTAATCACTTTGATCTTCTTTTACCAAAGATGTGCAATGTAATTAACATTATTTGAGTACATTGTCATTAATGCTAGAACATTCATGAAAGTATTAATTACTAAGGGTGAAAGTTTACTATGTTATGTCACTGCGTGAAGAAACAATTATTGATGAGGTAGTACAATTATGCAGACATAAATCTGCGAAATCTTGCAGGCATTTTCACGAAGATTTAAATCTAGTTCTTTGATAGTAAGTTTATTTCATTTGTATCGAGCCGTTGATACTGTACTGATGGGTAGTGCTATATGGCCATAAAGAAAAGACAATAACAATTCAATTTTATCAGCAAAACCACGCTTTGAATATTTCTGAGGTTCTTCCACCGTCAATAAGAGGTCCTTCACTTAGCTTTCTATTTTAAGGAGAAAGAATAAAACTACATATGATTTAGAGGAGGTAGGAAAGAATATTCTCGCTACGACGTATCGGGTCAAAAGCCGGTAATGCAAATCCCGGGGGATTCTCGTAAATCTCGTCTCCAAGAGAGCGAGTCTCGCGAGATTCTATCAGTGGTCCTCGAGAGCTCTTCTCACGTAGCTTACTGTCCATACAAGGTGAATTTGGTTTGAAGTATGCTCCGCTATGACTGGACTCTCTCAAAAGTAAGAATAATTCGCACAATTTCAAACCAAGACTCTTTACTGAACATGCTGAAACAGGGACAAAGGAATACCTGTATAAGAATAACCTTATATCGTTTTTATGTCAAATTCACCTGCTCTCAGAACAAAAGCAACACCTCAGATAATCAAATGATTATGCAAAATTGTTAAGCTGAGGTTCTACAAGTAAACTGTGCTTATTATAAAACAAATTATTTATTGAAGTCCTCTTTAACTTACGTAAATTCCATGTATTGTTTCAGTATTCATTCCACGATATACTGGTTTCAACAAAATAGTCGAAAATGAATGTATATTTCAAATACAGGGGCGGTGTTACAGGGGGCAGGGGGCGACCGCCCCCTCCCATGATTCTTCAAGTGACCAAAAAGGGGGGGGGGGAAAGAGGAGAAAAAGAAGAAAAAAGAGGAGAAAGAAGAAAGAACAGTATGGGAGAAGATATGGTTGGTCACTATTTGTATCACCCCTATGTTTTCACTTAAATGGTAAATAAACTCACCTATGGGTGATCTTGGCCCCCTATGAAAATACCCTGGCGCCGCCCCTGTTCAAATATGTCATTCTTATATATGACTGTGTTCTTTATTATTCTGCAATAGACCTTTCTAATGTATCCTTGATGTTTGATACTTGAGCAATTTTAAACGTAGTTTAACTGATGAACACTTTGGATCGATAAGAAGAGAAAACTCATTTGGCCTATATTTGTACCTATATTGTAATTTGGCTGCAAATCATTCTTATATCAGTTTTTACAGGTTTGCATAAAATCATGTGCTTTAAATTTTAGAGCGCGACAAAAATAGAGGAATGCAATTATGTATGATAGCCGTCATGTATTCAGTAATTTATATATTTTCCCCTTAGGAATTCGATAAAAGTAAATACATTTATTCATACGTCATAAGAAAGTTGAAAATTGAAATGAGTTTTGTTAAACTCGTTAGCATTAGGCCATGTCAAATGAGTCAAAAGTAAATCAACAGTGTTAAAAAGGAAAAAAGAATAATAAGGTTGGTACGGGTACTGATAGGTGATATCCGCAGTAGAAATATCAATCCATTTTATGTATTCATGAAAATTAATACTTTCTTTAAGGAAGTAGGGCTACTCGGTGAATGTTTTATGAGTTGTTTCTCATCAGTTGCAAATGCAGAGGATAAATTAGGGTTGTATGTATAGAAGTCAAACACAAATAAATATTAAAAAGGGGTTAAGATCTATGGTTACGGAAACCCAGCTATGTTATTATTTCACATTGTGGTTTCCACAATGAGGGTATGTCAGTTATATTATATTTTGCTTAAATAGACTCTCATGAGTAAGCCATGCATGGTTATTAGTCAAAAATAGACTGTCAAATGTTATCAATTGTATGTTGCGCAGATAGATTTTTAAACTTAGATTACGAAAATGTTAAGGGGAGATCAAAACTAAAATCATGTTATCTTTGATCGTAAATGGCTACTACTTGAAAGCAATATGTTCAAATATCCATTACAATGTGTTTGCTCACACTTTGTTTCCTTGCATGGTCTGTATGATTCCCTTAATGTCATGATAAGTAACAGACTAGGTAAACCATGATGTGCTTTGTTAGAATGCACAATCCAAACGTATTAAACAGAATAGAGTTGTACATCTGAAAGAATGTCTAATCTGCTGATGGTATTCTACTACAAAGAAAGGGCTTCTGGTTTCACTATCACGACAAAGATGTAAAATCAAAACTCGAAGATAGAGCCATGTAAGCTTTCTTTCATGGCATAAAAGTAAAAGGTCATAACCAAATATTGCTTGCTCTGCCGTTAAGAACATTTTTTTTCCTTTAATTTTATTCCAGTACAGGTTTCACGTGGTCTGTTACTTGTTCACAAATATCTTTGTTCCTCTCTTTCTCCGTTTTCGTGGGAAAATCCATATCTGGCAGTTTTCGAGATTATTTTCATCTATCATGTATAAAGAAAGAAAATTCCCGCATTTATCTTAAACTTCATGTACATACCAATTTGTAATTTAAAGTGCGTCATCGGAGCACGTAGTTTTTTTCTATGTCATAGCGTGCTATTACGTTTATGTGAATTCAATTGTTTCTTTATATTGCACATAATGACTTATTAAATATAAATCATATTCTCTGGTGAAATAAAACATGGTTTACGGTTCTGTTATTCTGTTATTCGGAGTCGTGAGTTTGCATGAGCAAAGTAGCGTGATTGTGGAGGCACATGTGGAATACGGTTTCGTGTGTGGGGGGTGTGTGCGTGTGTGGGTTTGTATAGCTTTGCAAGCGAGGACAGTGAACACAGAAAATTCCTGAGAACAATAGTTCTCGGTTTTCAAACAATAGTCCTCGGTTGTCAAACAAAGGATTTGAGGCTTATTCCGTCAGCCTTGCGAGGACGGGAGACAATAGTTGTCCTCGGGAGTATAGTGATGTAGACTTGGGTGTGTGAGGGTGTGTGTGGGTGTGCGGATTTTGCGTGTGTGCATGGTGTCCGTGGTTGTGTGGATAGAAAACAAAAGTGTGCATGTGTGTTTCAATATGTTTTAGCAAGCGAATCTATTTATGAATATCAATGGATTAGCTTGTACACTTTATCATTTATCTTTCAGTTATTTTCATAGAACATAATCCTCCATTATTTGAAATATGATTTTAATGGAAGGTTTATCTGAAGACAGGATGATGAGCCATAATCTGTTTTTCAATACAATATCCTCAGGTGATATATAGATTCTATACTCCGTATTACTAGCTGGCTGGAGGGCCAGGAAAAGACTGTGAACGATTCGTAATCACGTAATGGTCTGTGGAAAAGATTCTATTTCCACTCTTTCGTATCTGTTTGTAAAATTTGAAACCAAAATATGCATTATCCAAATTAAGCCAAAGGCCTCCAGAATATCTATCATGATGGCAGTGCTGTAATTCACCGTATGAAAGGTAAAAGTAAAATATTCTTATAAGATAAACTGCCTGTCGCAGAATACCTCATCAAAAGGGGGATATCATTATTCCAGCTGCTGTACAGATAGCCTGCTGGTGAAGAGAACTGAATAGAGCTGTACACACTGCTACAGACTTTGTAATAACCCTGAATAAGAAGATTTCATTGTTACAAGTCGATTCCATAAGTATAAAGTGGTTTGTAAGGTAAAAGAATCTGACTAACAGAAAGCAAATATTTAAATTTTTGAAGCATTATGATTTCCAAAATCTCCGACATATAAATCTCTTTTTACATTTTACGTTCATACACACAAAAATTGAATTTCACGTCGTATTCTCCCCTATATCCGACAATACAAATTAGGCACGTTAGGAGAAGAAGGAAAAATTGGGGGAGATTGTGGGCGCATTATAACGCTTCTCCTTTTCCTGACAATAATTTTTTTTAACATTCAAAATAAGTATTCCTATCTTGATGTGTGAAGTCCAATATCGTTCGAGTAAGTGTATTCGTTGACGTTCTTGACTTACTTTCAAATTAAACCAGAAAAAAAAAACTGTCTGATGTCACTGCATCTTTCCACTATCCACTGCTGAATGTTTAAAAATAAGATACCGTCAAGGGAATATGATTCATTAATTCGGTAACACAAATACATAGCACGGATCTCGGTAAAGGTTATTTCGTAACTTGGTGGTTTCCTTTGGGACACCCTTGAACGCAGTGAACATAACAAAGTGAAAGCCTTGTGTTTTTTTAATTCTTTCATCAAGAATCAAGGACACTTGAGATTTCAAGGGCAGCCCCCGTCGTGTAATTTTTCAAGTCGCCTTGCCTTTAATCAGCCTGGTGAGAGCTAAAAGCTTTCATGAAGAGCATTAAAAGATAAATGTTGTCCAATGGAGTAATGAGTTTATGAAGAAATCGGAAAAATCTGTCATGTTTCGATGTTGTTGTTTTCTTGGATCCTTTTTCTGTGTTAATGCTTTTGAGCGGAAAACATATTCTACTGAATAACAAAAACCCTAGAGAGGAAAAACACTGTCGATGAACATCAGAGCTTTCAGCTTAAAATGAAGAATTTAAGCATCAGCTACAAAGCAGGATATTGATACTTGACTTTTGAAATCAAGCTTTTGAAGTTTAAAGCATGAATGTCAACCCACGTCGACGAGGCAAGAAAGAACCGTTCGTTTCCTTTCCTCCTCCTCTCTCTCTCTCTCTCTCTCTCTCTCCCTTTCTCTCTCTGAAATAATACACACACTAGCACCCCTACCACCATCACGTACACTTCTCTTAGTTTGTTTACCTCTCATTTCTCTTCTCTCACCCTCTCTTTCAATAAACACACACTAGCGACGACACTCTCCCCCCCCAAAACCCACACACAAATTAGCTTTACCCCTCCCCCCCCCACACACACACTTACACGCACTCACGCTTACGACGACCCCTCTTACTCACGCATTCTAACACTCGCACAGACATACATTATGTATTTCTTTCTCTCTCTCCCTCTTCTAAACACCTATGACTTGAGCTCAGCAAAGTCTATATATATATATATATATATATATATATATATATATAAATAATTTCAAATCACACAGTTGACGTGAGGTTCATCTGTTCTTTATTGCGCTACTCCGAGTTTCACGCTACCTACAAGCCCTGCAAGGGGTGCTATCATCAGGCAACTAATAAAGCTTCATATCAAGTATACCGTTGAACATGAAAATGCACTGAAAAAGCGCGCAGGGCGCGCAACCCCATTTCACACAGGTAGAGCGCAAACTACCATGGTGATTTTTTGCGCACTGAGATTTATTCAACTGAGAAGAAAGAGAGGGGGAGGGGAAAGAAAGAAAGAGAGAGAGAGAGAGAAAGCGACTTTGCATCAAAATAATTGCGTGAAATTGGGTTAGGCACGTAGATACAGAGTGATTACGAAAATTCTTTTTTGAAATTGCACAAGTAGAACTTTTTTGATGGCGACATTTTTTCCTACCTGCGTGAAATGGGGTTGCGCGCTCTGTGTGTTTTTTTTTAATGCATTGTTCAATGGTATTGATGTGAAGCTTTATTCGTTGCCTGATGATCGCACCCCTTGTAGGTAGCGTGAAACTCCTAGTAGCACAATAAAGAACAGATGAACCTCACGTCAGCTGTGTGATTTGAAATTATCATTTAAAGCTCTGCCTTCTTACGGACATCGAGCACTCTGTACAAGGATAGCATTCACCAAGGCCTATATATATATACCCATCTGCACCAAAACAAAGGATCAAAGAGGTTGGAGACAGCTACATTGAGAGAGCTACGCAGTTATTATTCTCCCATTTTCATTTCTTTCAATGTTTAATATTTACAAGGGAGTTGCCAAAGTTGTTTGCATTTGTCAAATTTATATATATATATATATATATATATATACTGAAAAAAATGAAAATGGGAGAATAATAATTACGTAGCTCCCTCAATGTTCCCCAGAGCTGTCATCCATTTTGAATCAAGGGTAGAAATAATGCCTCCACCGGGAATCGAACCCTGGTCACTGGCTTAGAACGCCAATGCCTTACGACTAGACCACAGAGGCGGGCCAGCAGTTAGGCGTGACCGAATCCAATTGACCGACAGACAGATTTCCAACCCTTTTTGATCCTTTATTTTGGTGCAGATGAGTTAATGAACAATGAGAAGCCGCATGCCGCAGTTGGATCTCAGCTAGAAGCCTGGATACATGCATAAGTCAGAATAAGGGGACCATTGGCATTGGCGTGCTAAGCCAGTGACCCGGGTTCGATTCCCGGCGGAGGCATTTTTTCAACCCTTGATTCAAAATGGATGACAGCTCTGGGGAACATTGAGGGAGCTACGCAATTATTATTCTCCCATTTTCATTTCTTTCAGCTATGCAATTATTATTCTCCCATTTTCACTTCTTTCAGTGTTTATTATTTACAAGGGAGTTGCCAAAGTTGTTTGCATTTGTCAAATATATATATATATTGAAAGAAATTTGACCAATGCAAACAACTTTGGCAACTCCCTTGCAAATAATAAACACTGAAAGAAATGAAAATGGGAGAATAATAATTGCGTTTGCATTGGTCAAATTTCTTTCAATGTATTGTCCCCTTATTCTGACTTATGCATGTATCCAGGCTTCTAGCTGAGATCCAACTGCGGCATGCGGCTTCTCATTGTTCATTAACTCATCTGCACCAAAATAAAGGATCAAAAGGGTTGGAAATCTGTCTGTCGGTCAATTGGATTCGGTCACGCCCAACTGCTGGCCCGCCTCTGTGGTCTAGTGGTAAGGCATTGGCGTTCTAAGCCAGTGACCCGGGTTCGATTCCCGGCGGAGGCATTTTTTCAACCCTTGATTCAAAATGGATGACAGCTCTGGGGAACATTGAGGGAGCTACGCAATTACTATTCTCCCATTTTCATTTCTTTCAGTATATATATATATATATATATATATTATGCAGCAATATATGTACTCACAAAAGAGTCTATCCGGGGTAGGGCCCCTCGGGGAAGACCAACCTCGGGTAGACTAGGGAACTTAAACATTTCATGTAAAACATACATGAAATGATTAAGTCACCAAGTCAACCCGAGGTTGGTCTACCCCGGGCAGACTCGCCTGTTGGTTGCTTCCATAGACATATAATGAATTTACTAGACGTAAAGCAGCATGCACGGATATCATTTCGCCCCGCCTCTTTCGGATCATTAATTTTTTAAAGGGGCCGATAAGCACCCGTTATCGCCATGATATCGATAACACTGGGTGATTTCAAGTTCGGTGTGCGGTGTTGGTGTTGGTGTTGAGAGCGTAGAAAGGCTGCTGAACCGAGCTCCAACACCGTCGGTCAGTTTAGAGGGACGATACCGCTCTGATCCGATCACCTTATCGATAGCTCAACACCGAGTGACGTCATACGCTATAGCGCAAAATCTCGACGATAAAATCATTTCCCGTCAGAATTTCTAATAAATCTACATCTTATTGGATTCGAATTGCATAATCATTTGAAGAATCCAAGAGGAAAATTATCACTCTTCCAAGGAAAATATATGGTTTTGATTATTCCAAGTTGTTTTGACTGCGAAATGGATTTAACCACCAACATGTCACCAGTGGCCGTAGCAAAAAGTGTCGCCTGCTCCGCGAGGGACAAGCAGCAATAACATGTATGATTACAACACCAACACCAACACCGTGCTTGAAATCATGAATTTCCTAATCCCTAGGGGCTGGTGTTGGTAAATGGGGAAATAACATGTAAATCGTCAACACGAACCGTGATACTCGGTTCAGCAGACGACATTCAACACCAGAAAGCAACACTGACTACCGGAAATACGTCAAATCTTGCGAGGTCAATCCCAAAACCAGCCTGATTTCAAGTTCGGTGTTAAGGCTGGTGTTGGTGTTCTCACAACACCAACACCAGCCTCCAACACCGTACTTGAAATCACCCAATGTTGCATTATTCATAACTTTTGCGCGTATCAGTTTTATTGTGACACTTTGATTTAAAGCGCATATATATATTTATTGTGCATTAACTGCGCATGCGGTAAGCTGATGCGTGTAATGTTTCATAACGCGTACAAACAAATGCTACTAGTTTGGAGTCGAATTTGGAGTCTCCGAAACCACTTGCCCGTCTCCGTGGTCTAGTGGTTAAGGCATTGGCGTTCATAGCCAAAGGCCCGGGTTCGATTCCCGACGGAGAAATTTTTTTAACCTTTGCAAAATTTCCAAAATAGTAGGACAGCTCTGGGGAACTTTTATTCATGCTACGCTATTATTCTCTCAATTGATCTCCAATGTATTTATTTCCACGAGAGTTGCCAAAGTTGTTATGGGGACGTATAACAATGGGATTTATTCCGTCAGGCTAAAGAACAGTGTGAGGGGCACATGAAGCACACAGTTCTACATCACTTTACTCCGGCTCCCGAGGACAACTATTTTCTTCTGTCCTCGGAGGGCTGACGAAATAAGGCTGAAATCTATTGCTTGACATCCGAGGACCGTTGTTCTCAGGAATTTTTCTTTGTTCACAGTCCTTGCTTTAAATATAGCTGCACACACAAGCCTTGAACTGGCCCACAGATATGAGAGGTCTTTTTATCAGATAAAAGTTCTTTGATTTCAGCAAATAAATAGCCAGACAGTACCGATTCAGAGCTAATGTGAAGGTTTTTTGGACCCCTAAATAGAAGTTTCCATCAAATGGGGAGTTGGAATAATCCATGGAGCGATCATAAATAGGAAACCCGAGTTTGAAAAACTCATGTACATTAAACGTACATATATACTGGCAGTAAAATACATGTAGATATCATGCGAAAGAATAACTCATAATCAGTTCAATGATACCTTCCTTACGTTCCCATCACACCATTTTCTTAAAAAATAATATTGTGCGCCTCATTTCAATTAGTTCACTTTCTCGGCAGACTCAATGCTTGAAGAAATTGCATGAGTGCATCAATAGTTGTGAAATTTTCTCTAGAGAAGGTACGTGACTTGCTTTAAAAGGAATATGACTCCTTTTATCCTTTGCCTTTGACCTACCATGAAAAGACTTAGTTAATCGTTCATGCTTTCATGTAGTTTGACCACAGCTACATGAAATTCGAGGAGGCGTGATAGCTCAGTTGGTAGAGCACAGGTCTAGATCCGGTGACCCGGCTTTGAAAGCAAGTCTAAGCGCTAGAGTGCCCTTTGGTAAGGCATTACTCCTAATTACCAGGTACTTCAAAGAGGACTTAACATGCTTAAAGAAGTAAGTCCGCTAGTTGATAGCTTACAAGCATGCATGCTTCATAGCAGTCAGGAGAAAAAAACCCCTTGACTAAGCAATAACCGGATTCGTTTTCATTGATTTCCATTTTTCGCGAAAATTAAGTAGTATTTACGTATACTGACGCTCTGGCAACCAAATAAACATTACCTTCGGTTATTTCTCTAAAGAATCAACATCAAAACCTCGATACCTCTAAGATATGGAAGAAAATAAAATCGATAGGGAGGGGCAAATTGATAAAGGCACGGTCAGGTGACAGAAAAATCCCCATAAATTAAGCTAAACCAATTATAGATTCATGAATTTGGAAATGAAATATGTAGATCGCCTAGCTGATATCTCCAGCTTTCTATTTATGGTCTGTACCATATACATATTAATGGGTAATCGATTTCTCCTTTCAAACAACAAGGATACCACTAAAAGATAAATGATTTTGAATATAATCTTCCTTATGTTAACGTAAGGAGTCATGGACCTAAAGTATACTTGCGCTTGCTAGCTTCTTCTTGATGATGACGTATTTGTAAGTATCCCTTCGGCAATTAAGGAGGCTAATGGACCTAAATAAGTCACGTGTAAGGTTACCATCTGAAATTAATCCCCCCAAAAGCAGGAAAAATATAAACAGCACAAGCTTTTATTAACGAAGAAGGATGAAGAGGAGGGATTTTCGAGAAAAATTTCTTGAGGCTTGAATAACCGTGGCTTGAATAGACAGACAAGACACTCAAAGTAATATCAGGTGGGGACCTCCTTTCCCATTGTTACATGTCTTGCTATTCAAAAAAAAAACATTTGATGTAGTTCTATTATGGACCTTCCACCAATGATTCACCAGTAAAATATTATGTGTAAACGTTTGCATTTGAAAAGGAGAGGAATCTTTGATGCCATGCAGTCATGACCTATATTTTTGGAAGGGATTCAGACTCAAAAGGGAACTTAGATCATTTCACCTTACTGCGGAATAATGCCTTCTTCATTTTACCATTATTTGTATTCCTTTCTATTCCTTAAAGTCACTATGATTATTAGCAAAATACGATTATTCAAGATACTGAAACATTCTATATGGAGATCCCATTAAAAAGTTCTTTTAAACATTTTCAGTGGAATGGATTTTTTGATGTTGTCATTGCAACCTGTTTATAAAAACATTCTTCCCATCAATCACTTTGTTATTTTCAAACATGTGAACTGATAATTTTATCTCTCAGTTTTATAGCAATGATGAAAAACAGGCTTATGTCATATCAAGAATCTGAAAATAGGTTTTCTTGAAACGAGAAAGGACGCCTCTCACCAAATCGTATCAAGAAATCCATCTTCACGAATTAGATTTGGTCTGAAATAAAGCTGATATTTCAGTTTTACTACTGTTTAGTGAAATTATATTGAAACTGTCGAATAGTGGAAATGAAATGATTTTTTGTGAGCGAATCTCATGATTTTAGGTCTACTATAGACGATTAAATTTCCAACTTTTAAAAAGAAATGTATATCTCGAAGGCATAAAATGAAAATTGAATACATTCCTTAAATTTGTGGAAAATACTGCAACATCTGTTATTCTCTTAAGGTGTACCCTTGTATAATTGTAAGGGTAGACAATTTTCAGAAGACATTGCATATGTCCAGACCCATATTCTAGAATTGCTGTTGGTCCTGCTGTTAGCGGGGGTGGGTGTGTTTTGTTTTGTTTTTCTTCTTCTTCTTCTTGACTACCGTGCTTAGCTTGTATTTAGCAAATGTGGCAAAGATCACCACCGTCATCTTCATGTACCTTCCATCTAGACGAGGACCCCAATTAGAGGACTAAGAAAACTGATAACACTTCTTGAAAATTATATCTATCCCCTACCTGATAACAAAAACGAGGACGCTTGGTTGGCTGTATTTTCTGCCAAGTTAAAATATATAAGAATGATTTACTATCAACTGAATAGGTATGGCAACAAAGAAGGAATCAAAAAAAGAAAAAACAGTGGCTGGCAGAATGTAATAATGGTCGGGGCAATCACTTGGGGAAACGCAAAGCCTGACTCCTTCATAATCATGGGAAAGTATGGAGACGATTTCTTCATTGTATGGCGCCCTTTCGTGGTCATATGGTGAGGTAATACAAACATGCGGCAACATCAGGAAAATGCATGGCATTGCTTGAAATGGTCGTGCGAAGAAAGCGAAAGTCAGAGACCAGTGGATGAGGTTTTCGTAGGTCATAAGACGTCTAGTTGATATTCATTTTGAAGAGCTTTAACAGGTCGCCGTGTTACGTTTAAATGTTTGGAGTCAACACATTGTGCACTTTAATGATTACCATATGGATCACATACACACTGAAGCAAACATGTGGATACAACAATGGAAGATTTTCACAAGATGAAAAGCCTCTTTCATTTCCAGTGGTAAAAGAACAGAAACAATAGGGGGAAATGAAAGGTCTGAAATCAATCGCTAAGCGTATCTTTAAACTTTTGTGGTTTCCATTGGAATAATTAAATTTTAGATAAGCGATATGTTATCAATCTTTAATGAATTTATTTTCTATAGATTTAGCGTCTACCGCAATAAAAATGCAAATTTTGTGGCTTTTTGTATGCAAGCACAGTTTGAAAATCCGATGGGTCATTACAATGCAGGAAGTGAAATAAATCGAATTCCAAACTTCAAACTGAATTTTTTCAGGACGGTACAGATATTCTTATTGATTTTTCTGCTATATCGTAGAAAACTTGTTATGGCTCAGTCTGATTGTATCTTCACTTTTCACAAAAAATCAAGCTTGAATTTATTATTTTCATTTAAAATTGACGGCATTCCAACCTATTAAAAGCAATTTTTTATACAATGCAGTGTTTTTAATATCATGCAGGAAATGAATTGCATTTACCAAAATTACGAAAAACGTAGAAGCCCTTTTTAAATATACAAATTCTTGCCAAACACATGCATGACTCTCCTTATCATGCTCCTTATTCCGCGTTTGCAGGTATTCGGTGTCTCATATAGGAACACGAAATAATTATCCACTGTGAGAAAACAATCTCCCTCTACTCTCTCTCTCTCTCTCTCTCTCCCTCCCCCCCCCTCTCTCTTTCACCCACTCTCTCTGTCTTTCTCTCTTTCTCTTTCTTTTCTCTCCCCCCTCTCTTCCGCTGCCTCTCCTGATAGTGCATGACTGCTACATTTTCAAGTGACTTGCAAGAGCTCTATTTTTTTTCTACATGAAACAGACACAAGTTCATTCATTGACATCCGAACTGAATTCGAGACAGTGAAAAATAGTTTTTTTTTTTAATTAGAAAACGAGGTTGAAGGAGAAGGGGTCATTAATATATCTGTTCCGGAGCTTGATAATATTTTGAGTGACCCTTAAGGGTCTACCTAACACTTGTAGCAGTCATGTTACCCCACTCGTGCTATCTCTACCCGGACCCCGTGGGGGCCACACCGGCTAATATTTCGATGACTGCAAAACCTCGCGCTTTGAATGTGATCATAATAATAGCGAGTCTTTAGTGACTCAAACCTCGAAGAATGGGAAATATATGACTGATTTCGTCCTTTATACATACACTATTGAAAAGGTATACTGTGTATTTGTACATGCAGTAATGTGTATTTTTCGGGCCAATATAATAGAAATTCCAATTGCCGAACTCGGGTAGTTTTTAACAAGAAGTGAGAACGGAAAACAAACATGAACGACAACATATTGAATTGAAAGTGAGAAAGAAAGAAAAAAGGATAGAAGATGAACAAAAGTATAAGGATAAGTACATATCGTCGCCGCTTTCACGAACCGGCACACTTAGCATTCGGTGCGAAAACTTGTTTTCGAGATAATCGCATTTAAAGAATTCAACATTTTAAAACCCCAACTTTTATAGGCTATCGTGGTCGGATGCTCGAAAAAATTCACATGTGATTGAGTACAGATTCTGAATTTTAAGATTTGCTAATATTTTTTCCATATAACTCCTTTTTTCTATGAAATAATCACTCTCTACTAAGAGTGTCAGTTCGTGAAATCCGCCTTTTTCTGAACGCGCACTTGTTGTGTACTAAGCGTAGATTTCACGAACTGGCACAGTATCATGAGTGTCAGTTCGTGAAAGCCATCTAGGCAATGCACGCGCTATGCGCCAATCATGCACTACGCGTTACGAACCGGCACTTTATGCAATAACCACTGCACTTTCAATACATGTATGTATTACGCTGTTTCCCAGTACAGTAGGCCTACTATGCCCATAATCATCATGGCCACAAAATATTTAAAATCAAAATGTACAAACAGAAAATGCTTCCAAAATGTGCCACTCCCCCTCCATGAATTTTGGATTGAAAAATAGAGCTAAAGGGTGTTTGCTCTTGTATAAGTCCTTCCGAATTTAGGCTTCAAAGAGACGGACCAGTATATCTAGTTTAAAAAATCATTTTGTTTTTCGTTTTCGAGGGGGATCCGAGGGGCGTCACTAGGAAAAGATTTTGTGCCCCTCCCACCCCCTCCCCCATGTGAAGTCCTGAATATGACAGTGAAGTGGGCATGAATCATGAATAGGGAAATTCATATATTATTTTGTCAAGCTTCCTTCCCCTATCTTCCCATCTCTCTCTCTCTCTCTCCCTCCCTCTCTCTCCCTCCCCCTTCTATCACCCCTCTTTCTCCCATTTCAAAGCTACATTCATTGTCCTATATTCATATTCCTTTGCCCCATTTGATTTTGATTTTCTTTGTACATGATCTATATTTATGTAATGACATGAACATATACATTATCATATCAACAACAACAAAAAAAACATACCCTCCATTCTTGTCTCAGTGAAACATGCTCTCTTTAATCATAATACTTCCTTCAAACATCAAATCAGTACTTCAGACGACTTAAGCCTTTAATTTCAAAAGAAATTAATTTGCATTTCAGTTCATTAAACAACATGGCTAAAACATACAACTTAACAAGTTATATGATTTCAAATTATTCCATGTGACTGTATAGGCCAATAAGCTTTAATAGTCATTTCTGGTATACTAAAAACCAGCTTCAGCAATAACAATGGAAACAATTTGTTGCAAAAATTAGACTGAAGTCCGATTTTATGATGCAATGTAATTTGCATCTGAAATACAAATACTAGCAATCAGCTTTACATTAGTTCCACATCTGAAATTTGGTAATTGAAAATATGTTAATCCATTTAGATACTAAATTCATGAAACAAATACTAAGACATAAGGCAACAGAATATCAATGAAAGCTATAAAGGAATGATATACGCGTAATTAGAATGTCATTTTCGAACCTTACTCAATATAACCGATGATATATTTTGATATAACATGTTCATCCTAATGCTATTTTATCTTAAGTCTGTCAATTTCAAGTCTTAAATATCTCACGTATATATGTATGGTTGAAGTTATATTGATCTCAAGGTCTTTTTAATGCACTGGTACACCGCTTTACTAGATCTTAGAAATTACACATTGCATTACATTTCGTATGTTATAACCATTCTATAATAGTCCATTAGGTTCATTCTATTGACATCTATTTAAATGTCTGTCTCAAATTAATGTCATACTTCATTTACAGATCACTAGCATACATGTACTCGAAAAGGAAATTTTTTATCATAAGGGGACTTGGTAACTAAAAAAAAAAAAACATGAAGTTTATGGCCTCCATGCTGTCAAGGCATGTAATTATGTTATAAATGAAGCCCTGAAAATACAACTCAAACGCATCATCATGAGCTTTTTATAAAATAAATAATAAAAAGTGAGCGAAATGCAAGGCCAGACTGTTTCCCTCATAGACTGATGTTTAAGTGTACCCCAGTACGGTTTCATAAATGGCGGTATGCATTATACACGTTGGCTTATATATCTTGACAGTTTTCTGGTTTTGAAAAATATTCCTGTGTGTTTGTTTATCCCTTCTATCCCCTCTGAACATCTTAACAAAGCTCACACATTACTATGCAAGAGTTGTTAAATCACAAAGTTATAAAATCATTTTGATATTTGTCTGAATTTACTCTCCGTCAATGGCAGATATTGCAGTCATGACAGTACATGTTCAGGAAGTTTGACATTAATCAAATAGAAAATTGTACATTACTTTGTCACTTGCAGGGGACACAGTTTCCAAAATTGTAATCTTCAAAACATCAAGGTAAAACGTTGAAACCACTAAGATCAGATTTGATTGTTTAATCACTCTGCAGTGCTATATATACTGTGACAAAACTAAATTATTAGCTGAATTCAAAGGTTTCTAGATATTTTGTTTAATCACTCTGCAGTGCTATATATACTGTGACAAAACTAAATTATTAGCTGAATTCAAAGGTTTCTAGATATTTTCAAAAGCAACCCTGTGCATTAATAGCTTAAATAACCTCATTATTTACCTATTCCTTGTCAGATAACACACCATGTCCAGGGGACACAGTTTCCAAAATTGTAATCTTCAAAACATCAAGGTAAAACGTTGAAACCACTAAGATCAGATTTGATTGTTTAATCACTCTGCAGTGCTATATATACTGTGACAAAACTAAATTATTAGCTGAATTCAAAGGTTTCTAGATATTTTGTTTAATCACTCTGCAGTGCTATATATACTGTGACAAAACTAAATTATTAGCTGAATTCAAAGGTTTCTAGATATTTTCAAAAGCAACCCTGTGCATTAATAGCTTAAATAACCTCATTATTTACCTATTCCTTGTCAGATAACACACCATGTCCACGCAGAAGTTCCGCATTTCTGAAAATTTAATGACTTGTTTCATTTGCCTGTTGGCGAGTATTTTCCTTCTTTTTGTGAATTTTCTTCTGATGTGGTTTATGATGAAGTCAATGTATCCATACTTAAAAAGGTGTAAAAGAATAGGACAACTTGAAATAAATGAATAGGTATTAATATCTAAGAGTATGAATCAAACTGTTTGCACTCAAATAAAACCATACTAGGGTCCATGATAAAACCATGTCCCGACTTATAGCTGGTGAGCAGTGCTGCTGGTAAGCTTATTTAATTCAACTGAAATTCCAAATCAGCTTGAAGTTACCCTTTCGTAAATGTTATATTCTGTTTCATTGATGTTATTAAATATGAAAAACTAACTGTTACTATTAACTTGGAAAGTCAAAGGTCCTGAATGTGTTACATCATTAACATGGATGTTGCTAGGTCCTGGGTGTGTTTCACCATTAGCAGGGATGTTGCTAGGTCCTGGATGTGAGTGATCATTAGCAGGGATGTTGCTAGGTCCAGGATGTGTTTCACCATCAGCAGGGATGTTGATAGGTCCTGGATGTGTTTTATCATTAGCGGGGTTGTTGCTAGGTCCTGGATGTGTTTCACCATAAGCAGGGATGTTGCCAGGGATATCGCTAGGTCCTGGATGTGTTTCACCATGTGTTTCAACATTAGCAGGGATGTTGCCAGGTCCTGGATGTGTTTCACCATAAGCAGGGATGTTGCCAGGGATATCGCTAAGTCCTGGATGTGTTTCACCATGTGTTTCAACATTAGCAGGGATGTTGCCAGGTCCTGGATGTGTTTCACCATTAGCAGGGATGTTGCTAGGTCCTGGATGTGTTTCACCATTAGCAGGGATGTTGCTGGGTCCTGGATGTGTTTTATCATTAGCAGGGATGTTGCTAGGTCCTGGATGTTTCGTTATCAGCAGGGATGTTCCATTATATGCATTGATGTTCCTAGCACAAACCTCAGCAGGTAGAGATACATTAGTGACGACCTTGTTGGCGGCACAGCCTAACAAATGAGAATGAATGTGGGGGAAAAAGTGATACATAATCTGATGGCAATATGAAAAGAAACCAATACAATTTTCAGTTTTATCCATCATTTTCTAGATTATTGCTTTTCAGAAATATATAACCAAGAATATGGCTTACATAATAATACCTCTCAACCTTTCGACCTTAGAACAGAAACAAATAAAAAAATGATGAAATGATTAATTGCCGTAAAATGTATTTGCCAAGATGAGTGAATGAACACAATATTTTCTTTCTCGATTACGATTATTTTCGTGTTCAAAGTAACAGGAAGAATGGAATACACAAGGGGTTAACATCACAGCATAACCCTTGTATATCATTATTACAGAGAAGTATATTTGCTTACCAATTGCTGATATGATACTGAATGTGATCCTCGTCATCCTCGTCATCATCACTGTCATCTGAAAATGTGGTTTGTGTTGGGCCTATCATGATGACCACGTTGAGAACTTTCCCGTCCACCATCTATTCCTTCTTCTCAACCTTACTAGTGTTCCCTTTCTTATCTTTGGAGTGGGCTTTCTCTTGGATGACACATGAGGTCCAACATTAACATAGGCAGCCATCTCTTTTCCACTTGCCAAGTACATCAAAATGTTCTATTTTGGAAATAAAGATGGGAGAGAAAAACAGAGGTTTTCATCTCAGGTGACGAACCTTTCACAGAAAGTATATAGTCCTACACCTGAAGCTTGCCAACTTTACATCTATAGTTTTACTCTACGAATCATGAGCACAAACAGTTTATGAAAAAGATTTATCCGCTGTTAACATTAAGATGACCAAATGAAATTAAGAAAAGGGCCGAGGGTGATTGATTTTTTTAATTAGATTATTTTAAAAAAACTCAACAAAGTAAATAGAGGACCTTACCTTTTCCCCATTTTCATATTTCACCTTTCTGATAAAAGACCACACACTATGCAGACTCTGTGAAAGAAAGAAACAAAACATGTTCATAATATTTTTGACTGAACAATGAACAAGCCTACCTTTAGACTGTTGTTTATTCTTTACTGTGGTAAGAGAACAAAATGTATTTTTTTAAAATCCTCTTTGGGTGGATAAGATATCGAATTACTTTTATTACATCTTTAACAATTATAAGACCTCCCAATCTGCAAAGACATAATTATCAGATCCAGTGGTTTCACATTTTCTGGTGAACTGTTCCCATGAACACCCCTCCTCAGTCCAATTACATGCGTATTAGAAGTTCTGACCAAGGATAAGCTCTCACTCTGATGATTTAATTGGTCCAAGCCCTGTCATATTGAAAGAAAATATAGATTTACAGAATACAGATCTGTCTTCAAAAAGAGGGGTCAATCTGAAGTAGATGTTGAATTACTAAAGTAACTAAGACCTCCAGTAGGCCCTACAAAGTATCAGCAATATCCATACATGTATTTTTTAAAAACCTAGTAATGCCAGAATTTAGAAGTTAATAAGCCTACAAGCTAGCAGATCTATGATTTGTTCATTATGCATGACCGTATAGCCTAGGTAACAGGGGCATGCAGTGTTGCCTCCGATCCCCCAGAAATTCTTAAGACTTTACATTCTTTACCAAAAAAATCCCCCCAAATCCCCCAAAGATTGCATCAAATCTCTCTATGCCCATCATTGGCTCCTTTGTTTAGATACTTTTGATACTTTTTTGTTTAAACCCCTTTGTTGTTATATTCTTGCCCCCCTCCCCCCCCCCCCCCCCGAAAAAAAATCTGCAGGGATCTAGACTACAGCCAGGTTATCATCGTCATTATCGTTATCCATCAGTATTATTATCATCATTATCATCTTATATTATCATTCAATAGTACATGAATCACAATGATTTGGATTGTACGAGGCGTCTTACTCCTGAGTCTTACTCTTAGACAGATTATGAAACCCATCCTCGAGGAAGCCATTATTCGCAATGTGCGGGACTACATGGATCGCTTGGGGGAAAAGTGATTTGTTTTTGTGTTTTGCTTCGGTTCTAGGTTAAAAAGAAACATATTATGGGCAGATCATCACACCTTCAATATAATAATACTTTAAAATGACATTCTACTTACTTCTACATCAGTGAAAACGATGAAAAACGGGAATAATTCCTATTCAGTGCCAGTTCGTGAAACCACAGCTCCAAATGTAGAGAAGACATGTTGCATCTACGCGCATTAACGTAAAACACGCGCGCTGCTGTTCGGATTTCACGAAGTGGCACTCAGTTAAGAGTGCCGGTTCGTGAAGTCCAAATTTCGCAGAATCGGGAATTTTTGGACACAGGTGATTTTTAACAATGCCTTTATCTCGAAAAATAATCAAGATCAGGAACTGAAATTTGGTGAACATGTAGATTTTTACATTGCCTTTCATAATATGTAAAAACCTCAAAACCCAAAATTTACACGTAAAATGGTTATTGTGCCGGTTCGTGATATCGGCGACGATATGAAACAAAATATTGATAAGGTACATGAATTTAAAAAGAAAAAGAAAATCGGAATAATAGAATAGGACGGTGTTTGCACTGTCTGTTTTCAATGCTATTTACAGAAGAATAAAAAAAAAAATCATCGGAAATAACGGACGAACAACAGATAACAAATAAACTAAGTATGGCGTTATGTAATGTAACTTCTTAATAGGGGGAATTTGAATGAAAAGAGTAAAGGCGGCATTTTACCGCCAGAACCACTGATGGACATTACAAAGCCAAACTGAAATTTTGTAACGAAATGTAATCGAAGTTTTAATATTCAGAAATTACAGGGAAGTGATGTAATTAGAGTAAACCAGTATTTTTTTGTTTCACTATCTCGGACATTACGAAATGAGTACGATACAATGACACCGAATGAAGAAAAGGGGCAACATAATGATCTTTAGATTTTCAAGGAGAACTAAATTATTGTACTTATTTTACATGGAGAGTGCAGTGCCATCACTTGAGACAGTAGACAAGAGACTATAACCAAACCTTGATGGTAAGTGCTAGCGGGAATAAGAAGTAAATTAAAACTTACCTGACCAATTAAACCACATAAGCATCAATAAAAAAAAATCGAGGAATGCATGCTCTGTGAATATTACAAGTGCCGGTTAGATTGTATAAAGAGTGAATTGTAATAGAAGTCGCTTGAAAAAAATAAGAACAACAGCAGCAACAATATTATGGACGTGTATTCTGCAGGCTCTATTCCTTTATACAAAATTATCCGAACACGTAATATTTGTGCGTATACGGTATGTTTATTTAAAGATAAATGTCTTATTAAGAAGAATCAACAAACGAAAATCCATGCGTCGGAGTTTCATAACTAATACCACTTTCACACCAAACAAATATAACGGAATAAAAGCGTTTTTTGAAAAAAACGCTTTGGTATGAACACTCGGCAAAGCGTCATATTTGAAAACGGAATCAAATATTCCGCAATCTACGTGTGAGGTCTATCACTAGGTTTTGAGGTGTTTTGAAAACGGAATATTCCAAATATGACGCTTTATTTTTTGGTATGTACAGAAAAAAGGAAATAAAGCGGAATGAAATGTCAAAGGTCAACCAGGTTCCCACCAAAAACCTGGAAAATGCGGGAAACGAGTGAAAGCGCGGGTATCTTCGATCGCAGCGCTAGCGAGCTGCATGGATCGGCATGGCAGTGCAGCGTACGTTCGACGCTACTAGCTGCATGGACGCGAATCATGTATGAAGAAACAAACGCGTTAGCATTCGTACATGAGTTTAAAAATTAAACTATACATACAAATAAAAAAACAATAATTATTCAGTAAATTTAAACAAATTGCAATAAGTTAAGTAATAATTAAACATTATATTCTGAATAACTGATTTGTTTTGTTACATATATCAAATAAAACAAAAAAATTTAAGTTTACTAATTTTGATCGAGCCACGATGTTTACGTATACGTTGGGTGTTTGTCACAGAAATAGAAGACGTTCTCTATTTCTGTGGTGTTTGTATACCGCGCGCTTATACAGCTAGAGATAGCAAAATGCATGGTGGGTAATGACGTATTTCCGCACTCTCTCACACCGTAATATTACGCTTTCGCTCAAAACGGACTTCATTGGTTCTGTATGAACAGAAACCAGAAGCGTTTTGGAAGCGTTTTGAAAGTGAAGCGTCATGAAATATAACGGCATGGATATTCCGTTTCGGCAGTGTGAAAACAGTATAAATTGGGCAATGGGTTACATAAAATAACGTTATAAACAGAGATTATACAAGCGTGATAGAATACGAAAAAAAAAATTAGAAAGGTACATACACACATACATTCATACCCATGCATCCACACATATTACATTCACACACATACACCCACACCCACCCACCGTACACATACCCTTACACGCATCTCACGCACACCTACTGAAGGAGAAAACAGTATACATTTAAATCACACCTTGCAGAGAAGCCACCCCCCCCCCTCTCATATACATGTACATTTAAAGTCAAAATAATGATAGTTAAATAAAGTTTATCATGTTTGATGCGCAGGGCAGATAGGCAGAGAATAAAGATAACTTAAACGGTTGGGGAAATTACAGAAAACAAAGTAATAAATACAAGAAAAGAGGGCTACATTAGCCTGCTGATCACAAAATTGCGAAGTTCGATGGAATTATCGCAATAATATATATATAACTATTCAGAAATAAATTAAATCGAAAAATCGAAAAATGAAGAATGATATCAATGAATACTAAAAAGTAGTTATTACGAATCACTGAAACATTGCAGTCATTGAAAGTTCCAACACATTGAGGACATGAGTTATTTTGAGTTCAACAGTCTCGTCATGAATGGTATGGGACTGTTCCTAAATCGATTTGTACGACACCTTGGCTCTTTGAAGAGTTTTGCTCCTCTTGTCGGATAATTCTTAGTAAACCAGTCTTCACAGACGTCAAACTTGATCGCATTCTTAGCAAATGAGAGGCAAAGAGATATTTTCCTTGATTCAAGATCCGAGATTCCTGAGTTCTAAGGCCCTGCTGTATATGACTTGCCAGGGAAGATCAGTCTCAGGGCACGCTTCTGGATGCGCTAGACAGAGGTATTGTGCTTTGTTTAAACTTTTCAGGATATTCATGGCTATTACAATGATTGTATTTTTTATCTTTATTTTGTTGGAAGTGAAAAAATAAAAAGTTCAGTTCAAAAGTTTAACCATTAACGTTTAGTTTTCCCTTAATAATATTGATTCATATTACGTAAAATAACGCTATTGCTGTAAAGAACATACTTAGCGGTAACTTTCGTAATTTTTCAATTATCCAACAGAAACAGGACACTGTTCAAGGTGTGCTTACATTGGATGAGGTTCTCAGAAGCATGTTTTTATGTTTGACATGCACTTGATCATTTCATAGTAGATTCGGCTCTGACTAGAGTCGAGATCAAACGAAACAATTAGGCTAATTACATTGTAACCCTTATATCCGTGGGCTTAGACGAGTATTAATGATTACGTGGGTTGCTAATTATTGTGTAGTGTGTGCTCACACATGATAAATTCGGCATGATGGGTAGTTATGAAAACATCACGACCTCGTTACCTTTATGAAACTCACGGCTGAATGTCTGTTCATAAAATCATGATCAGAGCTGTCGATAAAAGCAGACGTTTTGGAGTTGTGACATCCGCTCCCCATTTCAATTTAATTTGTATCGCTGTTTTGCTCTGTTTTGTTTTCAGATCCCTGTCTGCAAAGGATACCCTTTTCTCGGTATTTTTCGAATCTCAGTTTATGTTTGATTGTTTCATTTTTCTTTCATTTTTCTTTCATTTTTCTTTCATTTTTCTTTCTTTCTTTCTCTCTTTCTTTCTTTCTTTCTTTCTTTCTTTCTTCTTCTTCTTCTTCTTCTTCTTCTTCTTCTTCTTCTTCTTCTTCTTCTTCTTCTTCTTCTTCTTCTTCTTCTTCTTCTTCTTCTTCTTCTTCTTCTTTTTTCGTGCTTGTGGTTTATTCTTATCGTTTTTCCATATATATTTTATTTTTGTTTTATCTCCAAAATAAGGCAAATAACGTATCTGATATGACCCCGTCCTCTCGAAGAGTTTCTCAATATCAATTTCAAACAGCGACATCTCGTGTTACCTAATGGTCATTTCATTTTGCTATGACACTATGAAACAACGTGTCAGTAAATTGATTCCTTTTTGAAAGCAAAAATTGTAAGTTGTGCATAAATCTCTTCAAGATACTTACCCTCTCTTTGTCGGAACATAAAGGCGTCAGAACATAGAATTGTTTTTAAAGCACACTGTAAAAAATGAAATGTTAAATCACCATTTAACGGGGCCGAGGAGTGACTACATTTTCAAAACTGGTAGATTAACACTTTGAATATGCATGCTGGATTCAACACTATAAAGGTTGGAATCCAGCATGTTCAAATTGTTAATCTGTCATTTTGAAAATTGGCCCATTTAAATGGTGATTTTAATTCAACATTTAAGTTTTTAGAGTGCACTTTATGGAGCTAATTACCACCTAATAATTTATTTCTCTTTTACTTTTTGCAACTTTACCCATTTCCTATGTCGCTGTCAGTAACACGTAGAACGGAATTTCTTTTTATACTCCCCCCCCCCCCCCTCATCCCTGTAAACTTTGTATATTTTGAAATAATTATTTTCCTTTCGAACTTTATGTATGGGAGAACGGTGAGCAGGGTGGACACAATTAAAGTCCCTCTCGACTCAGGTGTACGAAATGGCATTGCTGGGGTAATAATAATTGCAGGGCCCGCAGAAAGAGCAGTAGTCGTACTGATGTGGTTACCCTGGGTACATAAAACCCGGTTATTATTGCTATCATTAGTAGTAGCAGTAGCAGTACTAGTAGTAGTAGTAGTAGTAGTAGCAGCAGCAGCAGCAGTAGTAGTAGTAGTAGTAGTAGCAGTAGTAGCAGTAGTAGTAGTAGTAGTAGTAGTAGCAGTAGTAGTAGTAGTAGTAGTAGTAGTAGTAGTAGTAGCAGTAGTAGTAGCAGTAGCAGTAGTAGTAGCAGTAGCAGTAGTAGTAATAGTAGTAGTAGTAGTAGTAGTAGTAGTAGTAGTAGTAGTAGTAGTAGCAGTAGTAGTAGTAGTAGCAATAGTAGTAGTAGTAGCAGTAGTAGTAGTAGTAGTAGTAGTAGTAGTAGTAGTAGTAGTAGTAGTAGTAGTAGCAGTAGTAGCAGCAGTAGTAGTAGCAGTAGCAGTAGTAGCAGCAGTAGTAGTAGTAGTAGCAATAGTAGTAGTAGTAGCAGTAGTAGTAGTAGTAGTAGTAGTAGTAGTAGTAGTAGTAGTAGTAGCAGTAGTAGTAGCAGTAGTAGTAGCAGTAGTAGCAGTAGCAGTAGTAGCAGTAGTAGTAGCAGAAGTAGTAGCAGTAGTAGTAGCAGTAGTAGCAGTAGTAGTAGCAGTAGTAGCAGTAGCAGTAGTAGTAGCAGTAGTAGCAGTAGTAGCAGTAGCAGTAGCAGTAGTAGTAGTAGTAGTAGTAGTAGCAGTAGTAGTAGTAGTAGTAGTAGTAGTAGCAGTAGTAGTAGTAGTAGCAGTAGTAGTAGCAGTAGTAGTAGTAGCAGTAGTAGTAGTAGTAGTAGTAGTAGTAGTAGTAGCAGTAGTAGTTGTAGCAGTAGTAGTATCGTTATTATTATATAGGTCTATCATTCTTTTGTTCATTTATTAGATTTTCATTCCAAGATGTTTCAGGTTTCAGTTCAGGTGTTTGTAATTGAGTCTTAGTATGAGTCAAGCAACATGATACTAACAAGCTAGCCTTCTGTTAACAATAATATCACACGACGCGTCCTTAATAAATTATGAGCGAGTAGACATGGTAGAGATGTAGAGACTGCCTGCTTGGTTATGAATGTGTATTAGCATTTTTTATCTTGTATCTGGATCCATTTCAGTAAGAAATTAGAATTGATAAATGTGGGATGGCTGATGAACAGCATCAGAGCAGAATGAACTATTTAAGAATTAAGGATTTATCTGCTTTATTTGCCCCCAATTCACCTTTTCTTCACATATCAATGTTGATTGGATAGCCACGATAAGATCCAGTGCGCAGGACTCAACAATTTTGTGAGCGCTTCCGAGCTATCTGTTGATGGCGCTATAACACATACTGATACAGCTCCTTTTTCTTGTTCTTTTTTTTTTCTTTAAATTTTATTTTCAAACAAATCCTTAAAGAAAAAAAAAATCCCCCCAAAATGTTGTTTTTATCTAATTCATCTGAAGTTTAATGCATTAATGCAGCGCTTCTGAACCGGTGTCCCACTGGTGGGCCGTGAAGCTTTCTCAGGTGGGCCGCGAGGTCAGCCAAAAATATTATGAAAATTAGGATTAAAAACGAATTGTGTCTGGTTTTACGTGACACAGCTTGAATCCAGCATTACTGTTAAAACAAATTTAATTGAAATGAATTATTCAAAATAAAATCCACAATTCTGGATTATCATCAAAGCAATGTGATGCTTTGAAATTCTTCAGAGATTTCTGTAAAAAAAAAATTGGGGAGGGGTGGAGGTAGGTAATGTAGTGGTCCAGATAATCAAGGTTTATTATCTGTTGCCATGTTCTATCGTTGTTGGTTTTTTTTTTCTCTCTCTCATTTAGATTCTATGAGGTGGGCCTCAAAAAAATTCTTAGAATGAAGGTGGGCCTCGAGGTAAAAAAAAAGTTTGAGAAGCACTGCATTAATATAATGTTTCGCGGATAGTGTATTAGTACTACTACTCTATGAATTACATCCTGCCTGGACAACAGCAATATAAGACACCATTTATTGACTCTTATTATCCAGTTTCTAGTTTATTGCGATCCATGTTGGCCACTCATATTAAGTCTATAAGGGAATACGATACAGCAGTAAAGAGTTGAAGTAGCAAAAAAGTAGTAAAAGGCAGAGAAACACGAGTGTGACTTTTTTGAAAGGAAAATTTGGTGTAAAAATACATTCTGTGTATCTGTGTGTATATAAACCCAAAATAAAGCTCAAGTGGAATAACCGTTTCAATGGTCGAGACATTGAGATAGACTGTTGACTTAGCTTCTTCCATCTATCATTTACTAAATTAAGCAAGTGTATCTACTGTAATTAAGATCCAAACAAATATTTGATGAGGCACTACTGTTTATTCGGAATATTGACTTCAAACGTAAATATTCTGACTTTTTAGAGTAACCATTTAAAAAAATCATTTCATTGTGTGCCGAAGTCAAGTTCACAATAAATCAAACATTAACCTTAACCGTAATTCTCACAAAAAGGATTATTCCTCTTCAGGAATTTTTCTGAAAGATAAAGCAGAAAAGGTATGGATTATTGATCTTGAATGCAATGGTTACACAATGGCCTCATGCAATATATTCCCCTTTGAATGCGCTTTCGAGCTCCTATAAGACAAACATACTTATCCACAATATTTTTCACCCTATCATTCTAATGGTGTCTTGATGTTTTTTGTTTGTGGGCATCATCTGGCATGCATGATAAATACTTTGCTACGCCTAATAACCCATCTGAAAGGTTAAATTAGTCAATGAAGCGTTGAACGTTTAAGAACATTGTGATCGTAGAATGAGTCTGCTACCATCTTGTTCGAAAATTAAGAACAAATCATTCAAAAATGCATAGGCTACATCAGAGAAGGATGACCAGTCATGTGTGAATAAGGGTTACACTTCGTTATTCCAAAGGTTCGTTTGTCCGAAAATGAAATAAGGTTCGTTATTTCGAAGGTTCGTCAGTCCGATAATGAAAAAAGGTTCGTTATTCAATGTTATTCCGAAGGTTCGGTCATCCGAAAACGAAATAAGGTTCATTATTCCGAAGGTTCGTTAGTCCGAAAATGAAATAAGGTCCGTTAGTTCGTTAGTTATTTTCGGACTTACGAACCTTATTTCATTTTCGGACTATCGAACCTTCGGAATGACGAACCTTATTTCATTTTCGGATTAACGAACCTTCGGAATTAAGAACCTTCATTTTCGGACTAACGAACCTTCGGAATAACGCCACAAATGTTCGGATTAACGAACCCTTTTTCATTTTCGGACGAACGAACACCATACGCAATTTGCGTGTTTCGGAATAACGAACGAATAATGAACATCACCCGTAAGGGTGTACCTTCTAATCTGGAAAAAAAAACCTCAGCTCCAATGATCTTTGATAATGTATTAATTAGAATTAAGGTATAACGAAATCTCATAATAATGATTTTGCAAGCTGGTGTTTGCACCCCTTTGTAAGGATCCTTAAAATTATGTCCTAATTGTTTGTGCCCCCACCCACTGAACACCTTCGCAGGCAGCGCCAGCGCTTGGCATCAATTATTTATCGCTTCGTCTCATTTTTAGCTGCCATACCCTCGCCTAACTATACACTCCATGAATGGTATCAACATGTATAAAGGAGACCGGGTCACCGTTTCATGAAAGTTGTCAGCACTGACAAGTTGTCATTCTCTGACAATTTCAGTAAAATCCTTGGTTTTGATTGGCTGAGAAGCACTGGTCACTGACTATTACTATGGTAATTGTCAGAGAATGACAACTTGTCAGTGCTGACAACTTTCATGAAACGGTGCCCTGGTCGAGACTGTTGTGCCCACCGTATCACCATAAATATTATGTATTAATATGAAAGTTATACTCTTTTATATAGGATTTTAGTCAATTTGATTGTGAACACGGATCAGACGAAAGTACCTTATATCTGTATATAGGCCTATCACTGAGCTTGAAAATACATGGTTTTGACCCAAGCCTCTCCTGTCATTGGAGTTAATATTAGTAAGCTGGCATTTTTTCTGCCAAGTTTGATGATACATTCACGGTTTAAGTGGTTTAAGCATATAGGCTCATAGGCGTTCACGGTTTAAGCATAGACTCATAGGCGTACAAGCCCCCCCCCCCCCCTCCCCCCCCCCCCCCCCCCCCCCACCAAAAAAATATACTTTTGGAAACCCTACTAACCATATGTAATCCAATTTGACATATTCACATAAATTATTAAGCCTTACAGAATATATAGACTGGAGATTTTATATTAAGGCAAGGGCGTTACTCAACCCAACCCCCCCCCCTCCCAATTGCACCCTTGCCAAAGTGTTCCCGTATGGCAACCTACCATACATTTTATGGTATCTATTGGCTCTATATTATAATATGAACACTATGTACATGACTAATTTGTTTCATTACAGACTAGTAAGGTCCATGTGTATGATCAATCATGATGTCTATATGGCATGCGATGTCATACCAGCCGGTCATTGCAAAATCATTTTACCTCTCGCTGTTAAAACGATGTCCGCATGCAATGGGCAGAAGGTGTGACCCACATAGAAATGAACTTGTCTAGTCTGCGTGCACAGACATTTTTTTAGCATTTCAACCAATTGACATTAAGGCCTTTATTAGAGCCTATGTTATTAATCTCTGGCAATGGTTTCTATTTAGAATGCAGTCTGAAATTAAGAGTCTTACAATGTCTGTTACGTTTTATCACATGTAGGAAAGGCAAACTAGATCAGTGGATCCAGGGTACGTCTTTTGTAATCATGAATGTACTCACTGAAGTATCCTATCCGGGAGAAGTCAACCGTGTATTGTAATTAGGGCGCCACGCTTTACTAGCATTACAAGCGTCCTAGCTGTTACCAAAGCACTTTATTTTCAGTGTGCTCTGTACTGTGCTCAATTTTTAGTTATATAAAGTTTCATTCGTTCATTCATTCTTATACAGACCCAATAGTACAGTCGTACAGTGACGAGTGTGTTATATCGGCTGTGCACTAGCCCATAGAGTTCGGATTTAATTCTATGGCCTCGCCTTTGATCGATATTTCTCCTCTCTTCTTGCAGTCCAGCTTTTTAAAATGATCTACATTATGCTATAATCCTCAAAGAAGGGCAGTTTATTGGAACTAAGCATGCTAAACAAAGGCGTAGTAAAAGACGAGACAGGGAGAGAGAGAACTTAAGCAGGGAATGGTTTGAGCTTACGGTCCTTTATTATCAAAAGGCACTTCCACTGGCAACTCCAGCATAAATACGAAAATGATAAACAACATTCTATTCTGCGATCAAGGACCCCCCCCCCCCCCTCCCCCACCTCTCTCTCCGAAGTTCTACGCAAAAACTCATTATCACTCCCCTCTCTCCCAGGCACTTAGCCACGGGGGGGGGGGGGCGTCCCCCCAAAAAACCCCATAGTTTGCGTTGAAGTTTTGTTACGAAAAAATAAAACACACAAGAGGAATTATTTTCAGAAAGTCCACCATTTTGCATCTTACTCTTAGCCCTCTTTGATAAGCAAATTTTTTCCAAAGGGAAGGAAGACAACCCCTTCCCTTAGACCCCTCCCCCAGGACGGCGATTAATATTCAGTCATGTGCCCCCCCCCCAAAAAAAAAAAATCAAACTCTGAATACGGCCCTACTCCCTCCATCCCCCCCCCCCCCCCGTCTGTCTGTCTGTCTCTGTCTCTGTCTCTCTCTCTGTCTCTCTCTCTCTCTCTCCTTCAGTGAAGAGGGTCATTTCATTATGAATGTTTCTTCAACTAAATTAAAGTCTGACAGGTGTCTATAAAATTCCATATTCTCGATATTTAAATTTTAAGGCCATGGTTCTCTGCTGTACATAACACCCATGGTTCCGATACCATGCGTACAGGATTTCAGACAAGGAAGAACCATGTGTGAAATTGCTGCACCATGCGTGGCGACAAGGGTAAAAAAAATATTGAAGTATATATTCCTAACATTAATGATAAATGCCACAGACTGTTTTGTTTTTGGCAATGTATTTGCGCTATCATGCCATTAATTATTAGACAACTCCTGCTCACCAAGAATTATTTTTCATCCTTTTGCTCTGGCATATACTGCCGCCACACCTAACTTTAGGTGTTATTTTGTAACCTTTCCGAAACTTCTGCGCTTTGCGCGGAAGGGGGGGGGGGAAACCGTGTGTGGATTTTTTCTAGTGACTCCAAGGCCAAGGGCAAGGTCAGTTGGGCTTTCCACTGCAAATCATATGAGGAAAGATGGCTTACTTTTGTGAAGATAGGCGTCTATGTATGGTAGTACAATCATAATTATGTTGTGCTGCAGAGCCCAGAAATTCACAACTTCTCCATGTAGTAATACATGCCATAGCCCGGGGGTGCCAAGGGGAACAACAAAGAACGTGCCACTAGCTCCCCCTTTTCATACCCAGTGGCGGAACCAAGGGGGGCATGGGGGGCATTTGCCCCCACTCAGAAGCTTTGCCCCCCCCCCAGTTGCCCCCTCAGAAATTTTGAGGACTGAAAAGAAAAATTATACAGTAATTTGTAAATAAGTAGATGTTGTCATAAACATCATATTCAAGCTGTGAAATGCTCTAAAATACCATTTTCCGCTCTTCAAAACTTGAAAATTTTCTCACTCAGTCGCTGTTGGCTTCCTCGCGCACTATTAGTTTGTAATGTAAATGTTCACTTCATGATCTAGTTTTGATTAAAATCTTTGCTCCATTAAGCATTACCTGATTTTACAAAGATTTCTCTCTATATCAAGTGTAACAGAAAAATGTTTATTGGGGCCACTAAAAGCATTGGCGTAAATCGGGGGGGGGGGGATGGGGGATATATTCCCCCCCCCCCCGCACACACTTTTTGGAGAGGGGGGATATATGGCATGTACAAATATCCCCCTCACTTTTTAAGGAGGAAAATATAATTGATTTATCAGTAAGTAAAAATTTTGAATGTCTATCATAAACGACCATCATATTTTAGAATTTCTATTTGAAAATGCGATTGAAAACCAGAAAAAAGTGGTTATTTTTGGCTCGCTCGCTTCGCTCGCTTGTCATATTTTATAATTTCTTTTCTAAAATACCACTAAAAACAAGAAAAGTGGCCATTTTTGGCTCGCTCGCTTTGCTCGCTTGTCATATTTCAGAATATTTATTCAAAATGCAATTAAAAACCAAATAAGCGGTTATTTTTGTTCGCTCGCAAAATTGATATTAAAATGTGTGTAAGAGGAAAAAAAATCGTCCAAAAATTCAAGTATCCCCCCACCCCACTCCTCAAACTCAAAGTGGATTTACGCCGGCGACTAAAAACTCGCGCTTTTTTGCTCGATTTTTCCATACACGAAATGACTGCCCCTGCCCCCAACATTTTCTTTTGCCCTCCATTTGCCCCCCCCCCCCCACTTTAACAATCCTGGTGCCGCCACTCTTCATACCAGACTGGCAAACCTCATGTGTACAAAAAATGATTTATTTTGCAATCTAACAAGGTTATATAGGCCAAATACGAATATCCCATTCTGTCTCATTTCCTCTCATTTCTCAAGGCTTCAGAGTTCAATAATGGCGAAACCCAATATTATAAAAGCCTATCAACATGCTTACCCCATTACCCGACGGAAGAGAACAAAATAAAATATTGCGTTTGCCTTTTGATTGCAAACTTGCATATTTTAAGAAGACTTTGCAGATACCCAATTTGATGCACCCCCCCCCCCCCGCCCCCGCCCTCCAGCACATAATTTGCGGGCATTGTTCCTCTCCTCTCCCCATTAGAATTTCTGATCTGTACCTGGTTTGAAAAATAAATAGCATGCAATTTTTACTTGTAAAATTTTTATTTTTTCTGTTTTGCAAGATATATACTGTATGATTCGCCTGTCTTGCTTGGTGTGCTTTATGGATTTCATTTTTATGTTACGGTCTGTGCGTAAGTAAGCTGTCTCTCATATGCAACCTTCTATTTACGAAGAACCCTCAGAACTGAAATAAAGCTCGCGTATCGATAACAACAAAAGGTTTCACGTGTAGTATTACAAACATTACAAAAATGCATATTCCCAGGGATCTATGGGGGTCTACTGGACTCATCGAGGTTCAATTATATATTTACAGAGTTTGAAATTTCATGTTAATCACCTTTTCCTTATATTTATGTAGGGTGCCTATTTTGTCATTTTGGTTTCTCCTTGTTTACATTCCTTTTCTGTTCTTCAGTTGGAATTAGTTCATTTAAGTTCAAGTTTCAATAGATGTTATGTTGCCATTCTCTTCATCAGCCTCTGCCCTACTTCTCTCGTCACCTTCATTCCTTTCCTATTCAGATGTGTTCATTCATTACATCCACACATCTGGTTCTTTTGTTGAACATTCTTCATTACATAATCACCCAGTCATTGACTCATCTTCATCCTAGTTATTTTCTGATTGGTTCTCTTATTGAATTAGGTTGTTACATTTTAGTTGGATCCTTCCATTTTCTATATGTTCATTGGTTTAGCATGTTTGAATATTTATAATGTTATGTTTCCTTAGTTACTGATTTGATGTGGGCCAAGGAGCCATGTTATAAAAGAGCATTTTATGTGTAAGACAGAGATTAAACACACAGACAGATAGAGACTACAACTACCAGACTCCTTCATCTTTATTTTCATCTTCTGTGTTCCTGTAACGTTTGTGTTTGCTGAATGCTGAATGTTTGCTGTTTGAACTTTATTTTCACTTCACATTAACTGTGTATTTTACAACCCTACATTTAGATAAATCCTAGGGGAATGAACTTAATTTCAAATTCCTTGTTTTTGTGTATTAACCTAAGCTAGAGGGTCAAAAGCATGCATAGTACCCGAAATTTATGGGGAGTCTTTGAATTTTTTTGAGCCTTTAATAATCTTTTCCAAAGTCTCAAATTACATATAAATCACATTTGAAATAAATTCAAACCAGTAATAGGGGAACTATAATCCATCTTAAAATCCCTGTTTTCAGGTGTCATCCCTATGGCAGGTGACTCTGTCAAAAACAGGCATGATCCTGAAGATTTATAGTGCCATTTATTGAAAACAAAGTTTTATGAAATGTTCTTTTAACTATCCATTCTTCTGTTCGTTCAAAAATCAGACTTTAACATCAAAGTTTTAGATATGGAATATCAAGAATAGATTACACATCATTTCACACGTTATATGGCGGACGCAATTTTCCGAGTCCATATTTAACACAGCATTTACCCTTGCCAAAACGTACGGAAGTAGGCGAGAGTAATTTGTCTTGTAATCCAATGTCTTTGGCTATACCGTGCATGTATACAGTGCATGCAGTTACGTCACTGGGGAGATTGAAACATTAACAGGAACAACCGGAAGTTATAAACTTATACCCCTACTTATATTCTCTTATTGATTTCAGTATCGAGTAGTAGCATTGTTTCTGCTGTTTTAATAAAAGAGGTTATCCGTTGGAAGTATGATTTTTGCCAAATGTGAAGAACATCGTCATCGCTTGTCAACGACACTAGTCCCTGGATCTTGATGGAGCTGGCCTGATCTGATGTCTGAGGCTTTTAAATTGAAATTCCAATTCTGCTCAATCGGTGAGTGAAAATGCGACTGAAATTTTGGGAGACTCAGGAAATGCGAATTTCTAGCTCGTATTTCATGAGAACTGTTATGTTTTCATGATGTAAATATGTAGGCTACGGATATAAAAAATGCAAAATGCAACCTCAATTCGCCATTAAAAGAGAAGCTGACTAGGTTATATGGGTTAGTGACAGAGTTGTGATGTGGGACGGTGCGATAGGCCGTTGACACTATTTGTTCGCCGTATCTTGCCGGACTGTCACCAGCGGCGTGTTCGTTGGGTCCGACACAGCTCTTGGGCGGGGCGGGGCCCCGCATTGGCAGTGACGGTATGCTTTACCGGTTGTCACAATGTCAGTCTTGCCTTCTGACATTTACTGTGTAATCAGATGTTGTTAACCAGTAATAATACTATGGAGACAACAAATATCATATGGCACCATTTAGATCTAACAATTAACAGTTTGCAAATGTCTGAATTTATTCAGATTTTATCAGGTTTTACATCAGAGCATGCGTATGCTGGGCCGAGTAAATTTTGGAGCGCTAATGCACTTGCGTATCCATATCCGATGACTGACGGAATAAAGTGCTGCTGGTGCATGCACATCGCGGTGGTGTGTGCAACTGTGTTCTTTATTCCGTCAGGCTTGGATATGAAAGTGCATTAGCGTCTAACTTGGACTATAAGTGAAGATTGAAATCATTGCAATAATCATCAAAATTCTGGGAAATATTTGCATTTTGCCCAGTAGCATTACCATACCATTTCTTCAGTTGGATCTCGATCTGGATCTGGATCTGGATCTGGATCTGGATCTGGATCTGGATATGGTACTCTGAAAAGCTCCATTGGAGCATCACTCAGAACGAAACTGTGGAGTCAGGGTTGCTCATACCAACTGTAAATATTTCTGCAGAGCGCATGAGAATTTATTTACATCCTGAATTGAAGTGATCTGTTCTGGTAAAGAGTTCCATATCCTTGCCGTTTTAGGAAAGAAGGAATGGAGGTGTGGTTGTGAATTGGATTGAGGGATGGCAAACTGATTTAGCTTAGTGCTTCTTGTTGCCATACGTGTACGAGACGATGGAGCCTCCTGCATTTGTATGAATTCTTGAATGTTCAAGTCAACGTGATGAAATGTTATTTTCTGGAGCATGACAAGACTGTTGTATTGTCGTCTACTTTGGAGCAGGGGAAGCTTCAGACATTTCAACATCGATGTGACTGAGCTCGATCGACTGTAGTCATTTGTGATGACTCTGGCTGCTCGACGTTGGACAGCTTCAACCTGGTCGATGTTTTTCTTGGTGTGTGGGTTCCATACAGAACTACAATATTCCAGATATGGCCTAACGAGGCTTTTGAAAGCCTCGTTTCGATCACCTTGATTGACCAAAATTTTAAGATTTTTATTGAACAGCAATCTTACTCATCTGAGACTGAAGCTCAAATGAGCTCGGGAACAATATTACCTACATGTACTGTATTGTCAACAGTTACTCCCTATAATCTCACAAGAATCTCACTAGAAACGTAAAATCTAGAATCTCTTACACTCACTGTATGCATGGTGATGGTTTATTTTGTTCATTTAATGATGGAATGATTTGTGAATTGTGGCTTGTTTCAATCTCCTTAGTCATGTTCATGGTCATAATTCATAGGCCCGATGCCTACATGCATGATTTGGGGACTGTGTAGATTTAATTTCAGTATAACACACATTTTCCATAGACCCCAGCCTGAGTTATCTCGGATGTAGTGTGCAACAGGTTAAATTAAAACGGAATTCCCAAATCACAGCTGAATTCATATACCTAGAAGAAATATATATAAGAAATACTTTTGAAATATTGTGATCTGCTTACATTTTGTTTTGTCTCTACCAGTAATTTAGTCCAGAAAGGATGGTGTTGACGCTCCGGTTGCGAAGGGTGCTGGTTGGGGGTGCCCTCCTTGGAGCTGGAGCGATTACAGCTGGATATGTTGTATCCAAAAACAATGAAAAGAAACTGGCTCAGGTATGTGTAAGAATAGAAATTATGGGGTTAGAAAAGATGACATTAAGTATTGTGATACGAAACTCAATTAGTTGTATTTAGAATGAAAGGGAAATTGAAATTAAAAGTTTAAAATTTATTTACAAGTCATACTTGTCTCAAAGAATATACGAAGGGAAGATATTTTTATGTGCTATCCATGATGTCTAATAAATTCTAGAACACAGTGTCTGAAAAGAACTCCAAGAAGCAACAATGGAGGGCTCTGTAAGGTAGACCATACAGTGTTGAATAATAAAATACATGTACATTATCTCGCACAGTTCAGTAGACCATGTATGCAAATGTGCCATTTTAGCACACTGCTGTATTTTTGTTAATCCCCTGAATTATTGCCTATTGCTATGCATTCATCTGAGCATTTTTACTGCAGTGTTTGTTCTTCAGGGGGATGTACTCTGTCATGTCTGAGCAAAACTTACATTTGGATAACCATATGAATGATTTGTTGTCTTTGTTCTTTTATTGAGTATACTGTACATTTTTTAAAATGAAAGCATCTCTTTGTATATTTCCAGACCCGACAAGCTCAGGTTGTGGCAGCCGAACTACGCAATGTTCACTATATATCCTCTCTCCCGACCCGGGAGCAACAGATCCAGTCCTTACAGCACACACATGAATATGATGTCTTAATCATAGGGGGTGGGGCGACTGGTTGTGGAGTGGCTCTGGATGCAGTTAGTAGAGGTTAGTACCACTGATCTGTATGAAAAAATCTGGATATCCCATTGGCTGAGATTTGTGAAGCCGCCCGACCGTCACGTTACTACTCCAAAGTACCACTCCATGAATGCATTCCCCATTTGTTTGTGTACAAATCCATCCTTAAAAAATGGGCTAAATTTGTGTAAAATGCTGGAATTTTCAGCTCTTAAAAACGTCAAATAGAAGGCTTTGGACCAAGATTTCGCCCATAATCATGATGAAAATGAATAAGTCTAATTTACATACAAAGTCATTGAGGTTTTGAGTGGTAAAATGGCCATTTTCACCCGTGCATCTGCTTCAAGTGTTTGTACGGTGCATAATAGGCAATGAGATGTCCAGATTCTTTTCGTAGAGATCAGTGGTTAGTACCCTCATTTTCTATTGCCAGCTTTTCTGTCAGACCTCAGTAGTATCAATAACAGTAACAACTTTTTTTCTGTGCAAGTGCACCCTGCAGCTGTCCTTGCCTGAGTATACTAACACATGCACACAACATGATAGGGTATACCTTTAATTGAAATCTCATGATCCCCTCTTATTTTTGATGAAGTTTGACCAGCCCTTTACAAAACGTTTATAAAATCATTATAGGACTACATTTAGGAAACAGATTGGATATTGGATATAATGTTGAAAATACTATCACCTCTTTTTGTGTAAATCTGTGATTATCTTGTATATATAGTTTGTACTTGTCAGGCTGGTGTAAGATAGCTCTGAATGCACATGTAGTGCCAGCATGGGCCACAAACAACAGAACCAAATAACAGGCAATTTTGTAATAGTAAATAAAGGTTGAAATCAGAGAGTATCAGAACTTATGATGATTGATTCATTGATAATTCTTTTTAAGGTGATATGCTTGTGTTTTGTACAATACAGGACTAAAGACAGCACTCGTAGAGAAGTATGATTTTTCCAGTGGTACTAGCAGTCGCAGCACAAAGCTGATTCATGGTGGTGTACGCTACCTTCAGAAAGCCATCTTAGGACTAGATTATGATCAGGTGAGTTAGTCCTAGGCTAGTCTACACAGGTGCATCAAAATCTTGTAGCTAAACAAGGCTGGGTGCAGGAGTCGAGGGGTGACTGACACCCAGAAATTAAGAACAAAGTTCGGATTTGAAGACTGATTCCTTTGAGACATTATGAGACGTTGTTGAAGTTTAAGATCACTACATGTTTCAAAAGAAGGATGTTTTGATAAAAATTTGTGGTTCATGGGATCATAGGTCATTTATCTCTTCAGTGGTCATTCAAAGTTTCATGTTATGAAATTCATGAGTCAGAACTCTGTAAAATCTGTGAGAAGCATTTACCATCTCTTTTCAGCATTCATGAAATTTTAAGTTTTTAAAATCACTTCTAAACTGATTGAATATTAGATGTTTAAAAGCTGATTACTTTATCTGTATCAATCCTTCCTGATCATTATTCCACAGTACAAGCTGGTCAAAGAGGCCTTGCATGAGAGAGCCAACCTTCTGGATATAGCACCACATCTGTCCTACCCACTCCCCATTATGCTCCCTGTTTACAAGTAGGTTTCACTTTGTGCATTCTAAATTGATTAGCTTTTTGTAAACTTTAAACTAGAATATTTAGAGGCATGAAACATTAATGAACTGTTATGAAAGCCATTGTTGTGGAGACTTTATCTGAATTATGAAAATTCTGTGTTGTGTTTAAATGATAATGCAGCATGAAACTTGTGAAAGTTGCATGAATGCAAAGTTTCTGGGTTTTTGCTTGTTTACTTGCTTTGGGGGGGGGGGGGGGGGGGTTTCCAGTAGTCCTTAGAAGTGAGGTTGTATTATATCATACCAGTAGTCTGTGGCAAATGCCCTTCTCCAGGTAATATGAAGTAGATTGTTAGCTCATGTGAATGATAAGATGAATACACATATTTTTTCTTATATGGTGATAACCTGTGACATACACTGATAAATGTACCTTACCGTTTAGTCTTCACAATTGACCATCATGTTTAATCCTTTGATGCAGACTTTGGCAGCTACCTTACTACTGGGCAGGCATCAAAGCTTATGATCTTGTTGCTGGGAGACAAAACCTGCGAGCCAGTTATTACTTGTCCAAGGAACGAGCCTTAGAGAGGTTTCCTATGCTGAAAAGAAACAAACTTGTTGGAGCTATAGTATACTATGATGGTGAGAGTCAATTCTGTGAATATCTTTATCACTTATTCATAAGATCACTGGGCAAAAATGCAGAATTTGCCCTTTTTAAAAAAAAAATCATCTTTGTGAATTCACAAAAGTACCTCACATGAAGTTTTAGTTTATGATATGTGGACTAATATGAAAGATTATTAATTTGTCATGTTAACCATAATAATGAATGAATAATATGAAAATGGCTTATATTGTCTTAATACTTGCCTCTTTCAAGACAGCTTGCTTCCAGTATAAAGAAGGCAATATTGCAAACCAGGGAGCGAGTACGCTTTCAATGCGACATTATCCTATTCCCATGTAGTTATAATTCAACATGCATGCCAGCATGAAAGAAATGATATTGTCTTCTTATGAGATGTTGTCTGAAGGTTGAATTAGTCCTTGTTTGGAGTTAAAGGCCATTGTTGTAAGGGCCAAAAGGCATAATCCAAGATTGTTGTATTAATGAACCATAGATTTAGATTTCAGAGGTTAGTTAAATGATATCCCATTATGATAAATTGAGTGTTGAGGTGTTGTGGTGTAGTGGTTACATCACTGGACTGTAGATCATATGGTTTGTGGTTCAAGTCCTGCTTAGCACTATTTGTAAAACATTTATAATTGCTACTCTCCACCCAGGTGTAGTAAATGGGGACCCTGTAGGAAGAAATTCCTTGAAATGCTAGAGTGGCATAATAGCAGCCATGCTAAAGCCGGGGTAATAACAGAGGAGCGTCAGGAGCATCCAGTTTGAGAGACATGAGCACTATAAAAAAAAACCACTATTATTATTATTAACATGTTGTCAGGTCAGCACAATGATGCAAGAATGAATATTGCCATAGCCCTGACAGCAGCAAGGATGGGTGCAACGTTAGCGAACCACACAGAGGTACTTGATCTTATCAAGTTTAAGAATGAGAAGGGAGAGGAAGAGGTGAGAGGAGCAAGGCTTAGGGATAGAATCTCAGGTGAGTATCAAACATTCTTTTCCCCTCATTGTGACTTCCTTTTTTCTCTTTCTGTTTGAAAAACAATTAATCAGTTTTTCTTGCATGTTTGCAGCAAAAACCCACTTTGCTTGTATTTTCATACTCTCTCTCTTTTTACTTGACCTTGTTATTCTCTTATATAACAGGGAGAACAATTCTTGACGAATGCAAACAAAAAATGTAATTCTATATATGTATAGAACAGCTTTTCTATAGACCCCAGTACAAGTTATCTCAGGCTTAAGTATTCAAGGGGTTAAGTGCAAAAATATGTGTTGCTAACTATCTCTAAATAATAGAATAACTATGGGCTCGGCTTTGCACAGCAACATTACTGTAGAAAGCATTGTCAGTAAGGCATTGGATAAAAGGGAGCATATTCAAAAGTTCTAATATTACAAAAATACTCCTAATGCATTGCTTTTCTGCTCTTCACTTGCCTAAGACAGAGAAAATGCTGTATATGTATCTGCATGTATGAAATCTAATGTAGGGTGTATTTTTATTATTACCATATCAAATTTTATTCGTTTGATTTGTTGGCTGTATAGGTAAAGAATACAGTGTCCTAGCCAAGTGTGTGATAAATGCCACAGGGCCCTTCACTGATAGCATCAGAAGAATGGCTGTCCCAGAGTGCCAGAAGATTTGCCAACCAAGCTCAGGAGTTCACATAGTACTACCAGACTACTACAGGTATGTTATTGGACAAAGATCACTTACATATTGTCCTTGACGGAGGAGTTTAAAAGAAGATCTGTAACACATTTCTTGTTATTACATTTTGTTTCCACAAATCATTTTATTTTCTACACAATTTTTTCCTTAAGTTATGAAGACAGGTCTAGTTTTTGAAGATTCCTACATATGACCAGTTGGCTGCTATTCAGAATGACTGTCCTGTACACTTGGTCAGCTGTACATGTTTGTTACTTAGACATACTAGGATCATCATGTTTTTCAACTAGTACTTACCAAATACACTATATTGAAAATATAGGAAAATTGAAGAACCAGTCAAATATTGCTGTTGCAATATTCATTGCTTTCATATCCTGATTGCTAGCCAAATTGTTTACTTTCTTCCTGTAGCCCTGAAGCTATGGGGCTGTTAGATCCATCTACCAGTGATGGGCGTGTCATCTTCTTTCTCCCCTGGGAGAAGTTCACTCTCGCTGGGACAACGGATAGACCTTGTGAGGTCACTCATCACCCCTCCCCATCAGAAGCAGACATTCAGTTTATCTTGAAAGAAATCAAAGACTACCTCAGCAAAGATGTCACAGGTAAACACCCTCTCACACCTCAGTCGCCTTGATAAACTCTTGAGTTCTTTTGGCCTTCACTTGCAGTTTTTCTCCTTAAAAACTTGATAACAGAGATCCTATTACTGATGCCTTTGTCAGATGACTTTCCCCTAATGTATCTAAAATGGTTGAAACTTACATTTAAGTTTGAGTAATTGACAAGTTGGGAGTAACCCCAGACTTTTCTCAATAGTTTAAACATTTCATGTTATCCTATCCTCTGGGTTGTCTCTAAGTGTCTATCACAGTTCAACCTAGACAGGATTTACTTGAAACCTTAAGGCTCATTGATATGAAGCAGAAAACCCCCGCCATAAACTTAAGAATTTAACATAATGTGTAATACATTTTTTATTTGTTCTTGTGGTTTAGCAGTGTAATCAATGTGTGATATCAACTTTCTTTTCCCATCCACAGTGAGGCGAGGTGATGTAATGGCTGCCTGGAGTGGGATCAGACCATTGGTGACAGACCCAAACTCAAAGAACACGGAGTCCATCTCAAGGAATCACGTCATTGATGTCTCCCATAACAAACTCATCACAATCGCAGGTAAGCATCAAGTAAACTGTTCATTTTTAAGAGTTATTAGTTATCATCACAGGCCTGTATACTAGCACTATTTTATCTATTATATTTGGAGGAAATTAATGAGGTCTGTAATCATTTAAGTGAATTCTCCTTGTTTACTATCGCCCTAAAAAGTACCCAGATATCGAATTCTCACTCTGCACAGTGTATTGTTGGATAGCTTTTGTAACCCATGTAAACCATGACATGTATTCATTTGAAGGAAAATTTGCCAGCCAAAGCATAGTGGGCATACTTGTCTCAATGCACTGCACATATCCATTGTGAGTTTCATAAGCTTCTATTGCATCATTGCTTTGTATGTGCAGGGAGAGCTGTGCTTTGTCCATAATTACACCACAGTTTGTAGTGAATTGTAGATTTGACCAGTTAGAAGCCTAGAATCTTGGCATGTGGTATATAAACATGCCTACTTTAATATGATATTATTAATTATAAAACTGGTTCAAGGATGTAGCCAATAGCGAGTGCGTATGCATGTCACGTGTTCATGCTTTAATTCTACGCAACCTTCCAGCCGTGCATTTTTTGTGCAGCACTGTGCATTTTGGATGCATCACTTTACCTCTAGCGCATAAAAACTGAGACACGCGCCATGAAACATGCGTTCTTTCTAGAAGTCTATCACAAGGATTTTGATGCACTTACTCAGCTGGGGCACATCACACTGGCTACGGAGAAAGCAGATGTTGCCTCCTTGTCTGTGCGATCTGAGGAAATTTGGAGCGGTTTTAACAAATTTTCCACTACAAATTCATACTGCCGTTTAATAAAACAAATAATGCACGGATTTAAATTTGTGATGTTGATGGCGATGCAGGCATCGCGGGTATTTACAATATCGTGCAAAAGCACTCGGTGCAAGCGCCTCGTGCTAGTTGCACATTGTAAACACCCTCGAGTGCGCTGCTTCGCCACTAACACACTCACATCTGTGCATTATTTGTATAATGTGTAATGCAGGCCTTCAATGAATGGACCAAGCATCACAGCATGGCAATGGATGTTGTTGATACATATGTTGATGTTAATGGGGACCCATTGTTTCACTTCCATGTACTCCCAATTGCCAATTGGTATTCCATGGGGGCAATGGGGACCTGGATCTGGAACCATGAATAATTGTCTCACTTTAATAATTTATTCTCTATTTGCTTCACACAGGAGGTAAATGGACAACATATCGTAGCATGGCAGTGGATGCCGTTGATGCAGCCGTAGAGGCATGCGGTCTAGAGCCAAGAAACGGTTCCCTTACTGATGGTCTGCTGCTAGAGGGCGCTCATGGATGGACACCGACCATGTTTATCAGACTCATTCAAGACTTTGGACTGGAAAATGAGGTGACAGGAGCAGACTCTATTTTGATACTTAAATACCATATTCCAAAAAGCCTTAAGCCGATCTAACTTTGTCAGTCTCTGGCATTAGGAGCAGCTAGTGTACATGGCATATTAGCTGCACTCTGGTGTCTAACAGTTCACACTTTGTGTTAAATGTTAATACATACAAAGAAAGTACCAGCATACAGTCCATTTGGCTCATTAAAATTCTCATTAGAAACTGTTTGTATTTCAAAAATACTTGGGAAGAAAAGAGAGAGGGCCATGTAGCTCATGATCAGAAAGAATCATGTTACAAAGAGGCTAAAACTTTACAAAAAAAAGATGAGAGGGACACTCATCGCCTCTCTCACTGGCTTCCTCTTATTAAAGAAAAGCTCTTTATCTGTTGCTGTTGTTATTTTTGTTGATATTGATGTTTTTGTTTTTGTTTTTGTTTTGGTTTTGGTTTTGGTTTTTGTTGTAGTGTACTATGTCATACCTGAAAAAGGCTTTGCAAAGCCTAGTTTGCAGGCACAAACAGTCATTTGAAACATTTTATAGGGGTCTGAATATGAGACATGTACTATAGCTCCTCCTGATCTATATTGACACAGCCAGTAGGCATGTGGGCTAGGCTTTTCTCAAGATGCAATGTATTCTAATAAAATGTCATTTAGGCCATAGGGTCTGTGCTGGCAGACTAAGGTCAACCTTTGATACCCTGATACCTTATGTACTCAGTTACCATATTAATTATACTGTAATATTCTTTGTATTCTTATTGATAGGTTGCCCAACATTTGTCCAATACCTATGGGGACAAAGCTGTGGAGGTAGCACGATTGGCTTGTTTGACTGGAAAGAGATGGCCAGTAGTAGGCAAAAGGCTTATAGAAGATTTCCCATACATTGAAGCAGAGGTAAGATTGTATTACTCATGTCCTAGGTGAGGAGAGAGGAGAGGAGAGAGGGCAAAATGTAATTTCTTGTGTATTTTGCTTCTTTGTTTCTTTGAGAGTCCATCAGCAGTTGCTTAACATATCTTAAGATCTCCTGTAAGCTACAAAGGCGTTAGAGCCATGTGAAAGTAACTGAGTTAGCATCCATCTTATCCTTTTATAATTTTCTTAGGCAGATATGTCAGGCAAACCTAGCTCTGTTTGCATTGTTTGAGATGGGGTAAATGTGTCTTTAAAAAAATATATACAACAAAGATATGATCATCACAATTGTGTAACATGATTTTCCTCATAAATTTAGGACATACAGCACAGCTGGAAAAAAAAGCCAGTCTGTGAAGGTGCTTACAGATTAACCTGTTGACTACTGAATGCTCTGAGTCTACATAGGTTTTATACAGGGGCCACTTGGTTCCTGTAGGCAGCAAGTTAATTACTATAGAATCATTTGGCATTATCTGTCCTTCATTGTAGGTGGTGTATGCAGTGAAGGAGTATGCTTCTACAGCAGTGGATGTTCTGGCTAGAAGAACTCGTCTTGCCTTTCTTAACGTTCAAGCAGCAGAAGAAGCCTTACCCAGGATTGTGGAGATCATGGCCAAGGAACTTGGATGGAACAAAACTAAACAACAGGTTTAAAATTGATATTCTTCTTACAGTTAACACTTTCAGTGCCCTAGCATGTAACATTGTCTCTGGGGGGGGGGGGGGGGGGGGAGATATCATAAAGAACCAGTGTTTGTCTCGCACAGTTTCTCATTCTTGATTGATCTTTACAAACTTGTTGGCAGCAGAGGGGTTGCACAAATATCAAATATCAATACAATATCCACACTTGACAAAGTTGACATGCATGGAACATGTAAAGTACCTCAAAAAACAGTGCGATATCAGTTATTTTGTTGTACTTTTTTTAATCTTTGTCTGCCATTCTTAAGACTTAGACTGCATAGAAAATATATATTTATCATAAACCAGTCTTGTTGCTGCAGTTATGAGCATTCAGGCATTTATGTCATTTATGCTGTAAGCAAACATTGTCAAGATTGTTCTTTCCAGTAGATTACCATATTGGTGTGATGTTGCATCTTATACAGATGGAGCTTGCCGATGGAAGGAAATTCTTGAATGAGGAGATGGGATACAACTGTCGAGCAGAGCTTATGACGGTACCCATCAACTTCACTGACGGAGAGAAAGAGAAATACACCAAGCGTTTCCAGATGTTAGACAAGGAAAAGAAAGGATACATTACTCCCAATGACATGAGACAGTTCTTGCAGGTACTGTTACCTTGCCAAATATTTCTTTTTTCTACATCACTTTCTGAAAACCAGAAGAAGTATCAGAGTTAAAAGGATGTTATCTAACACTAGTAAAGATTCAGAACTGTTTTACCTTAAAAAATTGATACATTATGAAAAAGATGTCCTGAAAGAGCTGAATAATTGATTTATTTTGTCATCTTGAACCAATCTGAATTAATCATGTTCAGATTGCATTTTCTCTGAATCAGACCCGTAGTGTGTTACAATGTAGATTAAATTTTTGCTTGTAGAGTGATTGTAATATAGCAGATATTTCTTTATGCTAGAGATTCATGGATACAAGTTAGAATGGCTGCCACTGCTATAATAATCTTGTTTTAGGCCACATACTCACCTGTATTTGCCTCTCTGCAGCCATAAGAGGTTGAGAATCTGGAAGGACTGCCGAAAGCCAATATAGTGTAAAAATGCTCCTGTCATCATACAGGAGACATCGAATGTAGGCTTGAATTGATTATCCAGTAGTCAAATGGGACTATAATTATTTTATACATGTACCATGATTGTTCAGTAGCTACATGCATGTACATGTTTATGATGTTTATATGTATTGTTATGATTATTCTCTGGCCAGAGTGTTGGAGATGACTTGACTGAAGATCAACTACGCAGCATGATGAATGAAGTAGACTGTAACAAGAATGGCAGAGTAGAACTCACTGAATTCCTGCAGGTTAGTAGCATTGTCAGTCAAGTATATGTGGCTTACTTATTTGCGAGGAAGGGAAGACCTGGGCTAAGTCCAAAGCATAATTTACCTTTCTTGTCTCCGATTTCCGTCATTTGTAACCCAGTTGCTGTTAGGAAGAGTTTGTGAGATTGCTCACATTATTACAGTAACTTCTCTGATTATGAACTGGCTGGCAGCAAGCTTAATTTCCTGTTATCCTTGACAACCAATCAGAGCCCATTATGTTTTTCGCACGTTTTTCCCCTTTGCTTTCCATTTATTTAGATTCGATTTTCAGCTTTCTGTACATTTGTGCGGTATACTCTGATGAGTGCATGTCGTAAAGCTTTTAACCTGTTGAATACAATTAGATTTCAGTATAAACGTGATTTCCATAGACATTAGCCCAAGTTATCTTGGCTTAGTATTCAATGGGATAATATGTGTGTGTGTTCAATGCTATTCTCTTTACCTAAATTTGTGGAAATCTGGATAAACCTTCAAAAGACCACAAGCAGCTATATAAAAGAGTTATGGCTTCTCTAAAGCACCCCTTTATTGCTTTTGTTTTGTTAATACCATTAGTAATTCTAGATCCTGGGGTGATTATCATTCTAGTAACTATGTTAAGCTCCATATTTTTTGCTTTTGTTTACCAGCTCATGAGTGCAATCAGGACGGGGGCAATGGCCAACATTCGCCTTGAGCTGGCGCTTAACAAGTGGGAGCGTAAACTGATCCCAACATACAGGAGTGGAGGTGGAGTATAGACAATGATGTGTTTTAATCTTCTGGTGCACGGTTCACTCTCATATCATGTTTGCTGTCTTGCATCTAGATTGATTGATGTGTACATTGACAGTTAGCTAACCCATTATCTATGGAAGCAATTGGTTTCTGGATGAAACCAAGAGGAATAAGAGAATTCAATAGCTAGTGGGTTAATGATATACATGTAGGCAGAGAAATTAACAGATGTGTGTTATAGGTATTGGGTGAGAGGTATAATACATTACAAATGTCTTGTATTGACAAATACATATACGATTACCTGATAATATAATGACGTAGAGACAGTGAATAGATCTGTGTCACAGATTAATGGGAAATAAGGTTATACTCACAGTATATATGTGTGTAGAGAAATATATATTTATGTGTGCAAATCACTCTTCATCTCTTTTTCCTATTCCCTATCTCTTTCTCTCACTCTCTTTCTCTTTGTCTCTCTCCCTTTCTCTCCCTCCCCTCTCTCTTCCTTCATCCTTCTCTCCCCTCCGATCGATCTCTCTCTCCCTTCCTTGCCTCTCTGTAATATCTCTCCCTCGCTCTCTCTTGTCAGACGTGTGTGTCAAGGGAAGATTTATGTATATAAATATATATGCGAATGTGTTCGCAAATTTTTTGCCTATTATTTTACAATGTGAGAAGTATCTAACGTTTTTTATACATATTTATTTTATATCATGATCTATGGACTAGGAAATATATGCAACTGGAATTTTCACTTTGTCAGTTACATGTATAAACATGGGTATATGCATGTTGCTGTAAACTAAATTTAATTGGAAATTGACAACTTGTCTCAACGCACAAATCATGATTTGGTTGTTGATGGTTTTTATTATTGATGCAATAAAGTGAATGCACTAGCTGATTTAGGTTTTAGTTGTAATTTGTAGCATTCTCCCTGTGTGTAGTTTATACTTAAAGTACCAGTTTTGTATATATTTTGTATTGTATATCTAGATGAAAGGTAAATTCTTTCTGCATTGATCAACTTCTTAGTATGCTCTTATTCATGCTCTGTCAAAAGGACACATATTTCAGTAGGTACTAACTTTGTAGACCTATCTAGAATTTGTAAAATGAGAAAACAAAAGTCTGAAATGATTATATTACACTGTCATTTAAAACTTTTTAGTAGCAAGTTCTACTGACATTTAAACAGTCCAAACGCTAACTAATTTGGGTAAAAGTCAGTATTGTAGCAGTGATGAAAGAGAATTCCTTTACTTTGTGCTAACAGTAATTAGTGAAACACATATGTGAGTCTAATTTGTTGGTCATAGGTGGTTTGGCCAGATTTGTAGTTTAACACAGACCCTTGTACATGTTGTGGAATGTCTTCATTCTGCAAGAACCAAATTAATGTTTTGGGGGTTTTTTCATATAGTGAAAACAAAATGTTATCATTCAGTGAGAGAACTGGTTTATCCTCAGAAGGAATAAGTTACATGGAGGTTACTAGGAGCTTTTTTGTGGTAAAAAGTTAGAGTGAATCCTCACATTTGGTTCATCCCAACCATGTTAATAGTTGTTTGCTAGACCCACCACCGCCAAAATCTCTTATTCTTAGGTTCTTTATGTTTATCCAGTGTTTATACACGCTGAATTAACTTGTCAGTGCTCATAAATCTCTTTGAATGAAGGATTTTCATAATCTATGCAAGGTCATAAAAACTGCAAATCAGTATAAACTAATTCCCACCCCCCCCCCCCCAAGGAAAAAAAAAGAAGATATATCCTAATGTGAACAATCTTCTTTGTAAGTACACTGTGTGACCTGGCCATTAATTTATATCGACTTCATCGGAGGAATGTACTTTGTACTAATTCATATACATGATATTATTTCAGTTATATCAATTTTATATTTCTTTCAAATTTACCGGGGTATGTTTGAGCATATCAGAATCAAATATTCAATGTCGTGTCAACATTTGTATGTTTTCAAATGAAGGCTGAACAGGAAATATTAATTTTCTCCCTAAACTTTGATGTTTTTGATGTCCATTCCAGTAGATTCCAGTGAAATTTTACCTCAAAATTCAGGGAATGGTATTCTATTTCTAGACAAGCAGACTCTATATAATTCTGACATTTTTATTATCCTGGAAGTCAGTTGTTTAGACGAACTCAATTTTACCAGTAAACTATTTACTGCTACACTAAAAACTATGCTTTGAATACTTTTATTAGAAAGTGTTCTTCATTGGTGAAAACCTTGGTATTTTTTCTGCCATAATCATTTGGCAGATATGTTTTTCTTATGTTGTTGTGCAGCTTGGAAGGTTCTGCTTCAGTTTCATTCAATTCTGTTGCACTTTATTTTTTGTCATGATCAAAGCTCAAAAATTATTTTGATTCACTTCCCCCAAATTTAGTGGTGAATGAGTGAAATCTTATGAAATCTTATGAAATCCTGATCATGGTGAAACATCCACTTTTATCAGTCCATGTACAGGTATTTGTGATTTTTTGCAATTATGAATATCTTTCAGTTTTTGTGATGAATTCTGCTGACACTTAACGGTAAAATGTCACATATATATTGAATGACTCTAGAATTATAATTGGCATTATACAATCAGATAAGAAAAGTCCACCTTGATAACAACTTGCTTGTTATTGTAAGCATGAGAATGTATCAAATTCAGCAGAATTGATTAGTGATTAGAGATGAAAAATAGTCTCTTTCACCCTTTGTACTGAAATGTTAGTATTTTTTACATATATTTATAGCAAGCTGAGTAGAAAAGATTGTCTTTCTTTACATTTCAATTCTATATATTTTATGTCAATAGCTATTTGTTATTTTGATGTATAGATTTCATACAAAATCTCTCGATATTGCATATAAATGTAAAATATTATAGGGACATTTGGTGGTTCTTTTACGTGATGTAGAAGTGCCATACTAAGGTCATTGGTTTCCCAGTGAATGAGGTTAAGAGTTTGAATTTAAGTTCAGTCCATCAAAAGGTTGTTGAGTTTACAGTTTTCTCTCTCAACCCTAACAGGAAGGAATTGCGTGAATTCTTTGAGTAATGGTGCATATTTCAGCTTGGCTAAAACAAATAATAGGTGTAGCTGACTAGCTGTAAGAAAGAAATTCGCTTGTAAGGTCTGTTGAGTAGAGTTTCTAGAAAAATGATCTTTACCAAGGTGGATTTCATGATTGATATTACTTGAATGCAATTATTTTGCTTTTTCTTTATCATCATACTCATATTGTGATGGATGGAGATTTTATGCTTTTGTAAAAGCAATTTTAGATGTAGTGCTTGATATATTTCTATTCAAGGAAAATAAAGGAAAGTTTTCTTTTTTCTACCTGTAAGAATATTGTGATATCATGAATAATTCATTTGTCTCCTTATGCACATCTTTTAATACTTCCATTTTTCATCATATTATGAAATTCTATGATTGTGGAGAAAAAAATGATGTGATGGATATGACAGTAATATCCAATACCTTGTGTATTTTGAAGTGTTCCTCTACATGCACACATCCCTCCTATTGAAACTGGTATCATAACTCTGTATAAAAATGCACAACATATACTGGACATTAACTCTTTGCCTATTTTGGTTGACTAATGGAATACACAGCTAATTACCACAGTTAACTTTTATCACACCTGTGTCATTAAACATACAATCATAACAATGTGACAGTCCACATTTTTACATTACAAGGTAAAGTGATCATTTTGATTTTGAATTGATGGGATGAAACCATCGTTTGGAATAAAAAGGCAATCAAGTTTTCGGGCGGTTTGATGTGCATGGCTGCATAATAGATCATCATTGAATATTTATGGATTATTTTTCTTCATGAAATGTACATTGAATGCTCTTTGTGTGATAGTATGCAGCTCAGTCATTAGTCATGTCATTTTTCATGAAATGTACTATCCAATTTTCAAGACTTGAAATACCATATGCTGTGTAATGCATCAGCATCATATTCAGTGGATAGTGCGATTTGAGGATACAGACAAATCGTGAAAAGCCATTATCTTGAAATCAAGGTCCTGCCATGATCAAGATAAGACAGGTGAGAACAAACTGATATAAATAATTTCAAAAGACCTTTGATCTAATAAAAAATTATCCATCCTCTTACTTTTATTAAACTCTGTAAATTCACAAAGCGTTTAATTATGGGGTTTTGTATCTGAATGGAATTTGTTGTTCATGGTCTACTACATGCTTATCTATTGATAAAGGGTACCCTTTCTTTTTTTCGAGTAGTTGGTGATCTCTAGTTGTGAGAGCCCCTTTTAAAAAAAAAGTTGGCATGTATACAAATGTGAAATATGAAGAAATAAATCAGTAGTATCTACCAGAACTCTTTACAAGGCCTTCATTTTAAGGAGGACAAGGAAATTGATTTCATCTTTGTGTGAGTGGAACATGCAATGGTATTATGTACCATGTCATGTGACATCTTGGCCTAGGCAACTAGTAGCTAGATTAACTGAAATATTTCATGAGAAATCTATGTTCCAGTTTATCAAATCACAAGAAGTAAAGCTTTTATTTAGTGAAATTTTTTAATAAATTGTTTCTGGTCTCTTAGCCATGATGATTTTTCAAACAAATTTCCATGGTATCATTTTTTCTAATTTTTCCGCCATCATTGCTAATTTGCAGAATGATCAAGAGACACAGAGAACACCGGCAAGGTACAGCTTTGATGGATTGGTCTACATTGACAGTGACAAGGCTGGCAGTGGTTTGTGCCAGGTCTGGTTGGGTATATCCTCTCTGTGTAACAGCCTTGGAAATACTGAAGACAACCTTATATGACTCCAAAAAACATACATGGGACTGTCCGAATACATCATGTCATGTCCCCCCCCCCCTTTCTCTGAGGTTGACGGTACCCCCTTTATTTAATAATTATTGGATATGCTACTGGAGATATCTGCCTTCCTATCTATCTATCTATCTATCTATTAACCCATCTAACTAGGAAGATCTGAAGACTTTATCAAGATGAATATTGTGACTTCAAATCAGAATATTCAAGAGTCTTTGTATCTTCCTATTGTGTCTATTACTGTATAAGCTGAAATTTTCGCGGTGGTTTTATTTTCGTGAATTTCGCGAATCACTCACCTATCGCGAATTTAACAACACGTGAAAATATTCGCACGTAAATTTGCTTTTTACCTCTCAGCGCAATGTCATCGGCACATAGTACAGTTGTCATCTGCCGATATGGCTCATTCATGCACAAATAAGTTTACTGCAAGTCTTGCTCTTGCGCTCGCGAACTTAACAACTCGCGAAAATGTCTGTGAGCCTGTGATTCGCGGAAATATCTGTACGCGAAAATATTGCCGTATACAGTATGTGAATCTCTGTCACAGAGCTTCACATCCATTTGTCTCTCCATCTGTCACATATTCTCTTTTCTTTTTTGCAGAAGAAATTTGTATCAGCAATAATCCATTTTGCTTTATTTGTGATTTTCCAAACTTTCTGGCCCCCTTGTTACAAGAATTAAAGATGGATTCAAATCAATGTAACCTTCTTATGTATATCGTGACTCTGACCTGCATCTTAAGTTTCCATTGATTAGAATCGATTGCAACTTAAGGACACAGTTCTGGTGTCATCTAATCATCTTAATCCAGTGTTTCTGCTTCCTGTATGTGTTCATCTCAACTTCTTGTCCATCTGTCATATTTTTTTGTCTTCATTACACTCGATTCTTCACTCATCTTCATATTCTATCTCTCTCAGATGGGTTCTCTATGACTTGTGTGTTCATCTGTTATCTTTGCTTCTGCATTATTTTGTTCATGGCCAGAAGAGTTTCTACCTCCGTCTCTTGGGTTAATCTCTTATCTTGATTTCATCTATATTGGTAAAATAATATGTGCTTCAATCAAGGAAATCATAAATTATCTCGTACAGTTTCCTGGTTGCAGGGCTTATTTTAGAATGGGTAGATCATGTCTAAAATATTTACATTCATGCATACAGGAATTTAAGAATACCTAGAGTAAAAGAAATTATTGGTAAAAAATTGAATCATAGAGTACAAGTATCTGCTACAAATAATGAGTAAAATCATTTAATGTTTCCAGTCTATATCTACCATTTATATTGTGCTTTGGAGATCTGTTCGGTCTCAAAAGTGTTTCTAATTTCCTAAGCTACCGGTAGATCAATATAAGATGTAATTTTTCTCTCTTTCCACTGAACAGGAATTATTGCTTCTACTATAATCTACAAAAACTGCATTCTAATCTCAAACTCTGTATGGACCAGCAATAAAGTTATACATTCTATAAGATTTTAAAGTAATGAGATTATTCAGGATAGTTTCACCAGAAATCTTCCTCTCTTGCTTGTCAAAAATTAAAAATCACACATATTAGGCTTGTTAAATGTGTTGGTTGTGATGTAACTCTAGCTGTCAAATTGATTACATACTCACATTACTTTTGCATGCAGTGGCCTATCTTTGGATGATCCACTTGATTATGTGATATCTGAGTAATTCAGAACTTAACAGGGTATTTGTGTTGACTATTAATGTTGAACTGGGTCTTGTCTTATAAAGAGTTGCAATTGATATGGATCACCCGGAAGTCATCCAATCTGTCGACGGCTTGCAAACTCTCATATCTCTTTGGTACTGGGTAACTACTCATTTCAAGTATTTCAGGTTACCATCAATATTACATTGATTGAAACTCTTTATAAGATAGGCCCAGGTGTTTATATAATAATTAAGAAAAGATATTATGAATTATGTATTTATTCACTAATATATATCATTTAGCTGGATATGAAAAAAGGCTTTTATGTAGGCCTTTATGAGGGAACAGGTAACATTCTGGAATGATATTTTGTTTTATCAAGTATTCTGGATAGCAATGAGTGGAGTCAAATTGTTATAAGTAAGCTAACATATTCTGAGTAATGCCTACGTAAATACATGTATGGTACACACATGCATCCTTTTTGAGAAACAATCGATTTAATTTTTTTTTTTTTTTGGAAGGTCAGGGATGAACTTGGCATGTGGAAACCTATGTGCTGTGATTTTAGCTATATATGTATTGTCTCAGTGTTTCTTTCTATAAGATTTCTATAAGTGAAAAGATGCACAATTCAAGTTCTTTGTATACATGTATGGTTTAAATGCATTTGGGGGATAAGTTACAAATTGTGATAAAATATAGGAACTCTAGAAAATGAAATATTATATGGTGTTCTAACAATATTGCCAGAAATTAAGTGTTTTCAGCTGGAAGAAATTATTTAATGGTGATATGTTTGATAAATAATTTATTAACAGAATAAAAATCTATTACTAATATATACTATGTGATAGGGGTTCCTGTGCGTTTGTTTGTGTTATATCTGCACCATGACAAAATCTATGTATTAACTTTAATTCTCAAGTGAAAATTCAACAGTTTACCACCTTCCCCTTCAAAAAAAAAAAAAAAGGAAGAGGGTAGTTGTATAAATGATGGAGTTCCAGTGTCCCTTTTGTAGCATGGAATACCCTGGATTGTTTAAATCGCTTCTTTTGCAAGAATCAATTTAGCATCACTGTAATGCATTGCTCAATATCAGGGGAAATCAGTGTCAGATTAACTTCTTGCCAATTACATGCTAATCTCAAATAAATCTGAGATAATTTATAGATGCACTAAAAATGTGACAGTCACAGTAATTTTGAAAAACTATGTTATCAAATTGGGTATGAAATTTTTGAAGTTGCTTGGATACCTAGCTGCCCCCTTATTTGGGCAATTATATACCAAGAATTTCCTATCCATTTGGGGGAAATAACAATTTTCCATGATTTGAAAATTGCAGTTCTTGGCATAACAGCACCCAATTTACAACATTTCCTCAACCTTGCCTTTATGGATGACAGGAAGCTAGGACATGACCCCTGTTTGGTCTGGCTCAGTCTGCCCAAATGAGAATTATGGTCGAGGAATCAAATTACTGATCCTTGTTCTGTTTTTCAGAGCTCAAATCATTCAAAAACTGATTTCCATGTCACAGGCAACATCTACCTTTTACTAAAAAACTTCCGGTGAATAAAATTAAAATGATCTTACAGGGGAACTTTTGTAAAAGTGAAATCCTTGAACATAAATACCTTGTTGAATTAAGGCTCGTAAATATTAGAATAGAAAAAGTAATACCTGCACATCCCTTTCTTAATGAGAGGTTATACAAACTGTAACTGTGTTCTTTACAAGGTTCCATTGTACAAACTGGAAACATTTGAGTGGGGGAAAAAGAAAAGTATTAAGCTAACAAAAGAGAACACTATCCCAGTTTCAAACTAGCCCTAAAAAAACATTTATATAATCTACAAATTCACAACAAAATTGAAGGCACATGAAAATTCTCACTATATATAAGACAACTAACATCTATTTTATTATTTTTCAAAATCCACTGACAAAATTCCATCATCAACATCACAACTATGATAGACATAAAATAAGTTTTATCTATACCTACATAACTTGAATGCTAAACTTGAGGAATGTATGGATGGATCTATTATTAAATCATACACATATTAACTGGATGTGAATTCTGCATTATTGATATCAACCAGTGGAAACTTTTATTCTTTGAGTGTATCAATACACAGCTAAAGATACACAAGAGAATTTAGTTGGTACATGTATGTTGGAATTGAATATAGTTGCATTACCGGTACATGGACAGCATGGGAGGACAATGTTTGTCACTGTTTGACTTACCATTGTGGTATGCTGCTATACAATTCATTTATCAGAGACTTTTCACATAGAGTTCCCCCCCCCCCCCCTCCAAAAAAAAAAAAAAAAAACAACTAAGATTTTGACTTGTTGGCTGAATTGTGCAAAATTTCAAACTTAATCATTCATAAAAGCAAATATAATACTGTCTATTACATATTTTGCATATATGTTGTGATATACATGCACATGTACATCTAAACAGTCAACATATAGACATCAATATGATACACAGACTGAGGTTGAAACAAGTAAGTAACGGAGCTGGATTACAAGTAACTGATCACTAAATAGTGACAATCCTTGCAGAATGAAATAAACTGTTACCAGCAGTAACTTTGGGGGCTAAATAAAGGGAAACACTACCTCTAATACCATATTGTTTTAAATAAACAAATTCACGAACAGTAGGATACGACTAAAAGGTCAGCAAAATAATGTTGAAGAAAAACATCAGATATTTCATTATAATATAGAAATTTATCAAAGTAGCATAATTTATTCTAAATCTAGGAATTATGAAATAATGAGATGCAATCCAGACTGCTCTTGATCATAGTGAGCAAGAAGTCTTTCACCAGGAAATGGAATAACAGGAAGTGAGCATCAGCCGTGATTTACTTGTCCATCTGCACTCATCATTGTACAATTATATTGTATTGCTGTTATCAAACATGATTCCAGAAGATTGGTTTAAAGAATTCTGTCCCTCAGTACATGCATTCCCCCTGCTTTACATAGTTCATTTGTTCCACTCCTAACCAAATAGCTTTTACACTCCATGAGATGTGGGAGAGTCCATTCTAGCTGCGGGTGTACTTGCCCCAGATGTGAAGCATGAAAACTGAAGCAATAAAGATGAGGCTCATGACAAGAACAGGCACTGGTCCACTGGATGAAAGTAAAGTCAAGAGAACAAAATTATTAGACAGAAATGATAATGGGTCAACATGACAGTTTGAAACTTAAATCCTTTTGAACATGGATTTTACATGATACATGTACTTTTACACTAATTACAAGAATTACTGATCCCATTGAAGAATTTACTCAAAAGAGAGAAAAACTGTGTACACGTAACTCAGAAAAGTTGAAATTCTCTTCTACAGATGAATAATTCACTGCTGAAATCAATTTGACATAACATTCTGCCTCACTACCATTTGTTAAACAGAGAATTCCACAAGAAAGTATCACCTAAACTAAACTCATTATCACAACCTTCACTCACAGACAATTTTTGTTGTGTGTGTTGCTGTAAATGTGTGCACTTGTTTGTTGCTTCTTCTTTTTTTTTCTTCTTTTTCTTTCCTTTTTAAAAAAAAATATTTACTGTGGCTTCTACATCAAAGTAGAATCAATGTTCCTGCCTAGCAAAACCCACAAGTACAGAATGACTGTTTTTCAACTGTCCATTAACTTACACTTTAAGTCCTGGAGAATCTTCTGTGTAGAATCTCCACATTCCTCCACTGTTACCTCCTGCAGCACGCCCTCTTGTGGTGGCACCACCAGTTTTCCTATTAAAAGAAAGATGGACATCACTTGACATATTTACAAACAATGTCTGTCAATTTCATTATACTTGCACTATCAATTCAAAGATGACATTTCACATGTAATAATTACACATATTGAAATTTTGATTATTTTTACTGATGAATGAACAGATCGATTTAATGAAAAGGCTGAGGAACTAAAATAATACTTAAGAACTTTCGTGTGCAATGAACAAATATTCTCCCGTGTAATGTTTAAAAAAAAAAAAAAATGGAAATTGGAAAGGTTGTGTTTTGCCCATAATGCTTCATGTATGTTTCAAGACAAGATTGCAAGCTGAATAAAAATGAGGTATACTGACCTTTGTCTGACCTGTGACCCTCCGCTTGACCTAGGAGACACAGATTTTGATGGGGCACGTCCTCCTCCTCCTACAGATGTTGAGCTGGGTGATGATACAGCCTGTTTGAATAATTTAGATACAAAGAAATAGCACTTGGTATTAATTTAGAACCTTCACCTTTGTCATGATTCCTTTACTTGAATCTTTTTAATGCCTTTACAGTAATCTGTAAAAGCCATAAAGTATAAATTTGCATATGCAGGCAATGCAACGTCAAACATAAGAAAGGCTATTTATAACCCCATACATCCATATTGTTAGCTTGCAACACCAACAGGTAAGTAGTATGGATGTGTTTTCAATCTTATCTGACAGTTTCAAAGGAGCAAGATTGTCTGCTCAATAACAGCCTAAAAATTCACTTGATCAAAAGCGAAAGAGTTCCAAATGGAGGCATTTTATGGGATTTGCTGATGATCTTTTCCTATGGAAGAATCTACCATCAGAAGCCATCAACAGCAACAGTGTGAACTCTTTCAACCTAACCTGGAAAAAGGCATGGAAATATAAATTCAATTGTTACGATCCGGATACAATTTTCTCATAACATCTTTTTTTCACCCTGCACATGCAATTAGTAGCGTACGAAGATATTTTTCCAAGAGGATGCAGAGGGGCAAATTTTGCTTATCAATTTTTTTCTTTGTATTATTCAAGTATATTCCGGACATTACTTCATGTATTATCTTTGCACATTTATGTACTAAACTTGTTTTTTGTTGCATTTTACTTTGTAATCAGGACACTGATGTAAAATAGCATGTTTGCTGATCTTTTGTGCCTGTGTAAATATATTCAAATACATAAATAAATGAATAAATAAGTTTGGTATACTTTATGCCCAACATGAAGGTAAATCAGTAGAGGCACTGGTCTGTAAACAAGGATTGTCCTCATAAATGAAGACAAATTGTGTCCTCATAAATTGAGATTGTCCTTGTTTATGAGGAAATTTTTATTTCACCTTGCCCTGCGGGGCTTAGATGGCAGTTTGGGGCCTTGAGAGTGCTAAAAATAGATTCTGTGTCATGAAATACCCCCAGTTCATGGTCTTCCCATGGACTTGTAAGGAAACCTAATAGGTTTACATTGAGCTAGCGCTCTCAACATGCAATTCTAAGGGGATTGAACTGTCCCAGTTTTTTTGTGTGAAGAAATCCTTATAAAGGCGCTTACAGATATGAGGCGACTTTGTGGTGCCACTTTGTGTGCCCACATTTTTTGTGTTCAGATATGATGCGACTTTGTGTCGCCACTTACGCTAATGAACGTGTATTAACGTGTCAACTCTCAAATAAGATAGAGAGTATTTTGTCAAAAACTAAAGCAAACAGTCTCATGGCAACAATTTTTGTGCTAACTTTTTAGATGCGCATTTTTTTGTAGCCAGGCAGCGAACAAAAATGTGTCCTGCCTCAGTGACATTTTTTTGTTGCCCTATACCCCATAGACCTGTACACAAAAAATGTGCGCAGCTGTGCACACAAAGTGCCGCCACAAAGTCGCCTCATATCTGAAAGCGCCTTAAGGCTTATAAATGAGGACGATCCTGCTTAAAGGGCAAGTCCACCCCAGAAGTTTCACTGTTTCAATAAAAGGAGATGAATTTGAACAGCATCTTAAAAAAGAAATGAGCAAAATCGGTCAACATGGTCAAAGAATAAGAAAATTACTCATTTACATTTTCTAGTAAATTGCTTGTAGAGATTTGGCCCCATTCACATTCACATTTAGACCTGTCCACCTACACACCTGTTACATGTACATTCCAGTAGCATTAATTATGTTAAGTGCATGACAATGGTCAATGCACATGGCATGCATTGTTCAGTAGAGTACTGCCAAGATTCAGTCAGTGCAACTTTTGAGCTTGGATCTACTGGATGTCTTTGAACAAACCTCTCCAAGTCTGAGCTCTGCACTCTGCACCATTGTCTTCGGGAGATCTCCCCATCGGGCAGCAGTTTCCTGAGGACTTCAGACTAGTACATGTAGCTCAAGTAAGAGTAGTTTAACCTAAGATTAAGGTAGCATCATATTGTAGTGTAGTTTAGGAGTAATAATTCGGCCATTTTACTACAATTGGCGTAGTCGGCAATTGTAATTTGCGTAGGGAGTAGAGTAGTGTACATAACACATGTGTATTGCATAGGTAAAAATCCGCCATTTTGTTTAGATAGACTCCTGTGTTGTAGCAATTTCTGATTTTTTCAACTTCCGATTTTAGAGTTTATATCGTAATATTTTATTATCCCATACTTATTTATCGTTGTTAAACTTGTTTTTAGAGACTCTGTTAATATTTTCATTTTCATATTTGAAATTTAACCGCCTATTTCAGCCAAATTTCTTGCAAAAATTTTCCACTAAAATAAAGCCGTAGCAGACGACATTTGTCTTATCCCCGGCTGTAGTTTCGAATTAATAATTGCATACATAGTTTATTACCTTGTTTAAAGTGATATTTTTGTAATTTTGGCCGTATTTTAAGTGAAATTTTAGGTAGTAATTAGGGATAGGTAGGATAAATTTTTCATTGAGCTGCCATTTTGCCCCTTTCAAAATTAGATTGAAGTGGGCGTGGTTAGTTAAACTTAACAGTTAAAGCTGAACTTGACTCTTCAAATTTTGTATTTCAAATTTAATTTGTGGTGGTAGGGGCCAGCTCAAATTTTTGCTGAAAGAAGAAAATTGGAAGTGTAGTGTAGGTTTGATAAGGATTACGCCTTTAGTGATTATTATATTGTAGTAACTGTAGCGTAGTAATTTTGTCCTACTCTTCAGTACTTGGTTAAGTGTAAAATTACATAGGCTTAGCTTTACTTTGTAATTTTATCTAAGTACTTATTTAAGCGTAGAATTTAATTTTAATTGACTTTCTATGCTTGTCAATCAATTCAAGTATAGAAAATAAAATTTTTGATTGACTTTTTACCTATACTTATCAAATTAAGTGTAGGAATTTTTGATTGACTTTCTATACTTGTCAATCAAATTGAGTGTAGAAAGTAAATTTTTGATTGACTTTTTACCTCTACTTATCAAATTAAGTGTAGGAATTTTTGATTGACTTTCTATACTTGTCAATCAAATTGAGTGTAGAAAGTAAATTTTTGATTGACTTTTTAAACCTATACTTCTCAAATTAAGTGTAGGGATTTTTGACTGATTTTCTGCCAGAAAATTGTCAGATCGAAGAAGAACACTTAGTAAGTAGGAAACTAAGTATGAAACTAATAAAGTAAGCAAGCAAGAAACAGTAAGAAATCAAGAAACATTAGTAATTAAGTATTAGAAACTAAGAAAGTGAATTTATATTAACTTTCTGCCTGTAATTTGCAGTCAGATTGAACTCCCACTCTTTTCAATTTTGTAGGGGGAGTGAATAGTAGCTGAAAATCAAGAAAATTTAAGTGTAACCTTAGGCATTTTGATATTGTACTTTTCCTATTTGTAATTAAGACCATTTAGTATCTAGATTCTGTCTAGATTCACTTAGGGTAATATCAATAACATTGACCATTTGTGCTTTTCTTCATTTAAGATTGGCTATTTTCCTGGATATTGAGCAATCTCTCCTACATGTACATCATAACTAACCCTGTGACTAATATAATAAGACTATGGTTCTTTCTCACAAAATAAGAATTAATTTTGTGATGAGTCAGAAGTTTTGAAGGTTTGCAGTGAAACAAAAGTAACCCAAATTTTAGATTGGAGAGAATATTGTGGGAACTTAGATAAGGAGTTATTTTGAAATGTCCCCGCCTTGATGGAGCCGTGGCGCTCCTTGACTATTTTGATTTTACTCCTTACCCGGGCGTCCCAACGAAAATACATGTGGGTGTGCCAGCTACTCCATCTCCTTTGCAGGGGCCGTTCCCTCTATCGAGGCCCCAAGACATGGGACACCTACAGCAACGTGGTTCTGGAAAGGTCGACACAGGAAGGGGAGATTCTCAGCCACAGTACCCCCCTCATTCACAGCCGTCTTCTCAGATGCTCGGCTCAGGGAGGTTAGATTCCCAACCGTGGTACCCCCCTTGCCCACAGCAAACTCCATCCTTTCCTAACCCTACTCAAAATCATCCCTTTGAGCAATCTTCTTCCTACTCTCCGCCTACCCTTCCAGAAGGGATCTCATTCGATGGCAAGTCAAGCTGGAGGGCATTTAAGAACAAATTCACTTCTTACGCTTCCTCGTGTGGCTGGAATGGTCCTACCTGCCGGGATGCCCTGTGCTGGTCTCTTAAAGGTATAGCATTGGAGTACTACTCCAACCTTTTGGATCAGGGCAATTTGGATTTTATGTTTATCATGTCGGCAATGGATCGTCGTTTTGATTATGGTAGGTTCCCAGAAGAGGCTTTAGCCGAATTTCAAACGGCTCGCCAGCAGCGTCATCGTCGTCACCCCCTTCTTGCAGAGCAGACCTATCGGTATGAACAGGGTGTTGTCAACACTTCCAAGGGTGCGGAGCCAGAAGTTTTACAAGTTCGGCCCCCACCATCTGCCAGGCAATGTGTTAATACAAGTTCCACTTCTACCGAAGAACAAAGTAAAACTCTGTTTCAGTTTAGTACTGAAAATGACATTGATAGTCTAAAAACAGAAACAGGTTGCATAAGGAGTGATATCACTGCCTTAAAAACAGAAATAAGTGATTTAAAGAAAAACATGGAAAGTATTGACACAACCCTGGCAGAGGTGCTTAAAACCTTGAAGACCCTCGAGGCCCAGAAAAAGTCTCGGGCCCGTTCTTCCCTTTCTTTTGCAGAGGCCCAGGAAAACTCCAAAGGATCGGAGAGCCAGGCCGATCTCCGATCCAGGAAGGATTAGGCCTCCAACAAGTAAGCATGTCAAATATTGATGACCCGCCTGATTCTCCGGTCGGTCAACCCACTTATAACAGCCTTGAGAGTGAGGTAAGTACATGTAATTCTTTTGATATTTGGGAAGATGAGTGTTTATTCATTGCAGATCTTTTTGAAAGGTATGCCAATGGATTGGATCCTGTAGAGGAAGTTATTGTCAGTAAGGTAAGTAGTGTAAGTAGTTGTAGCAGTAAGGTAAGTAGTAGCTCTATGTTTTATGTACCTATTGTAGTTGGTAGTGTAAAATTAAGAGCAGTTGTTGATACCGCTGCTAAGGTAACTGTAGTCTCTGACGAATTCCTTCCTCTCCTGGATCCAGCACCATCTATCCTCAAAGATGTCATTCTGCGGACAGCGGGCCGAAATCAGAAGATTACTGCAGTGAAGGTCGGCCCTGTCCCCATCAAACTTGGTCAAACCTGGTTTGATGAGACTGTGTTCTGTGCCCCATTAGTTGATGATATGATACTTGGGCTAGATTTCCTACAGAAATTCGGTATTGATATCGCTATCGCACAGCCCAAGCTCATCGTCGGTAGGGAACAGATACACATGTACTATGGAGCCAGCTCCCAAACTGCCTGCATCCAGAAAGCCTGCACTGCTAGAACGGCCATGGTGCCCCCTACTAGTGTTAAGCGGCTGAGATGCATTCAGGAAGCCTGCATCACTAGAAGGGCCAAGATATCCCCTACTAGCGGTAAGCGGCTGAGATGTCTGGTTGGAGATCATCCAGCAGACCAAGGGCTCTCAACAGAAGGGAGTAGCATGGACTTCTTATTCTGTCATCCCACCCGAGAGGTCCCCATATGGACTCCTCGGATCGTGTTTGATCGGGGAAAGACATTTTTCAAGCACTCTGTCTTGCTATTGGCCCAGAGGCCACCTGGAAGATAGACCCGTTTTCATTTCATTTCATTTCATTTGCCCATAGGTCATCGGGTACAAGGAAGAATTATTTATCTTTCCTAATATATTTTATCATCTATTTTCTGGTCCTTTATCTGATGTGGCTGTGTTAATTTTATTGTTGTTGGGTTGTTCATTGTTGACCCATTTAAACACTGGTTTACAACAATAAGTTATCCTAAAACAAATTTGCCAGTTCCAGGTGACTGAATTTCCCATTCAATACGTGGTCAACATTTGATATTCTGACTAATTAGATTATTGGGTCCATGATCAAAAAACTGAACCTGGTTCAGAAATTCTTAAACATCACCTTTAATTCTCAAAATAAAAATGTAGCACAAATTATTTTGCAAGAAATTGTTGGAATTATCTTTTGTTATACTGACCTGACCTACTTTTTCCCTAAGGTCAAAACAGAATTTGTGTTTTGGATTCCCCAGTGAAAGTGTAATTAACATGTACATTGGAAAGTGCTTCCTCTTGTTAAGCAGCCAGACCCAGAACAAATTTATTTACACAATGTACATGGAACATCCCCCCATGGTGAAACGTGTGGAGATTACAGACATTGAGTCTCATTATTTACTTTCGTTTGAAATACATGTAAATCTATTTCATTATTAATTGCAGTTCTACTGATAAACAATAATATTTTCAATGGCAGAACTGTTTTCCACCAAGTTAGATAGAAATTGGACCTCAATCATTGCAAATTTACAACCCCTGACCTTTGAGGTCAGTATCATGTTACTTTTCTGATAATATATGGTGCTTGATTTTATATCAACATAGCACTTTCCAGTTACTGATATATCATACCAGCTTACTTTTTGGTTAAGGAATGTTGTTTAACCCTGGAAACAAGACTGCCCTTGTGATAAAATAAGTTTGATCACAGTGGGGGAGACTATACTTCCACGATGATTTATAAAAACTTGTTTGCTTTATAAGATTTTATAGAGCTTATCATGAACTGCACTTTCTAATAATTTAGACCACAACAAGGACACCTTGCTGTCCAGTTTTTATTCCATTAGACTTTTTAGAGCATACTCTGAACTGCTCTTTCTGTCACCTTATACAATGGCAAAAATAGCATATTAGTTTTCAACTTTTTGATCATTACTTTGTAAACCAAAAACTTGTATATTATTTCCCATTTATTATCAGGAAATATTTTAGCAGTCAGTTAATCATTCAAGACATTCATACATGTACAGTATGTCAGATGTTTTATAATATCTGGACATGCTGATGTTACAAGTCTTGCAGGTACACGAATCGTTTTGGCATTGGCCTATTTCATTGCTTTGATTACAGTCATTTTGGGTTAACAGTTTAGAGTACAAAAGACATTGGTCATAACCTTTATTGAGACTTCCAATTGACATGTGTTCTGAATCATTCTAATAGAATTTGACACTGAGCCCAATCCTTGCAGGTAACTTAATAGTGCTTATTCTTATACCTCATGAAAGGGCTCCCCAACATTCATAAGAATACTTTACATCTTCAGTAGCCTCCTTGTAAGAGACTGGATCCTGTGACCTTCAGGAATTACTTATCATATTCCCTTCTTCTTTTTATGAATAAGGATTTGAATTGAATTTTTGGATTGTTGATTTGACATGACTAGAAGTTCAGGCAGGAATCCAGTCAACAGAATAAACCTTTTCAAAGAATTATGTTGGTTGGGATTCAGGCTCTAAATTTGATGCCCCAAAGTTCCAAACACAATTTACTGCTTTACCTCCTTACAGTTATTGTGGATAACTCAATCCCATTAATTCTTCTGAATAAAGTATCGAAGCTTTCATTGAACTCATCTTCCAATGTCTTAGTACAAGATTCATGTTGGGTAATAGATAATTTCAACAGATGGGACTTGTGGCATTTCCAAAGGTTGTGAAATTATCTTTGCTCTCAAACATTTCATTTGATTAATACCAATTTTTTAATGTTAAGCCATATCAATCACATCGTCGCCTCTATTTCATGTGTGGTCTATGGATGGTGCATGTTAATTAGCATGTATATGGCCATCCTCTAGTGTTGCCTATGTCCGGCACAGGAAAATCCCCCACTGCCGAACTGCTTCGGCTCTTAGGAGAATTCTTGTGTTGGGTGGCATCATATTTTGGCCATGGCTGGACTGTTGTGCGAGCTATGCAACATTCCCAGAGAAAGTTGAAAGAGCCATTTGGGCTCGGGAGTTAGAGATACTTAATCTCTTTCTATCTCCCCTCAGTTCTCCTGGGTGTAACTTAAATGCACTATGTGTTTACCCTTTATAGAGTCACCCGGCCCCATTGAGCCATGTGGCTCTCCACTGGAGCCGTCTGGTTTTTCCCCTTTGCACACTTCTTTCTGTTTTTGTTATTTTCATGCCTTCCTAACACAGGTAACATTTTGCCATACAAGACTGCTCAATCTCATTAGATGTTTGGGTTCATAATTGAAAAGGAAAAAATATATAATAGCACAATCAGGTTGAAGCATTTAGCATCTGCCTCACTAACCAGTAAGATCGGGGGGCGTAGGCCATGTTGGTTGAGAAGCCCCTGCATATTATTTGCGGACGGGTTCGCCCGATGATCAAATCTGGCCATGGGAGGTATGACAGCTTTTTGCATATACCTGGTCAATGTTTGCCTTGTACAATTTCTTGAATACATGTAATTGTGTAAGATATCATAGGACTTCTTCAACGGAAGTTGTTTCTTTGTGTATACTTGTATACCTAGGTAATCATTTATCTTTCCCATTTGGAAAGACTGTTTCAAGTTGAATACAATGCTCAGATTAATTTACAGTTAGGTTTTAAGTCGAGAGTAGGCTCTCGCCTCATAAGATGGGGAGTATTGTAGAGATTTGGCCCCATTCACATTCACATTTAGACCTGTCCACCTACACACCTGTTACATGTACATTCCAGTAGCATTAATTATGTTAAGTGCATGACAATGGTCAATGCACATGGCATGCATTGTTCAGTAGAGTACTGCCAAGATTCAGTCAGTGCAACTTTTGAGCTTGGATCTACTGGATGTCTTTGAACAAACCTCTCCAAGTCTGAGCTCTGCACTCTGCACCATTGTCTTCGGGAGATCTCCCCATCGGGCAGCAGTTTCCTGAGGACTTCAGACTAGTACATGTAGCTCAAGTAAGAGTAGTTTAAGCTAAGATTAAGGTAGCATCATATTGTAGTGTAGTTTAGGAGTAATAATTCGGCCATTTTACTTGGCTCTGCAAATTGGCAACACTGATTACATCATATGCGAGCAGCTCTCCATTCACTCTGTACATGAAATTTCACATTTTCTCAATTTTTTTTGAAGTTATACATTTTCTCAACCCATAGGCATAGATCTAGTCAAAGTATATTATGTAAAAAGCAATTCTTCTGAACATACATTGACTATGGGCATGATGGGGGTTAGAAAATGTGTAACTTCCAAGAAAACTGAGAAAATGTGAAATAGTACAATCTATTCTATTCAATGGTTTAAAACGAGAAACTGTGTTGGGGTCACTTACAAAAATGCAAGGCCAAGGCCAGGGGTAACGTTAGAGTGAGAGGAAACACCATTTAAAACGGGTGGGACCTCATATACCACAGCTGTTGATTTCAATTTTTCCACACCTCACATTTATGTCACTTATTTTGTCCCTACTGCACCCATTTCACGCATACAAGAACCAAGTAAGCTTACATTATCTGGAATATATGCAAAGATACAAAAAAAATAGCTAAAACCGATGAACAGTGAGGAATTCTTACCATTATGAACGATGTAATTCACGGGACTCACGGTCGCTTGGAAAAAGGAAATTGACACGTATAAATAAATTAGCCTATAATACTTTGCGGCAAGATGGCGCTATACCAGAACGTACAGAAAGTACAGAGTGGATTTTTAGATAAGAAAACGTATGTATTGTAAGCGTTACAAAGCAGCACCTTCACCTATTCTTTTAACTATATTGAAATCTTTGTTCAGATTGCAGATTTTGCATTGTATGGTATTTTATATATGTATTTTGGTTTACAATGAATGAAATTAAGATTTCTCTCTTGATTTACTATGTATGTTTATTATGTAGAAAAATATTTTATTGTCTGAATTGTATTGTCGGAAAATCTGAATAAAGGCTAAAAAGCATTACAAAAAAAAAAAAAAAAATTATAAATCCACTCTGAGAAAGTACGGCGTGGATGCAACGAACTAGAACGTCTTTCTAGTTCTGTGCGTGGATGGAGCTAGCTAAACGTCTTTGGAACTAGCTAAAGCCACAGAAATAGAAGACGTGGCTAAAGCTAGCGCTATCACTGAATTACGACTGAATCCCCAGTTCAGTGTGCATGATTCATTTGTATTTTGCAGTCTGTCATTTGGGAAATATCTCAAAATGTTAACTTTTCAGTTAAAAATTATGTAATATTCAAAATGAACCTAAATGAACAACAACAACAAAAATATGGGGGGTAATGTTTATTTGTGGAGGAGCCGAGTTTTAAAATGTAATTATTCAGCATTCAAGCATGCAGGGAGGTGCCCTCCCTGATAGAAGATGAACAAAGGGGATATAATATGTGGCTTCCTTATGCTTGATCCGAACAAACCAGTGGCGGTGATTTTATGTCACGAGTGGGGTGGACGGAAACCCGGAAGGTCTCCGCCGAAAATCTGTTTCGAAAAGTGAGAGGGGGATTATTATGCGCGTGAGCGAAGCGAGTGAGCTAAAAATTATCACAGATTATAGTGAAAAGAAGCCTGATTTTGCCATCAAAATGCATTCTAGGCCTATAAAATATTTAAGTGGTTGGTGTAAAGTTGGTCAGCTGACTCAAAATAGAAAAATAATATATCAAGCTTTGAAAATCGAGGGGGGACGATCCCCCCAGAAAAAAAATCGATGGGGGACATGTCCCCGTCCCCCCCCCCCCCCCCCCCCCCTCGGGATAGCCTCCTATGATCCAAACTATCCTGATTCAATTTCTCAGTGAAAAAAAAAAAATCAAAATACTTCCACAGCATTCGGGGCAAACGCTGAAATTTCGCCCTGGGCCTTCCAACTTCTGACGCCAGTGAAAAAAAAAGACTTGAAATTTGAAAACTTTCTTTTGTTGGGTCATCAGATTAAACTTCCATTATATTGTTGTGTTGTTTGATTTTTGTTTAGGGGGTTTCTTTTTGCTTTTGCTTTTGCTTATTTTCGCCCCTTAAAAGTGGCGCCCGGAGCTCGTGCCCCCTTGCCCCTCCCCCCCCCCCCCATACACCATTGTTCATATATCCTTTTGATGACATTGTCTCAATTCGATTAATTAGAGTTGCAAAGTTAAAGAGGTTTTTTTTTTTTTTTTTTTTTTTTTTTTTACAAAATATACGGTACCGCGGTCAGATGCGGGAATTCAGTCGGAGTTAGGAGGGGGGAAAAGGCTAATTCAGCTAGGCCTACCTTCAGTGCATTAGCATTTTTTATGCACAGGCCCGTACCTCCCAAAGAAATGGCGAGACCGTGACGAATTAGTAATTTCACTGTCTCATTCTCTCCTTCGGACGGCAATTTGTTGTTTAACCTGTTATTTTGGTGATTCGTTGTTTTTTCTTTGTTTTTGTTTGTATTTAGTTTAATTTTGCTTGGTTTTTTTTTTGGGGGGGGGGGTGTTTTCTTTTGTATTTTGCTTGGGTTTTTGTGGGGGGTATTTTGTGTTTGTTTTGTTGGGGGGGTCATTTTTTTTTAAGGATTAGTCCTGTCATTTTTTCATTGACTAGTAGCCATACAGACAAAAGTTGATGCATGGGATAGTGTGAAATCTATTACTAGTACCTGACTTTGGAGTATGTATTGTGAGCTTGTATGGCTGATGAATTTGACTGCTATGTCAGGCTGACAGTGATTGGGGTAAACTATTTGGGGATAGTCGCGCTCCGGATCTCAGATTACTAATAGCACTGGCGTACTGGAGGGGGTTTCCAGGGGCGCTATCCCCTCGCCCATAAACACATTAAGAAAATAAAAGAAAAAGAATTAAATGAATCACGGTGAAGTTGTGGTTTTTTTTTCAGTTAATGTTTGCGTGTACTCAACATTGTCACTGCATAGAATTTTCCTGAATATCTTGTCTACTGAACCCTGTTTTATTCTGTTATCATTCATATTCCCAGGGAATCTTTTTTTTTTTTTTTTTTTTTTTTTTTTTGCTTGCTTGTCAGCAGCTGCAGCTGGGCCCTCAATTTAGGGGGGGGGGGGTGGGGATATATCTTATGATTGATTTATTGAATAATTCATTGACTGAAACAGCTGAATGTTGATTGAATGCTTGATTGATTAATTGATTGACTGATACATTGTTGATTAGTTGATTGATACCTAAATGTTGATTGTCTAACTTACGGTATTGATTGATTGACCGATAGAATGCGATTGACTTCGGGTGTCAATGGGTGATACCAGTCCCAGTCCAATTTTGGAAATGCAGGTAGAATTCGGGATAAGGGAATGTGGTCGGGATATTTTGGAGAGGACTCATGCATAAAATTTTGATTTAATAAACCATAAAATTCACTCAGCAAACCTAAACTGATTGCAAACTGATCATGAATTTATCACCCTCAATTTTGTAACCTCCAAAGGACTTATCTCTCACAAATTGGGAGGCGCAATTCCTGCGCAACCTAATTTTCATACCCTTTACAAAAGTGGGCAGTGCTCACCCAAGCATGAATTATTTTCAGCCTTTTTGGTCTCATGTGAAAGTTGAGTCCAGAGCTATCCATAAATATAAACCTTTTCCGCCAGAATCACATATTGTTTATTTGGCAGCCATTTCAAAAGTGTAAAGTTTTTTGGGGGGACACACGGTATAGTGCTTATTGTTTACCAAAATAGTTAAAGAAAATCAGTCGTAGATGGCGTATTTAAAAACACAGAAATCCAGTCACCAAAACAACGGAGAAGCCATGGAGCAGGAAGATTCACCTCAAGAAAATGATCAGTCTGCCTCTCTGGCAGATTTTGTAGCACGAAATTATGAAGAGCAAAGGGTAAGAGACAAACTTCAGTGTTGTTTTTATACCTACATATATCATTCTACTTTGCAGGTAGACATCAAATCAACTGCTCATGCCCCCACATCCCGGGCCCACATCATGGGTGTTATACGGGCTCACAGCCGTCGACTGACCCGGCGAGGCTGGGGAGCCCGAGCCCTGGCTCCCGCTGTTTGTCCGTTGGTTCACAGATGCTGTGGTGGTAACATTATGATTGTTAACACTGAGTGAGTCTACTGTTGGTGTAACACTAATACTATTGCACTTTCATCTACAGGAATCTTCAGGAGTGACAGGCAGAGTAAACAGTAGAAGACAAGAAATGATCCCACCCCAAAATATCTTGATTTTTGTTTTGTTTTTGTTTTGTTTTTGTTTTTTGTTTTGAAGGTAGTAGCCCACATTTGCAAATGGCTCCCAATCTGCACAATAGTTTTACTTTAGAATGCTTTAAGCCACAGAATAACACTTGTAGTTTTAGATCCCAGTACATCCCCGTTGAGGATTGAGAAGGAAATATTCAACACAAATTTTCTTTTATTTTCTTTGTTTTGTAAAGGCGTCTTCCTGACGCTTTAAGAGTAAAACCATTCATTTTTCACTTATTCTTCAGAAAATTGTTGTAAATTTGATAACATGATAGTTTTGCATAAATACCTGTCATTTAAAATTGAAACTGGCTTATTTCTGTTCAAATTCTGAAACAATGTTGTGCAAATGTGGTCTATTACCTATATTGTTGTTGTTGTTGTGGGTCTATTTCACACCCTAGTAGTCTCCTTGGTATTCACTGAGTATTGGTTACTACCTATGATAGTTAACAGGATCTGATCACAATACAACTGAAAATGGAATTTTTCCCTAAAAGTATGATAAGGGAACTTGATTCTGATAACATTAACAAGTCAAGTGCCTCAAAAAAATTTACACAGCCCAACTTATGAATAATCCTGTGTCACTCATCCTGTGTACTCGGTCAATGAATTGACTCATCCTCCAAGTGCCAAGTCTGTACCAAAACTAAATATCATGCTTTTTTGTTTGTTTTTTACCTTTATTTCCATATTTTACCTTTCAGTATCAACTATGATATCTATCAAAAAATGTACATAGACAGTTGGACCTTCTTAGTATGATAACAAATTTTGAAAAATAGATAAAAACCTCTTTTCTGGTCTGCTGCTCAGCATTGCTCAGTGTACAAATCAACCTATTCTACAGTGTTCGTAAAGAGACAATCGCAAAAAAAAAAAAAAAATCACATCGTGCTATTTGTGTATGTGCCTATGGGGAGCCAACTTACACACAAGATGGCAGCAGATCAATTGGCATTACTCGACGGCATGCTGTCGACCTACGAGTCCGATAAGCGTCAGTTTTTTTCTTAAAATTCACCATTTTCAGCTCATTCATCAGATATGAAGCAGAAAGGGGAAAATTGAGAGCCTCAGGAACATTGCTGATAAGTAAAATCAAAACTTTTCTCCTCTATTATAGAAGATCTAAGTCAATGTATTTTGGGTTCGCGTCAGCAATTAGTTTCGCTTCGCGTCAGCAATTGGTTTCGCTATTCAAAACGCTGTTTTGACCTAAAGGTGCCCTGTGTGGGAGCACATATGTAGCTGAGTAGCTCCCCCTTAAAATGCACATATGTAGCAGTTTAACAAAGTTTTATGTATAACTAGACAGTAGACTAAATTGATATTTATAATTTACAGACTTAACACTCCCCCCCCCCCTTACATTTACATGTAATTTGGCTGATGATTTTTTCCCCCTTTTTCCCCCTATAGCAAGCAAGACAGCAAGTTGGTGAAACAAATGAAGAGCAGAGAGTTGATGCATTCCTGCAAAGAGCCCTCAGTGAAAGTAAAAGGTATTTCTTCAGTAGATTCTAAGTCAACTTATTTTTCAGAGGTCTTCAAAAAGAAGAAAAAAGTGGTAAAACTTGATAATCAGATATCTGATTTCAGAATAACTATTTTTACATAATACAAGAACTGAATCTTATTAATAGTAAAACATGTTGAATAGATCTGAGGGATCCCTTAAAATTCTAAGAAATATTTTTTTTTTAATGTAGGAGTATATTGAGGGGCAAATGATGACAGGTTTGATAAGCCAGGGGTAGCTGTCTGGGAGAGTTGTCTTAGAAGGGAGGGGTGTAGTAGTCCAAGAATTGTGTTGATGATACTGACATCATCAGCCAAATATTTTTCTCTCTTTTTTTTCCAGACATATTGGCCAATAGCCAAGTTTGTAGTCTGTCTTGACCACATTGTTCTTGAAATGTGTTTTTAGAATATATATATATATATATATATATATGATTTTTGTTGTTTATTCATTCTTGTTTTTGTTTTGTTTTGGTTTGTGTGTTTTTTTGTTTTTTTTGTTGTTGTTTTTTTAGCCATGATATTGCTTTTGGTTTTCTGTCCAAATGCCCTACAATGTACATAAAGATGTTAATACTGAATTTTTTTTGAACACTGAGCCCCAAATAACTCTGGCTAATGTCTATGGAAAATGTGTTATACTGAAATCAAGTCCTGCTCAGAGGACTGATATACAGTTTCTTGTAGCGGAAATTATTCCTTGTTATCTCCAATGCAGAATGAATGCAGAGGTGACTAAGTCTGAGAGAAGACAGAATGAGCTTTACCGAGAGCTTGGACAAGACAAGATGCATTCTTGGATTATGGAACATGCATCAGAAGTCACGGTAACTCTCCCGCCAAAAGAAGAAACACCAATGGATACTGAAGATACCAATGGGCCAAGTGATAAAGCAGATGCTATTAGATGAATGATGATATGGAATTTTCATATCAAATAAAGTTGTAAATTTTGTACATATACCAAGCAAGTGAATCAATTTATGTGTGGTATTGTGTTGACTCAGGAATTAACTTGACAAAGAGTAAGTGATAGAAGGAAAAAGAATGGAGAGAGAGAGAGAGAAGGAAAGACAGAGGCTGGAGGGAAAGAAAGACGAGGGATAGATGAAGGAAAAAAAAGAGGAGAGAGAGGGAAAGAGGCTGGAGGGACAGATGAATGAAGACAGGAGAGAGAGGGAAAGACAGGCTGGAGGGAAACAGACATGAGGGATAGATGAAAGGAGACAGGAGAGATAAGGAAAGACATGCTGGAGGGAAACAGAGACATGAGGGGTAGATGTAAAAAGACAGGAGAGGGAAACAGAGACATGAGGGGTAGATGTAAAAAGACAGGAGAGGGAAACAGAGACATGAGGGGTAGATGTAAAAAGACAGGAGAGGGAAACAGAGACATGAGGGGTAGATGTAAAAAGACAGGAGAGGGAAACAGAGACATGAGGGGTAGATGTAAAAAGACAGGAGAGGGAAACAGAGACATGAGGGGTAGATGTAAAAAGACAGGAGAGGGAAAGACAGGCTGGAGGGAAACAGAGACATGAGGGATAGATGAAAAAAGACAGGCTGGAGGGAAACAGAGACATGAGGGGTAGATGTAAAAAGACAGGAGAGGGAAACAGAGACATGAGGGGTAGATGTAAAAAGACAGGAGAGGGAAAGACAGGCTGGAGGGAAACAGAGACATGAGGGATAGATGAAAAAAGACAGGCTGGAGGGAAACAGAGACATGAGGGGTAGATGTAAAAAGACAGGAGAGGGAAAGACAGGCTGGAGGGAAACAGACATGAGGGATAGATGAAAAAAGACAGGCTGGAGGGAAACAGAGACATGAGGGGTAGATGTAAAAAGACAGGAGAGGGAAAGACAGGCTGGAGGGAAACAGACATGAGGGATAGATGAAAAAAGACAGGCTGGAGGGAAACAGAGACATGGGGGATAGATGAAAAAAAGACAGGAGAGAGAGGGAAAGACAGAGACTGGAGGGAAACGGACATGAGGGATAGATGAAAAAAGACAGGCTGGAGGGAAACAGAGACACGGGGGATAGATGAAAAAAAGACAGGAGAGAGAGGGAAAGACAGAGACTGGAGGGAAACGGACATGAGGGATAGATAAAAAAAAGACAGGAGAGAGAGGGAAAGACAGGCTGGAGGGAAACAGACATGAGGGATAGATAAAAAAAGACAGGAGAGAGAGGGAAAGACAGGCTGGAGGGAAACAGACATGAGGGATAGATGATAAAGACAGGAGAGAGAGGGAAAGACAGGCTGGAGGGAAACAGACATGAGGGATAGATGAAATAAGACAGGAGAGAGAGGGAAAGACAGACTGGAGGGAAACAGAGACATGAGGGATAGATGAAAAAAGACAGGAGAGAGAGGGAGGGAAAGACAGGCTGGAGGGAAACAGACATGAGGGATAAATGAAAAAAAATACAGAGAGGAGAGAGAGAAATGATAGCCATAGATAGAGAATGAAGTAGAGGACAGAGCGTACAACAGAAAAGAAAAGCTATGGAATACAGAGACAAAGATAAGATGAAGAAAGAGACAACCAAAAAAAAAAAAGGACTAAGACAGAGAGAGAAAGAGAGAGAGAGATTGATAAAGGAGCAGGGGTAAGAGATACTGGTACAAAATCAGTTGGAGGGGAGGAAGGAAAGTTTTATTTTAGACAATGGGAAGATGATCAATGAACTAGAACTCGAGCTTCTCTCAGTTTATCACTTTGAAACAAATTCAAATAAAATTTTCTTCTTTCAACTATCGTGTGTGTCAAGAAGGTAATTGTGAATGGAGAAAAAAGAACAAGACATTAAGAGCTTTTGATAGCACAAAAAATGAAAGATGTGACAGGACATTCTGATGGCAAAAATACTGAATACTATTGCATATTTTAGCTCTTGAATAAAATATTTGGGATGATGATGGCTAGAAGATATTTGGGACATGACAGAGAGCTCCTGATAACTGCTGCTGAGAAACCTCTATATTCATCACTGACCAAGTTAAATGAGGATCAACACAGAAATAAACAATGCATAATGCAAGCAGAATGTTGTTTGAATATGGACAATTTATTATAAACATTCTTATAATACAGTAGTGAAAACATATTGTACTTACTTCTCTCATGATTGGCGAGAGCATTACAAAATGAAAATGACAGAAAAAAAAATCATATATAGAATTTCTTTCAATATTTCATACAATAAGTCAATATCCATAATTTATTATGGGTTCTCAGTAACTGAATACGTACAGTATATATAAGCTGGAAATATACACTATGTTCTGCCCTAAGGAACAAAATAATGCATGCTGGACGGAAAAATACACACACAATTTACAGCAGGAATAGATTAAGAATGTAAACTTTCTTCATCATAGGAAAGATAAATATTCAAGCAAGCAAATATAAATGAACACTAAATTCTTCATCATTTGCTGTTTAAAGGGAAGGCAAACATTTAAAAGGGTTATGCTAACCAAAAGCAGAAAAATTACAGCATGAAAAAGTCTCTTTTCAAGAGTCAAGATCACTCATGGAAATCTAAATCAGTAATAGTCTATTTGAATTTTTCAAAAAATATACATGCGCCTCTTCTCGACCCTAGTAACTAAACTGGGTGTAATTTTGCTGATACTAGTATTGCTAGAACATTTCCTGTAATACAAAGGAAAGATACCTGTGGAGAGCAAAAAACAGAAAAAAGGGAAATCTAAAGCATTCCCAGTTCACTCACATGACAACTTGAGATTTTTAAACATCTATTTACTTTGAGTTTCAAAGTAATTCATTATTAAACACATTTGACTCATTTTTCTAAAAATTCATTAATGATCCATTTCTTTCATTTCTTCTGCTTTCATTCAAGGTAACATGTTGTCATAGTGGACTCTGTGGTACTGGGTGGCTGGAAAATGTACCAGTCTTCCACATTTTACATTTCATGATTTTTTTTTTTTTTTTTCGTATGATGGAGATTATTATACTGCTTAACGAGTCTCACTTCGAAGAAAAAAAATCACTATGGAAGCAAGAAAGAGACTGAATTTGTTGAGCGCCATGAGCGTCAGCACCTGGCGGATACCGGCGCTATATAAGCATCGATATTATTATTATTATTATTATTATTATTATTATTATTATTATTACTCAATTTACTCATTTTATCACTGAACAGGGTGGAGAGAGTGTGCAGACATTTTTGCAATATCAAGGCTTGATATGGATCTACATCTTATCATATGTTATAATAATAACAATAATAATAATAATAATAATAATAATAATAATAATAATAATAATAATAATAATAATAATAATAATAATAATAATAATAATAATAATAATAATAATAAAATAATAATAATAATAATAATAATAATAATAATAATAATAATAATAATAATAATAATAATAATAATAATGATAATGATAATGACAATAACAATAATGATAATGATGATGATGATGATGATGATGATGATAATAATAGTAATAACACACATACTTCACATGAATGTCAGCAATGAATTAATGAATGTCAGGATCTTCTGTTCTTATGATACATGTCACATAGTCACATAATAAACTGAATAATGCATCTGTTTATTCAATGCAAAAAGCATATATACATGTATATTTGAACATATCTTGCACAAACCTCCATTTTTTTCATTAAATTTCTGTTTCAATCCGATGCAAAAACACATCTAATTAATAATGAAATAACATTCAGTGCAGTTAAACATGAATAAAAACTTGCATACATGTACATTAACAATTAGGCTCTGATTTTTAAGCAAATACACATGACCTCATTTACATATATATAATATACATCATTATATACATATATACACATGCCATTCATGAAGCAGCATATCTCCACTGCAATGATTTTCAGTGTTCGTACACTGTTCTCTCAATATCTAAATAATTTGCTTTAATCGTGCTTCTACATCTCCACTTCAAAAGCAACAGTATTCCCTAGTTACTGACTAAAAGAAGCATTGTCTAATAGGTTGTATTGCTGTGTCAGAAAAGAGGATTGTATGGGTTCGTGTAGCAGCAATAAATTAGGAGACAACCTCATGCATTTCTTTCTCCACCATTCAAAGTCTCACACATATTTTTTAATGGATCTTACTGGGCTTTTTTCACACACATGCAAGTGAGAAACTTCCAAAAATAACATATTTTATTAGATAGAGGATTCATGCATGTAAAGGTTGTGTTGTATGTAAACAAAAAATTGCATAGTAAGATTTTGAAAACACATAAAGTTCTTGACAGGGAGAAATCCTCACTACATATAACATTTCAGGGGCTTTTTAAGAAATGAAAATGTCATAAAATCTAAACTACATGTATTGCAAATATATTTTTACAATTCAAACAGAAAAACAATTACTCACTACTTTTTGATTTTACATACGGTAAGCACATTCAAAATTAGCTGTTTGACCCTAAAAAAAAAATCTACATCAAATCGATTCTCCTGCATATGCACTTTATACATATGGTGGTCAGACTGTAGGTATTTACTGCATCAGCAAAAGATGTGAAAGACGGCAGCATAAGGACGGTGATTGCTTGCATAAATCAACTTTTGATTCAAAGTACTGTTGGTACACATGTATCACTCCTTTATGGATGTTTTACTGCCATCATTTATAGACATTAAATATAACAGGAATCAGGTAATGCTTCAAGAGGTCTATGTGAAAGTGATACCAGAAAATAGACATCAAACTGTTAGTGTGAAACCAATGTCAAACCAGCAGATTTAGTTTATAAATGAATATCGGCAACTTATGGACAGCATAATGTAGATGCCTAGATGTGATTAGTTCTGAACAGTCATCATGGTTGGCGGTTTGTTACGAATGGTGACTGTTGGAGACGTGATATCCCTCGGACGGTTTGATGAGGCATGGGGTTGGGGTTGGTTCATAGCACTCTCCAAGATTTGCTGTAACAATGAAAATTTGTCATCATAAGTCAACATGGCAAACATTACTAAATCTCTTTTGAAAACTGATTGAAATTTCCTTACTCCACACCTAATCCTAAAACTATCACCACAGAAGGAGAAAATTACAATAGCAAGTATTATTCTTGGTTATGAGTTATGAATACTACAGTGAGCATATTAGGTGATTCAGGACTGGTCTTAGATCCAGACAGTGAATCACAGATTTTCAGCTGGCAAGAGGCTGAATACTTGAATTGCACATTGGGGGTTCATAAGCTTTTTTCTTACCCGTCTATCAGTTCTCATCTTAGCATTGTAGAATGAAGCCGAGTCTGGGTTCTCCATAAGAAGCTCTGACTGGAGTCTCTCAAATTTCTCTCCTTCATCTTCAGGCTGAAAGAAAAAATGTGATAGGGATTAATGGAACTGCTCTGTATGGAATTACACAACTGGTTGAAATATTCCTATTACACTGCTCGCTCAGTAGGTACTAAGCAACAATTTAAGTTTCTATAATAAAGTCTTAACCTCACTTTGTTAAGCTTTTTCTCACTACATTGGACAAAGGCATAATCAAAACTAGATGAATCCTCGACCACGCACGGTCAAAATTTATGCCTCCGCAATTGCCAGATCGCAAATATATGGCACATTCATATTGATTCTTTTATTTTCGTGTATACAATGACATCTTTGACCTTGACCTTTGACCTTGTGACCCTCAAATCTAATGAGACCATTATGAGACTTTCCATATGCATACATGAGCCAAGTTTGATGTTGAACCATCACAGAGTTGTTATCACAATAACAAGCAATTTTAATGTATATAATGACCTCTATGACCTTTGACCTTTAACCTTGAGACCCAAAAATCTAATCTGATTACTATCCCTCTCATAAGCATACATGTGCCAAGTATGAAGCTGCTGTCAAATGGTTGAGTTATTGCGAGAAAGGCCCGTTTCTATGAACATAATGACCTCTACGACCTTTGACCTTTGACCTTGAGACCCCAAAATCTAATCAGATCATTGTCCCTCCCATATGCATACATGAGCCAAGTTTGAAAATGATCCGTCAAATGGTTGTTGAGTTATCGTGAGAACGAACCATTTCTATGTACAAAATGACCTCTGTGACCTTTGACCTTTGACCTTGAGACCCTCAAATCTAATCAGATCATTGTCCCTCCTATATGCATACTCGAGCCAAGTTTGAAGTTGATCCGTCAAACGGTACTCAAGTTATCGCGAGAATGAAAACGGGACGGACGGACGGACAGACGGACGACCCGAAAACATAATGCCTCCGGCAACCACCTACGGTGGGCAGAGGCATAAAAATTATTGAAATTGACTAAATAATCTCAAACTTTCTCTTATAGGTAAATATTTATCCAATGTTTGGTTTCTCACTGTCTTGCTAACAACCTGGGTTCCTCATTATACAGAATCAAAAGAGTTAATTCTGTATTACAATATAGCCCTATATCATTTTATGAGTAAGTGCATAATCCAATAATTGGACAATATAAATCATTACTCTGAACTCCAAATATGTTTAGGTACATGCATATTTCAAATAATCCACTTGTACAAGCACATAAAACAGCATGTATACTCACCATGTCATACAATGTTCCGGCTCTTGCTCCTATCCCTGCTGCTGCACTAGACTGACCTTCTTCAGCTGTCAGGAAACACTCACTGTACCAGTTATCAAATTCTGTCAAAGAACAATGTAATAGTTATCAGGAAACACTCGCTGTACCAGTTATTAAATTCTGTCAAAGAACAATGTAATAGTTATCAGGAAACACTCGCTGTACCAGTTATTAAATTCTGTCAAAGAACAATGTAATAGTTATCAGGAAACACTCACTGTACCAGTTATCAAATTCTGTCAAAGAACAATGTAATAGTTATCAGGAAACACTCGCTGTACCAGTTATTAGATTCTGTCAAAAAACAATAATACACCACTTTGATCAAGACTATCGGTATGATGAATACCCATTGTTGGCTGCATCTGGACAGATCAACAAATGCAAAATTCTTTGAAACAAGACCTGACTATTCCACTTGGATCCTTTTTTAAAAGATTTTTAAAAAACACCAAACAAGCTGGATTTAAGAGCCACGCTCAAAAATTAACCTTTCCCTTTGAAAACAAGCTGAAATATGTCTACACGAATAGAAGATTAGCTGCAAATAGGAAGCTCAGAAACAAAATATCAATTGGGAGCTTACATAGCGAACCACAACATAATTGTTGAACATTTGTAACATAAACCATACATAAGATTTTGAGCCGTGTGTTTTTCTATTTTAATAAACCACCTCACATCAAATCAAGGCAGTAATTTCTGTTGAATGAAAAGTCTTCAAATCTTGATTGAAACTATACAGAACCTTCGCAGTAGATTGGAAGTTTGGAATCAACATCAATGGTGCACAGATATTGGAATCATAACATAATTTCTGATGTATGAAAATTCATACCTGTTACAAGTCTCTGCCTGCACTGGTCAACAAGCTTCTGGCAGTACTGAATCTCTGATTTGATCTGTCGGAGCTCATCATAATCACTGCGGTAAGATGCCTTGAGTTCCTTCAATTTTTTGATCATCTGAAACTCTTCTTCACTAATCACCATCTCTCCTTCCTCATTCACAAAGTCTCCTACAAAGGACAACAAACATCCAATAAGGAAATAGCCACTTTTACTGTATGTAACTGCCTAACTACAGAGAAATAGTAATATTCAGATATAGTATATTACCTGCCAAATATTGAGCAATGTCTATATATATATATATATATATATATATACACACGCTCTCAACCTGTTGGCTACTGGAACCGGGTGGCCCCTGCATTAAGTCTATGGGAATATAAGAATTTGCCAGTGAATGGATTTAATTGCTTTGAATCATTACCCTGGTTTTGCCAAGCGGCACTGATAAGGCACTGAAGCATTGGATTTATTTTTTTCTACCATTACCAAATGAATTCACCTGGGTCAAGTGTCACTAATATCAGTGAGCATCTTAAAGTGATGTGGCATGACTTTGAAGTATGTACCTTGGGATCATCACTCAGGCAACTCATCAACTAGATGCTAACACTCTTATATAGATAACTAGTCAACCATCACAAATGGATGCAAGCCCTTTAATTTACCTTGTTCAGCCTTCTCCTGTCTTAGCTTCTCAATAGTATTCCTCGTCACATCAATCTCTTGCTTTGTCATGTTGATGGTCTTGGCTAAGTCTCGACAGTGTTTCCTCTTACTCTTCAAGATGTCTACAGAAATGAAAAAAGTTGGTGCATTACATTATTGGTGGTGGCTGCTTCATCATGGTCACATTCATGTGAAAAAACAATCAATCATTAAACCCATTTGTGAAGTCTGAACAGTCCATTATAGAGTTATTTCACAATATATCTGCAGAGTTTTCTGACATAATTATGAAAATAGATTAAGGCATACTTTGACTACATTAGAAGACTTTCAAAAATGTAGAAAAGGATAGATAGACCACAGCAAGAGAACAATCAACATACTGCTAAGTATTTTATTCCATTTCTTACTGATATATCTTAGGTGATTTAACATTTGCTTTTGTGACACTTGCATATTAGAGAAAAATGGATAAGGTTGCAATTGAATCCGGTATTAGGTCAGGTTGAGCTTCAAGGTTATGTCAAAGGTTAAACTTGGGAAACTGGACAGTTTAGGAAATTGATCATGCAGGTGACTATCATCAAAGCATCCATATTTCTTACCTTTATTCTCCATAAGTATTCTATTGATCTCACTGCCTTTCTCATGTTTGAATTCCTCAAACGCTACAGTCCTGAGTGGTGGAGTAGCCCTTCCCTGTGCACCACTCTCTGCAGCTTGTCCCTGTGATCCTGTGGCTGAACCCATGTCAGTGCGGGCTGCAGACTCTCTGGTGTCTGGTCCTACGTTACCATTCCTGACTGGTGAAGCACGCTCTGTGGTAGGTGAAGGGCTTGATACACCTTTAGGTTGAGGGCTGCACAAGTAAACAAAGTCATCATTAATATATATTCACAGTTCGTCCCATATATATATATACATGTATGTCCACACATGTTTGATAGTATGAAACAACTCCTGCAACACTTTTCTATTAGAATCATAGTGAATTATTGAATCATAGCATTGCTCTCCACTGCTTTTTTTTTTTTTAATTGGATGTGCTAATCACCTTCATTCATGAATAACATCAACCCTTCTTTTATTCATTTCTTTTTCCACAGATACACAAAATGATAAGTAATCAATTTCAACCGTTAAAAGATAAACATGCAACGGCAATTGGATCTATAAAGACTCTTACCTTCCCCTCTCTTTTGCTTTCCTTCCCCTTGTCTTTCTAGCTGATACAACGGATGAATGGGCTGGTTTAGATGAAGCTGGAGCAACTCCAATACCGAAGCCTTGTCCATCAACTTCTCCTACATACGTGGCACCACCATCCTCATCAAACACTACTCCAGCCTGTTCAAATACAAGAAAATTATCTCTTTAGCAATATTTCAGAAAAAATACAAATAAATTACAACTGAGTGAAAAAAGTCAGATAACAAGGCACGTACATAGTTATAGCAATAGACATAGTTCTATATGATTTTCAAACTCGGAAAATATTCAGGGGTTTTTTTTTCATGGGAGAGGTTATGGCAATACCATCTCAAAGATCTCAAAGTAGATTTCAGTGATATTTTCAAACATTACCCATGGAAGAAAAAGAGGGGGCAACGGTGACAGTTCCTTTGATTACGAGTAAGGAAAATAAACAGGGTTATCTGCACCAGAAAGGCACAAAAGCCAACCTTCTCTACAATCAAGATGATTCACAAGTGTACAAGTAAGATTTTGCAAAAAGGTAGAGCAGAAAACACTGGTTTTGCATTTAACAGGCAAATTGATCAAAAGATCAGAGGTAGAAGAAAATGTGACGATGACAGCAGAGTGCTTTTTACCTTCTGTGCAGCAGCTACAGCATTAGGATCCATGCGATCAATGATGGTATACTTCTGCCGCAGACGACCCTCCACGTCACTCTCCATCTGGCCAACCATGGTTTTGAATGTCTGAAATATGCTCTGGATCTGCCGTACGTTGACGATATCAATCTCATCAAGTGTGCCATCAAGGTAACGTCGAACCTGGTTGTGGATCTCTAGGAGTTGGGTGTCTGAGAGAGGCTCATAGCTCACCTGGCTTCGGTTGGCCTGTAGTTATTAAATTCAAGTTTACTCCTACATCTCATTCCAAAGAAAATCATAGCGTATGTCCAAATAACATGATGCAAATGTAAGCGTAGCAAAAAAAAATTTATCATGCAAGAGTAAAGTGAGCATGAGCAGTAGACTAATTATCATTAGTTAATTCTCCAATATTCAAAGAAGAGTATCAATAAAAAATCAATAATATCTTTACTTTAATACCACTGTTTGCAGAAAAGTATAAGTATGTCAAATGTAATTTATTTCAAGTGTTTTTGCTCTATTCATTCATTTCTTGCTTCCCATAACCAAAGAAGATAATCATTTCTAACCTATGTCAATAATTACTTCCTGGAATTTACAATACATTTCTTTCCACTCTGTAAAGTAAAATCCATTTCGCAAAAACACAAGAAGTCAAGTTTGTAGCATCCCAATTCAATGTGTGATGTAAAGTCAATGAATTTTCTTGGGATGTCCACAATCTTACACTTGTGATGGTTATGAGGAAATGGCTCAAGTATTCTTCATGGTGTCTTCATTGTAGACTTACCAATGTATCATGCATAGTAAGTTCATGCTTCAAATGTTTGATCTCTTTCTCCAGTTTCTTGACAAGCAGGGCAGGATCAAAGAACTCATTGACAGCAGGGTCTACAGCGACACACATCATCCTTGTAGCAAATCTTAGAGTAGAGATCGTCTCTTCTATCTGCTTGGCTTCACCCCACACATTGGCTATCATAATGGTGTTACAATTACCACCTGTCAAAAGAAAATTTCAACAAAGATTGAACATCTGCCAAGTTATGGATCAGAAAAGAGGAAAAAAAATTGAGTCTTGATGCATGAAGGATATATATTTACAGCTGGTCTATGAAACATGGGATGTGTAGTAATTATGCTACTGTGGTGTGTACAACACTGTTCTTGTTGCTGCTGCTTTGGTTATGTTTGGATTTCAACGGAAGACATGACACAGCTCACACAGTAGATAATATCATACTCTTGAGAGATCATCTTCAAACCAAAAACATAGCCACTTTTTTTTTATTACAATACAGTATTTGATGATTTGAATGAAATATTGCCTTTGGTAACAGCCATATAAAGCATCAATTTGGCAACACAAAGACATGTAAAAAAAAAATGTATTTCTAAGCGCTTACATACAGGATCATTTTAGGTAAATGGTATCATACCAAAGAATAAACCTCATTAAAAGGCACTTTCAGTGTTGCAATTACGGTGTCCCTTAACAGGTTAGGCATAACATACCTAATGAATCTTTGAGACAGTGAGTTAGCTTGGTCTGCCTGTAAGGTATATGTTCTCGTCTCCTATCAGCCAGTGCGATGGTTGTCTGTTCTAGGAATGTCAAGGATTTGTTGATGTAGACAGCCTCTTGCTGAGTCTTGCCTTCAGACTGAAATAAAAACAAATTAAACAAAGGACAATGTATTTTTTTTATATCTCACATTCACTTACATGTACATATTACCTTTTCAAATTTTTGCTTTATTCTATTTTGTTTCAATTTGTTTCAAACATCATGAAAATATAAATGTATCACAGAAATTTTCAAAGTTATGTCTCTTTTCTTGATTGTATTCTGCTGTTACAGTCACCACTGACCAGAACTTATTTCAGAGTATAACAAAATGAAATCTGATTCACCGCTCTTGGATCAACCTGCAAAGAGCAAAAATAAAATTACCCAATGTATATATCCCGAAGGTGTGCCCTTAATCTAGTGGCGTTTGGACAGGATATCATTATCTCCTTTTTTATCTTCAAATAAGTAGAGATCAGCTGAAAGGTATACCAATGAATTCTTCTTACCCCTGTCTTGCTAAGACGTTCTGAGCCAGCAAGATCAACCAAGTTAAACTTGCTACGGATGTATTTAGCATTGGATTCGGTCCGTGATCTGGATTCCACATGGATGGTGAAGATACAATGAGATCGGGAGGACACACTGTTCAAAGAATGGGATGCGATGGCACGATTCGTCTCACCCTAAGAAATAAAAATATAAACATAATATCAGAAAAATGTTAATTGTAACTGGAATGATAGACAAGTGAGGAAGGGTTCCTACTCTTTCACAGTAGTTTATATTTTCTGTAAGAAAATGGTAGGTAACACACGAATAACAGGCAGACTTTATGGAGGCATTTTATTTATTTACCCAATATGTGATTGACAGAAAATCATGGTAATCATGGATAAACAACCGCACAAAAAGAAAATGATTCGATTTTTAAAGAAAAGTTCAAAGCTAAAAGGATAAAGGCGAAAATATACCTGGCTTCAACCCACCTCCTCATTAATGATGATTGCAGGTTTACTTATCATCTTCATAACCTAATGCTGAAATGCAGAGAAATCTGTATCTCATAAGAGAATGAATACAAATTGCTTTTTTTGGACAGGACTGGTGTGAATTCATCAAATGAAAAAAACATATACGTATTTGTTTATGAGGTACCAGTATGCAAAATGCCTATCATAAAATGATTATTCATTAGAACTAATGCAGTATTCAAATAAAAGAGTAGAGATATAGGGGCCAGATAGATACCTCAAAGAGAAGATTAAGAGCCTCCTCTTCATTGTGAGCTAGATGAACACTCAAGCCCTTAATATTGATTCCAAACTCATCCTCTGTGATGGTCATCTGGGGAAGCCCCTGAATGCTGTAAGGTAGGGTCGATAAAAGGTCAAACATGGTCTCGTTGTAGATTTCTAGATAGCTGATACGAACAGTGATAGCTTGCTCAGGTCTGTCCTCAATCTCCTTGTAAACCTGTAACAAGATAAAGACAGACAGAGAGAAAACACAAGTCAGTAACACAATTTAAGACAGACAACAAAATGTGGCATGTATAAAACAATGAATAAATAAACAAACAGAATAATACCCTGTGCTATTCTTAGATGAATTAAAATGAGATGCTGCCAAGATACGTTTTCACCCATTTTCCTGCCATAATTATGGTGCCAACACAAATTTCATCCAGGAAATTGTGACTGTCAATCTTTTTTGTTTGAAATCTTAAAAGGAATGCAACTACATTTCAATCAGAACATCTGCAGTCCTCTATTTGAAGGAATGGATGCCTTGTTTCAGAGAAAGAAAAAAATGCTTTGTTTGCATGACACCTCTTCCTGGATTCACTATATGAAATTCACTATAAAATTCACTATAATTCTTTTCAACAATTTTTGTAAATTCTTTTTTTGTCTCTAATTACAGCTCCTTTTTTAGATTATAAGACCTATTTTAGAGCTTTCCACAGCTGTGTTGCTCTGACCACTCTGAGGTGTCTGTTTGTTTGTTGTTGTTTTTTAATTATCAATACAAACCTGTGCTATAGCTCTAGGAATTACTCCTCTCTGTTTATAGTTTTCTGTAGCTCCTGTCATTGTGTATGTCTTTCCTGCACCGGTCTGGCCATAACACAACAATGTTCCTGTCAAAAGCAATACATCATAGTTACTATCTCATAGCTAGAATTCAGTCTTCACACTAAATTACCCTTAACCCTGTCTGAATGAGGATAACATGATAAACAGGGGGGAAGAGTAAAATTTGTCCTATAAAAAGAGCATTCTCATATAGTTTGAGCAAACTTTATTACTGGGAAAATTAGGACATAAATACATTCCAATTAAAAAAAAAAATTTTAAAAAGGGCAAACTCTCCAGTGGGTTTTGTTTTTCAACTTTTAATCAATGCAGTCAAGGTAAACCTTAATTTTTCATTAAAGGTTTGTTTAAATGGATTTGATCAATTGGTCTCAAGCTTTACCATTATAACCATCCAGTAGCTGTGTGACTAGAGGGGATGCCACTTCATCATACACCTTATCTTGACTGGCATTGTGAAGAATGCCATCCATCTTGAAAGACCAGTCCAACATCTGATTATTGACCACACCCCTCTTGGCATCTTTCTTGGCATGGATGTTGACAGTCTGTAAGGAATCATAAGAAAGATGTTTTATCATCAACATCACACAGTGATAATCATGCACACAGATTGCAATCAAGAAAAAGATATCACTATGACATACACATAGTTTTAAAAATTCTTAAAACCAAGTATTCCTTGAGGAGTTGATTTCTTCTTGCAGGTGAACATACACTATACTAGATCCTCTCCAACTGACAGTATACTAGTCAAAATGTAACAAAGTGAAAATGAAAATGCAAATGAAATTAAGAGATTTTCTAATACTGTAGAAAAGTTGATGGCTTAGCTACTTTTTATTTTCAAAGCTCTCCAAACTTTGCTTGAAATGCGATTTTGAAAAAAAAATCTCTGGAAGAATGTCCAGTAAACTTGAAATCTATTCACCTTAAGACTGCAAAATTGATTCGGCTTAAGTGTAATTTTAAGGCCACGGCAATATGTCAGTTACTCCATGACCAATTATCTGTATTATACATGTATACTCAACCAAATCAAAGAATGCAATCTCGGAGAAAAAAAAAATTACTCTAATCCTAAATGTGAAATCAAAATACAACCTAAATCCTACATCTCTAATGAACTACAGCTTGAAGGAAGTATCACAGGAGCAATGTCATATCATCTCGATACCATGTAAAAGTCTTGACAACCTACCTTTCCATCAGGATGGAGCTCAATCATATCTTGAGCAAACTTGTCCGTTGGCCTGGTGCGTACAAAGACGCGGACCTTGCTGCTTCGCTTGCTCATGATAGATGTCTCACTCGACTCAAGCACTCCCTAGGGGGTAGGAGGAGGAAAGTGTTTCAGTAGAGATTCTCTTTCTTTTTTCAAATAGTCCCCTTCAATTTCACTTTCAGACATACCTAACTGTGACAAGGGACTTATGTTGTGACAGTGGATGGCTGTAGGACAGGAAGTTGAGTCTAAACTCCTAATGAGAATAAAGTTTTCACAATTGCTGTAGGATTCTGATTTCACAAAGAATAAGCATCAAACAAACTAGCACCATAAATCTTTGTTATTCAGGATATTGTCTAATAATAATCTTAAAAGATTCCTTAGAATATGACATTTAAAAGTGTTCAAAATTCTTTTCAAAATCATCTGTTTGGATATCCAACCCGTCCCGACACATGGCAAGCATATATGATGGGGGCCCCTTGTCTGCACACCTAACATTTCACTTGAAATTGACAAGCTTTTCATTCGGTATTCTTCTAATGACTGACCTAATTTTAATCCTCATATCCTAGAGAGTAATTGCCGAAAATTTCATCAAAATTCGAATAAGAACAATGTTATTTTCACAGGAATAGACGCCGCTGTCGTTTTGACACTAAAAATGGGAAGGTTCCCTTGTCAGCGCACTCATTCACTTTACATGCAGTTCAGGATTTTTTTCATGAAAGGTGGCATTTTCGAGGCATGTGAGTAAAGATACATAAAACAGATGTTCTTTACCAGTTCATTTTTTTCGCTGATACGTATCACCAAAATTGATATGAAGATGAATGTCTTTCTTGCATCTCTTGTAATGTTAGAATCGCGCAGTTACACGTATGTGCAGACTTGGGCACTGTGCAGACAAGGGGCACCAAGTCGTAAAATTAGAAGTGGAAACAAAAAGAGAGAGCAAATGAATATAGGGGTCTACAGATTAATGAATATTAAAAACATTGAGGTAGTATTGTATAATGAGCACAAATAATTAATGCAAAAATGGGCAGCACAAAAATGTTAAAAGGATTAGGAATAGAACAAAAACAATAATTTCAATGAATTTACACTTCATTACATAATCTCAACTTGACTATGTCTATGGATGACATTTATCAAATTGATTGGCCACTTCTATAGGATGCAAATCCAATAAAATTTCAGAGCTTGAGCTGTCCCTTTCATACTGCTGTAGAATGAAACATGATTTCTGTTTTCTACCACATAAAACCTGCTTTGCAGAGAAACCTTTTATAAACTAATATGAAATTTAACATTGGGTCCTCTTCGAGCAATCATACCATTTTGAAGATTGTTGAATCATCCACGTAGACTGGAGTTTGGGAAAGAGAATAATCTTCCCCTTGGAATTCATCAGAATCATCTGCCCCATCACTAGATCCCTGGTTGGATTTCGATCCACCCCTCCCTTCACTACGACGTCCTTTCATTTTCATACTTCTCTAGAATCCTACTGGAATTTCCCTTCCAAATTAGAATTTTACTTTGCCTCACAAGTAACAGTTAAATTGAGGATAGTGAAGCTAACTTAGCCTAGGCCTATTTTAACAAGATAACTGTTAGACGTAAAGTCAATTTTTCGTGATTTTTGTTTCGGTCTTGTTTTCAAACTTAGTCTTACTCCAGTCTTAGGCTAACTAACTTTAACTTTTAAAGTTACATCTGACATTAATGTTGTTACAATTCCAAACATTGCTTTGCCTTTGATTTTATCACATGACTAATGATGAAACAATAAACACGTCACAAAAAGCCACCTCATTTCTCACTAGCTAAATACGCGTTGTTTTATAATTATACGCTTGCTCTGACGTACGTCTGAGCTGCCGAAAATTAAATAACCGGACCACCAGCGCCTCGCGAAAGATAGCTAGCCCGGAACTACGGGCATCGCGATAGAGGCTACTCTTGGCCGCGAGCGACAGGAGGAGCTACGACTCTAGGAGCGACATATTTCATGATCTCTTTGCACATGACATTTCTATGTAACATGAAATTCTCCAAGCTAACTCTATTTTGGAAAAAAAAACTTAAAGAACAACGTTAATTCCATTTATACTTACCGAAATATGATTCTATTTAAAATGATATTTGATGATTCCAAAATCGTCCGTGCTGCTATACGACTTTTTGTTTCGACGGCGCGCACACGCGTCCGTCATATTCTTTTCGTTTATTATTATATACGGCGTCGTCGTTGTTAAGGCGAATGCGCATGCGCTCATGGTCTGCATAGTCGTCTCCGTACTACTTCTACTTCCTCCTGTCCGAACCTCTATCCGTATCATGATTTCTACAATATTCTCCCTGTCCTATCATATCACCACTACAATTTACTCTCTCCATATTTCTGCCCCTTTTAATTAGGTATAGACTTCTACCACTGTCTAGCATTTACCGTAATTCACGTACAGATCGGGGTTTACAGGGGTTTACACATTCTCTTCCCTCTGACATATCCTGCACTGCCTCTACTGCTATTTTGTCTTCATAATCCTCTACCTCTACCATGGGGTCAATCCTCTACCTCTGTACCATGGGCATCAATCTTCTACCTCTACCATGGGCATCAATCCTCTATATACCTCTACCTGGGCATCAATCCTCTACCTCTACCATGGGCATCAATCCTCTATACCTCTACCATGGGCATCAATCCTCTGTACCTCTACCATGGGCATCAATCCTCTACCTCTATCATGGGCATCAATCCTCTACCTCTACCATGCGCATCAATCCTCTACCTCTACCATGGGCATCAATCCTCTACCTCTGTACCATGGGCATTAATCCTCTACCTCTACCATGGGCATCAATCCTCTATATACTCTACCATGGGCATCAATCCTCTACCTCTACCATGGGCATCAATCCTCTACCTCTACCATGGGCATCAATCCTCTACCTCTACCATGGGCATCAATCCTCTACCTCTACCATGGGCATCAATCCTATACCTCTACCATGGGCATCAATCCTCTACCTCTACCATGGGCATCAATCCTCTACCTCTACCATGGGCATCAATCCTCTATACCTCTACCATGGGCATCAATCTTCTACCTCTACCATGGGCATCAATCCTCTACCTCTACCATGGGCATCAATCCTCTATATACCTCTACCATGGGCATCAATCCTCTATATACCTCTACCATGGGCATCAATCCTCTACCTCTGTACCATGGGCATCAATTCTCTATACCCCTACCATGGGCATCAATCCTCTATACCTCTACCATGGGCATCAATCCTCTACCTCTACCATGGGCATCAATCCTCTATACCTCTACCATGGGCATCAATCCTCTATACCTCTACCATGGGCATCAATCCTCTACCTCTACCATGGGCATCAATCCTCTACCTCTACCATGGGCATCAATCCTCTATATACCTCTACCATGGGCATCAATCCTCTACCTCTACCATGGGCATCAATCCTCTACCTCTACCATGGGCATCAATCCTCTATACCTCTACCATGGGCATCAATCTTCTACCTCTACCATGGGCATCAATCCTCTACCTCTACCATGGGCATCAATCCTCTATATACCTCTACCATGGGCATCAATCCTCTATATACCTCTACCATGGGCATCAATCCTCTACCTCTGTACCATGGGCATCAATCCTCTACCTCTGTACCATGGGCATCAATCCTCTACCTCTACCATGGGCATCAATCCTCTATACATCTACCATGGGCATCAATCTTCTACCTCTACCATGGGCATCAATCCTCTACCTCTGTACCATGGGCATCAATCCTCTATATAACTCTACCATGGGCATCAATCCTCTATACCTCTACCATGGGCATCAATCCTCTACCTCTACCATGGGCATCAATCCTCTATACCTCTACCATGGGCATCAATCCTCTACCTCTATACCATGGGCATCAATCCTCTACCTCTACCATGGGCATCAATCCTCTACCTCTACCATGGGCATCAATCCTCTACCTCTACCATGGGCATCAATCCTCTATACCTCTACCATGGGCATCAATCTTCTACCTCTACCATGGGCATCAATCCTCTACCTCTACCATGGGCATCAATCCTCTATATACCTCTACCATGGGCATCAATCCTCTATATACCTCTACCATGGGCATCAATCCTCTACCTCTGTACCATGGGCATCAATTCTCTATACCCCTACCATGGGCATCAATCCTCTATATACCTCTACCATGGGCATCAATCCTCTATATACCTCTACCATGGGCATCAATCCTCTACCTCTACCATGGGCATCAATCCTCTACCTCTACCATGGGCATCAATCCTCTATACCTCTACCATGGGCATCAATCCTCTATATACCTCTACCATGGGCATCAATCCTCTATATACCTCCACCATGGGCATCAATCCTGTACCTCTACCATGGGCATCAATCCTCTACCTCTACCATGGGCATCAATCCTCTATATACCTCTACCATGGGCATCAATCCTCTACCTCTACCATGGGCATCAATCCTCTATATACCTCTACCATGGGCATCAATCCTCTACCTCTACCATGGGCATCAATCCTCTACCTCTACCATGGGCATCAATCCTCTACCTCTGTACCATGGGCATCAATCCTCTATACCCCTAACATGGGCATCAATCCTCTACCTCTACCATGGGCATCAATCCTCTTCCTCTACCATGGGCATCAATCCTCTACCTCTGTACCATGGGCATCAATCCTCTATACCTCTATTTTCTCTATTTTCTCGTCTCGCGAATTGGTGTGATGTCAACAAGATGAAAATGAATCCCATTAAATGTACAACAATGGAAATTAATTTCATGAGAAACATGCGAGCACCTCTGCATATTTTTCTTGGTGACCATCAACTTGAATCGGTAAAAACGATTAAACTTCATAAAGAAGCAAAACAAAATACATGTATACGGACCAAATGTATAATGATAGAACCAAAATCAATTTGAGGGGGAAAAAATTATTAAAAATCCTATCTGAAAGAAACAGTTTGTGATATTAATATATAACAGTCATCCATGGAAGTTTATGTAATAGGTTCAAGGAAAGATCAGGGAAGACAAACAGAATGATAATCTGAGATGTTGTTATGATGTATTAACCATGTTATCAAAAATGATATCGGAAATGCACATGCATATTGGAAGCTGAACGTAGAATATTACTACCCCCCCCCCCTTTGTGTGTTCAGTAGAGGCAGTAGACATGATTATCTGTTTCTATTATTTTAGCCTCCAATACAGTGTTGAGAATGTTTCTTTGGATGGAGCACTTTTGAGAGCATTTTGGCAGATCGTTCCAAAGAAGTGCTCCATGATGGGAGAAACTCTTTTTTCCTGCCTGAGAGCGTGCCATGGGAACAATGACACCATTTGAAATAGCAGTCATCGTACGATGGGTATGAACACTACCACATTTTGTGAACATATCTGATAGATACTTCGGTCCTTCTCCTACTAGTGCAATGTACAATAACTTATAAAAATGCTGAAATTTCCACCTTTGTTCAATGGTTACCCACTTGAGTTGCGTTAGGACGGATTCTGTAGGTGTCATGTAGGACTGACCTTGCCAATTTCTTATGTTGACTTATAAGGGCATTTTCAGATATTGCGCACAATTATTGTTCCAGGCACAACTGCAGTAATCAAAGTACGGCATAATTAGGGCATTCGCAAAAAAGTTTAGCACTGTCCAGTGTCACAGTTTCTGAGTCTATTTAGGAGAGCATCCATTGTTCACACTCAGTGTGGTAAAAAAAAAATCCTCTCTGTTACCACGCGCTATGGTGTGTAAACTGTGATTTCCCACAGTGTGTCTCGCGGTGTTTAATAGCCGTGTGAACACAATTTTCTACTCGTCAAACACTGCGAGAGTTTTTTTTCTGGTTACACTGTATTGAGCAAATTTCTGTTTTATTTACGCTACAAAAAAGCATATGTGTGGTAAAGTTGAATCGTATTGTTGTCTTATATTGGAAAAGCAACTGCGGGTAAATGTGGTTACGATATTTCGAGCACTGGTTCCAAATCCTTTCTCTATATTATCAAGGAGCTTGAAGCTCCTTGATATTATATACCATACATGCCGTATTCTTTCGACAAGCAATTGGATTTATAACTTCTTCCGCAACTTTTATATTTGTATTTAAGGAAAATGTCTGCAGACAGCAGAAGTAAATTTCTGTATTGAAATAGAGGCCAAAGTTCAATTTTCATGGAATTTCCCTTTGTAATCATGCAACAGAATGTCACGTTACATGTATTGTTACCAGATTGTTACTATTGTGTCGGTTTTTTTTTTATTGAGATCTATTTCTGATTGCGCTATTATATACATTTTCTATATAAAATGTAGGTCCTTCCACCATTCCGAGAATGATTAGGCCTACCACTCCTCCTTATATCCATCTAAAGACCAATACTGCTACTAACATTTACAACATCTATACTACTACTACTACTACACTACTTCTACTACTACTACTACTACTACTACTACTACTACTACTACTACTACTACTACTACTACTACTTCTACTACTATTACTACCACTATTACTACTACTATTATTAGTACTCATTTTATCAATATGCATTATATTTTCTATACCCTTGTATTCATAGCAAAATTCACATTTGCTATTTGTATTGATGATGTATTTTAATCTGTGTGCGACATTATTATTCAGTTCTGTACTGCGAGTCATTTTGAAATAAACCTTTACTGACTGAATTGAACTTAATACGTCATTTCGAGCGGAAGAATTCTTCTGCACTGAAAACTTGCCGGGGATCTTTTTAATACTATTTGCAAGCATAGTTCATGAAGTCATGTCACAGAAACTGTGTGCTCCATTTTTTGTTTGCTTGTGTGGTTCGTCTATCATGTCTACGTTGGATTTGTGCAGCCTCGTTTGTGCACTTTATTATTGAATGATTGTGAAATATTCACATTTTGTTGAATGTTAGCTTGGAGGCTGTCTTTTGACCCCCCCCCCCCTTCTCTCTCTCTCTCTCTCTCTCTTATCTGGCGCGTTTACTTGTTAAATTTCATCTATAACCTCTCTCTCTCTCTCTCTCTCTCTCTCTCTCTCTCTTATCTGGCGCGTTTACTTGTTAAATTTCATCTATAACCTCTCTCTCTCTCTCTCTCTCTCTCTCTATCATATTTGCTAGAAATAAGTAATGGCATTGTGTAGAGTAATTTATCAGAAAGTTTTAATGAACATTAATAAAATCACAAATCTTCAAGAATTGTTTGGATGAATGAGACTTAGCCCAATCCCGCCTCTTAAGTATACCAATACAGCGGTCTTTAATTTCTCATATTTGCCCGCAAAGTCCCCGGCACCTTGACATGCGCTCTCTGCTTTTCTCTGCCAAAGCTGACAAAACAAAATAGTGCAACGACAAAATAAATCCACCGTGGACTGTCATCTGACTTGGCGTAAAACAGTTGATTTCCTCCTTTTCTAAAAAGTGGTTTTCCGTCGATATGTCTGCAGATTTTATTGAAGTTTTAGCTAACGGCTAATAAATATTTCTGCCCAACGGACAACATTAGAAAAAAATTGTCATCTGTCACAAGAATTCTTTATTTATATACCTTCATATTCTAATTTTCGACATCGACGCTCCACTTTACATTATACTCATTATGATTTTCTCTCGTTCAAGAAAGGAAAATGAAGACTATTATGTCCTCATCTCTCCCCTCCCCCCCCCCCCCCCTTCCATTCCACACAAAGCTGAAATTCTCGTGAATGATTGCGTTCGGTATAATTTTAAAGAAAATAAATGTAACGGGGGGGGGGGAATCGAACCAGATTTCACATAAAACTTGAACGTAAAGCCTTAAATGAGAATTCCTGCTGTAACCATTTTTTAACTACAGGTGCAGAAATGCCCTATACAGATGCAAAATTCTTAGATTTATCAACATAGGCGGATCCAGAGGGGGCCGAAGCGGCCGCGCCCCCCCCCCCCCCCCCATTGGCGGAGAAAAAAAAAAGAGAGAAAAGTAAAGAAAAAAAAAAGAAAAGAAGAAGAAGAAAAAAGTTTTTAAAAAAGAAGAAGAAGAAGAAGAAGAAGAAGAAGAAGAAGAAGAAGAAGAAGAAGAAGAAGAAGAAGAAGAAGAAGAAGAAGAAGAAGAAGAAGAAGAAGAAGAAGAAGAAAGAAAGAAAGAAAGAAAGAAAATGAAAGGGCTATGGCAAAATTTCCGCTTGCGCTCAACGCTCGCTTGCTTTCATCTTGAGAGTAATAAGAAAGAATTACAAAGAAGTATGTTTCATTTTATGGGGATTTTTCCGCTCACGCTTTGGGCTCGCGTATAGAGGGAAGTTGATTAGGTTATCATCAGTTTTAGAATGAGTTCAAAATAAATGAGAGGCAAAATTGCTCTGCCTTCAGGTTATTCTAAACCAAAATTTCGGCTCGCGCTTCGCGCTCGCAATTGTCACTTCCTCAAAAAGGTCTGCTATTTCCAAAGTTGAACCACAGTAAAAATCCTAGGTACAGGACTGACAGAGACTTACACCCATAATGTAAAACTGGGGTAGAGGTAGAAAGAAAGGAGAGGGAATAGGATGAAGGGGAAGAAGAAAGAAAAAAAAGGAGTAAGGTGCCCATTTTCGGCTTATTTGCTTGTTCATTTTGACGACGAAATAACACTGGTACCACGAAAGAGAGTATATTTTTCCTCACTCGCTGCGCTAGCTCGTAAGTTCGGAAAGCAAACATTCGGCAGGTGAGATGAACAAATATATAATCTAGATACCTTTAGGCAAATCATGAATTTGGATGAAGAATTATCACTTCTACCACAAAAAGGTATATATATTTTCCCCGCTAGCTTGTATAATACAAGATGGTCTTTGAAAGCAAATAAATTAGGTAGGAGAGCTAGAGGTGACCACATATTTCAAAATAGATATCTCAAAGGCCCATCGTGTATTTTGATGAAGAACTTTCACTTCTACCATGAAAGGGAGTACATAATTATGTATTTTCCTCGCTCGCTGTGCTCGTTCGTACAATACTCAGATACAAGATGGATTTGGGAAAGCAAACGAATTCGGCAAGCGAGGTGACCAAATGTACCTGCACACATAATAAAGGTTAGTTATCTCATAATAATTAATACCATCGTGTATTTGGATGAATCACTTCTTCCATTAAAAATAGTATATAGATTTTTTCCTCGCTCGATGCGCTCGCTCAGATTAAATTCAAATACAAGATGGTATAGAAAAGCAAACGAATTGGGCAAGAGAGATGACCAAATGTACCTGTATACATAAAAGTCACATATCTCATGATTAATACCATCGTGCATTGGGATGAAGAATTATCACTGCTACCATAAAAAATAGTATATAGATTTTTCGCTCGGATTAAATTCTAATACAAGATGGTTTGGAAAAGCAAACGAATTCAGCAAGCGAGGTGACCAAAATATTATGTAGAAGTAAGATAACTCATAGTTAATTATTCAGTGTATTTGGATGAAGAATTATCACTTCTACTATGGGAAAGGTATATTTTTTCCTCGCTCGCTGCGCTCGCTCCTATAATATCAAGATTTAGGAAGGTCTTTGAAAGCGTATCAGGCGAAAGAGGTGACCAAATAGGCCTATGTTATCTTTAAGCCCATCATGTACTTTGATGAAGAACTATCACTTCTACGAAAGAGAGTGTATATTTTTCCTTGCTCGCTACGCTCGCTCGTATTATATTTAGACACAGGGTGTTTCCGGAAAGCAAACACATTCGGCAAGTGAGGTGAACACTTATATCATTTAAAATGTGATAGAGGCACACAATGCCTTGTGAGCTTTATACGGTTGAATTTATCGGCATTGGTTGTCGGTAATCACTGGCATTGTTTGTTGGCAATCTGGCCTCTACGCCCCTCCCTCCCCCATTGAAAAAAGTCTAGCGACGCCCCTGACGATTTTCTTCATTTGGAATCTCAAAAATTTTCAGCTCGCGCTTCGCGCTCGCATTATCCATCATTTCCCTTTTACTCAGGAAAACGTGTTATAGTTCCTCAATTAAAGATAACTATTTCAAGATATATAGGCGCATCTACCTTTGTGGGGGGACCCACAACATATTTTCATTTATTACGCCACTGAGTGCAGCCTTAAACCATACGTTTCTAATCGGTTCGAGCGGTTTTTAAAAATTTCGGGCCCCCCCCCCCTATTGGAGAATGCTGGATCCACCCCTGATCAAGATAAATAAAGTCGATTTACCTTATAGAGTTGGTCGTCGGAGAGGTTGTTCCATTCAAGTTCATCCATCTTCTCTGGTTCTAGATCTTTGCAAGCCTTTGGCTTTATTAAGAGATTCATATAGGCATTATTATTGTACTATATGCTTTTGTATTTTTATGAACTTAATAAATTGGATTGAATAGAAAGTGAATATAGTGACAACAGCTGTAGAGGACAACTAACCCTCTTTTAAGTTTTATAGTTCTCAAGAAGATTAACAATGTCGGGATAACACTGGCACTCAAATAAGACCTTGAAAAGTCTCCTGTCTCAATATTATGTCGGGACTGCCGCCCACTGCACACTACAAAATGAAAATGAAATGGTCCTTATTTAATCAGAGTCATGTAGGAATGTACATGTACATTCACTGTACGTGTGAATTGATTCGAATCACAAAGTGGAATGATCTATAATCACAGGCATTACAGGCACGAGGTACAGGTAGGTTTTAGAATGCCTTTTGGTTTGATGATGATGATGATGATGATGATGATGATGATGATGATGATGATGATGATGATGAGGATGATGATGAGGATGATGATGATGATAATAATGATAATAATAACAACAAGAATAAAATCTGCATTTATATAGTGCCTAATACATCTTCCTGAGATGTGTCTAAGCACTTTGCTTTTTTTACCCCGGTCATCGGATTCAGCAGTGCCGGCACACAATGTATGTGCCTTCTCCACTCCTGAGGGAAGATTCCAGCCAGGCGCCATTTTACAGGCGGCAGGCGCTAAACAAATCACAATGACTTTCGCATCCTACCGGGTACCCACTTAACACCTGGGTTGAGAGTGGCAAATGTAGATTCATATCTTGCCCTGAAGGACATTAGTGCCGGGATTCGAACCAAGTACCTAAAGTTCGGAGACTTATCCACTGGACCACAGCACATGAGTGTGTCACAAAATGGGATGATCCGATGGGTGAAAGGAACCATTTTTTTTTTCTTCAATAAAAGAGTGATCTTTAACCTGCCCCTCTACTACATGATGGATTTCAAAAGGATTCAGTGATGACATTCTCGTCATCAAAGACGACATTTCTATCTCTTCCTGTCGACTTTTTAGCTATGTCGTGCGTGGTGTGCACTGGTTTTTGTCGTTCGTCGTCTTGTATGTAGTGCTGTAGTGTCCTTTTTTTAATACATTGTGCTTTCACATGGCCTGGAGGCTTTCCACATTTTTAAGGATGGTCTGACTACCTTTTTGATTGTATGATTTGATATATCTTATTACCAAAATTCACAAATATTGTAATTACTAAGATGTTAATTGGAGAATAAATAAGACTAAATGATTTCAACATACTTGAAACCCTTGCATGAGACATAAGTGCGAGCGAGTGTAACGAGCGATCTTTGGGGGGAAAAACAGAAAAAAGGATATCCTCATCTGTTCTAATAAAAGTTTTTTGACGTTGTACCAGATATGAAAATGGATACGTGAAAGGGGGGGGGGGCATAAGCAAGACGTAAAAATAGGAGGTACCGTCAGCAGAAGGGCAATTGCACCACTAACCGAAAATGGGCAGTCAAAAGGGGCACTTTCCCCATTTCATTAGGGACATTCATGACAGAAGAGAAAAGAGCGCTATGAAAAAGGGGGATGGGTCACTAACTGGTGTAAAAAGGGGCAATTGTAGGATTTAATAAGGACGGCTTATCTGAAGCGAAAAAGGCATTACTAGAAGGTGAAAGGGCAATAAAAAAATAAAAAAAATGGGCCCATGTAAAAGAAAGGGGGCACTGATCAGGTTTTAAAAGGGGGTATATGATGGGTATAAAGGGGCACTTTTGGGTTGCTTGGAAAAGTGGGGGCCCTGTGCCCCCCCCCCCCCCCCCCCCCCGACCCCTAGCTGGGTAGGGGACAGTGAAAATACTGTCAAATCAAAATTTGATTCAATTTTTTTTCAATCATTATGATTCATATTAACAGTGAATAATTTTTGAAGCTTTCTTCCCAAACAAAAAAGCATACATAGTATACAGGAATATAATTATATATTAAACTTGGCGTGCAAGTTGCAAAGAAAAAGAGGTTGTGTCCCTGGTCCCGCGCTCCGGTCGTGATCGTGGGTGCGTGTAGCCAAAGATTACCCCCATTACCCCTCCTTGTAAGTCTTTGGTAAATGTAAGCACCCATTGATCCTTTCATACAGAGCAAGCTCAGCGCAGTGCAAGTGTATAAAGCAGTGCTAGTGCTAGTGCAGTGCGCTGCAGTGGCAAGCATGCAGCACCGCGCTTTCTGCTTGACCTTTACCTTTGAACGCTTGTGACCCTGTGTCAAATGCCGAGTAGCGGTAAAGGCAGTTGCATTGAATTGAGGTATTGTATGACCATCTTTGTCTTAAGATGAAGTTATTGAGTTCTAAAATCTTTTATAGGGAGTTTTCGATTAAATTATCCAAAATTTACCTGTAAACAAACAATTGTGAAATTGTCTTTGTTCAGCCGACAGAGTTTTGTACAGCCCCATCCATTAGATTATTTGTTGGACAAGAAAGCCAATCAGGGCCAGGGGCCCGTTTCACGAAACCGTCATAAGTCAACTTCTCAGCTAAGATCGCCGCTAGTTGGCTAGTTGTCTGCTACGTGTTTCACGAAGCCGTGTTAGCCAAGATCAACGCCAACATCCCGACTAAGAACTTATGACGCCTCTGACCCTGTCATATCTTTTTTCGTTGATATGCAGCGCCATCACATGCCACTAATTTGGTAGATTATGGCTGGCCAAAATGGAAGCTACATAGATTTAAAAAAATAATTCAAATCTATCTTTTCTAAGGGTTCCTGCAATCAGTAATTCATCCTTGCTCATGTATAGATATCAGATTTCATGTTTCATATGACACGATCTGCAAAAAAGGTTTCCTAAGGGGTTTCTCCCGTGATTGTAACATCTCACAAAAGAACGCAATTCTGCCACGTCAGGCAAGGCATAGTCAAAGGCATAGTCTGTAGATTTCAGACCCATATTTATTCAAAGATAATTTATATCGTAGATTTAAAAAAAAAAATACTTTATGAGACATATTTTAGCTTGTAATTTACCAAAATTATGCATATCAACGTTTTGGTCAAGACATGATGCTGGATAAATATTTAATTTGCCTCCTTTTTCCGATCATGAACGTAAGGGTTTATTTTGCAAATCTAGTGTCCCGGGGGTACCCATCTTACTTTCAAAACGAAATTAACTTAATTGATAAAAACAGAATTTTATAAGTTTTTTCTTTGGTGTAATCTGCCTTCTTTGAAAATGTCTTGTATCTATAACCCCTTGCTACTATTTCTAATCTTTGCACTCACCAGTTCACTCAAATAATTGCAGTTTTGATAAAATTCTTTTACAAAATATACGTATTATTGTGATCAAGGCTATGTGTTGTCACATTTCAACATCGATTCACGAGATATTTAGCTAGCATGCTCTTCGTGAAACGGTTTAGCAAGATCAGAGTCATCTCCGTAGTTGGCGGACAAAGATATGACTAACTTGGCGTTGATTTCCAGAAACAGGCCCCAGGAGGGCGAGCCGAGGCGATCTTATAGGTCGTTTTACGAAACGGTCATGACTTGAGAATAAGTTTGATGGGGGACCAAAAGCTACGCACTTTGTTTACAAAAGATAATGCACCAAATTCATTGGTACATGTGAATTTCTTCATCTATCTTGGTTCTTTATGTTCTAAATTTATTTTGTAGTGAAAATTATGGACAAATAGACCCCTATTCCTCTTCTGTTGCCTCCTTCACTCCAGAATGAAGATTCTTACAGATGAGAGTGGTGTGTGTGTTTGTGAGTGTGTGTGTGCCTCTCTCTCACAAAGGACATTAATTGCTGAGTGTTCCATTTACATAAGATGCGAGTAAAAGTGTTGGTAGATGTAGATCTCTAACTTTTGTTATGTTACACCTATTTTCAAGTCCATAAATCTGTGCCAGTGTCAAATTTTTGGCAAAACAAAGGGGTCCTATATACAAGGCCAAAATTATTAAGTAACCTTGCACATCTTGTACCTCATCTTTGCACTTATGATTATAAGAAGGAGTGACTGCTAAATAATAGGCATTTGGTGTTTTCAAACTCCTGGGGCCCATTTCTCAAAACCGTTACAAATCTATTCGGCTTAATTGCAGAATACCCCACCATTTTCTAATGTACATGCATGTATGCCCCGTTCTGAAAACAGGTATGGGTGTATAACGTGGTGGTGGGGTATTCTGGAATTGTTCCATCTATTCTATGTTCATGGACATCCCATAGAAATGTATGTTAATTCTACAACATAGGTTTCAAAGGATATTCAAGAAGTTAGAGTTTTTAGACTTATGACAGTTTTAAGAAGTGGCCCCTGTCCTCTATTTTGTTGTCTATTTTGTTTCAGGAGACCAGTTTTGAATGATGTCAACAAGAATTAAACGGAAGCCGGCAAAATATGCCGATGAAGATGATCCCGCTCCCAAGAAACCTCTCAAGAAGCCCCCTACATCATCCACACCAGTAAATATAGCTGCTACCACACCAAAAGCTACCACACCGAAAGCTACCACACTGAAATCAGCCACACCCAAAGCTACCAGCACCAAGGCCACTTCAAGTGCCCCAAGATCTGCTGGTAGACCCAACCAGAAGAAATCACCTGAGGGGCAGAAAGAAAAGAAAGCTGATAAGGATACCAAGAAACCTAGTATTAGGAGCTGTGAGAAGAGTAGGTGCCCAGCCAAGATTCCGCAGTGCTTTGCCAAAGCTTCTGACCGGTGAGTACAAGGTTTCACATAAGACGTTTGAAGGCCCACAATTTCCACATTTTTATGTCCAGCAGTTGCTGAATACAAGAGATGAACACTAAAAAAAGTCAGTTTTGGAGGTAATTATGAAGATTAACCTTCGTCATTGAAGCATGTGCATGCTAGGGAAAATACGGATTTAGTATTTTTCTTTTTCATGTGGCCATTGCTGTTATTGATCAGAAGTTTAGCACAGTATGTAAGAACCCTGTATGTAGACTATAATAGTCTGCAAGCTTGATGATATCAGGAGCAGCCTTCATTAGGTTTGTGTGTAAATGTGTTTGTTGGATTATTTTTCTTTGCAGTTGCGCTGGTTCTGGGTATACAGCAAGATGGTATCATCTGTCTGCAGGGGAACATCATTGTAATGAATGCTTTGATTATTTCTACAGAAGGTAAGTTTATTGATAGACTTTTTATATAATACTGAAATAGAAAAAAAAAAAAAAAAAAAAATGTAAAAACACCTTTCCCTTGTAATGTTGCTAAGTAGCTGACAAATGTTGGTATTCATTCCCAAATCCAGACACTTCTTAATGGAGAACATTTTAGAACAGCTGCATGAAAATATGGAATGATTCCCCACTTTGTATCAGATGAAACTTTTCTTATCAGTATCTCAAGATCTCTTCTTAGTGATCACATTTTTTTTTTTTTTCAAATCTGTGATTTCTATTAAAGTGCTGTTGTATTTTTGAGTTTTTAGAGCCCCCTGAATATCCATTGTAAAGATTATTAACCCGTTGCCTACTGGAACCAAGTTGTCCCTGTATTAAGCCTATGGCATTAGAGAATTCAGGGTTAATGGGTTAAGGCAGTAGAAAACGTATTATACATGTTATTCTAACCATCAGCAGTGACACTTTGTGAATCAATTCCACTTCTGTCATTTGATATGAATAATTCTGATAATGATGACCCTTGATTGATACAGAAATACACATTGACTAACCACAGCTAAACTCTCAATATTTGTTTGCTATGAAGCATGTTTTAGAATGTCATGTCAAATGTCATTTTATGCCCCACTGCCTCATTGTTATTTTCTTGTTGGATTTGTAAAGCCATCATCAGGGTTACCAGCTTGTTTCCAACTGGAAGCGTGTATGGGGTAGCAATGGGAAGACAGAACCAAGTCTTAAATCCTACATGTCAGATAAGGTGCTTCCATTCTGGCTTCAGTGTACCCAACCTGGCTGTGGGAAATGGAGGGAATTCCCCTCCAAAGAGACAATAACACTGGAACACATACAGAGCTATGTCTGTGGATATGAAGCAGGAGCAAAGAAGGTGAACATTGGCTTTTAATGCCTAGAAAGCAAGAATGTAACTAACTACTTTGTGAAATAGAGCAATCATATTTTCATTAACCAGATAAACACTTGCCAATTTTTAATGTCTGTAACTTATGATTAATTCAAAGTGTGGTCCAAAGGGCCTATATTGAGTCTTTGCATGAAATAATCAAGATAGAGAAAGTGTTTATTTTGAATAGCTTTTTAAACCGAAATATTTTAAACTTGATTGAGTTTCCTTATGCTAGGATTAATAAGCCTTTACACTGTTACACTGATATGATGCGGTGCAAATTCATAGCTTTCATTACTGTAACAAGCTGATCTTTATTTGTAACTATGACCCTGATACATCCACACTTTCCATCAGAGTTTAGATTTACATCTTCTTACTATGCACAGGGTGCACCTTCAGATCATTGCAGCATATTACAGGACCATCGTGTAGAGCAGACCTATGATTTAGAATGGCTTTCTCTTCTTGTCATGCCACCACTCCTGAAGAACTCTCCAGCTGCTCCATTTCTCACATCTTACTTCCCAGATGGAGTTGGTCTCAGTGCATCCTGTCCCGTTGCTTCTAGAAAAGGAGGTCAGTATTTGCTTGCATTCATTTACCGTGTGAGTATCATGATTGTGTTAATGAATATTGGTAATGCTGCATTTGTTTTTTGCTGGGTTTTATTTTGTCAAAGTAATAGGTGTTGAGTTGTGATCAAGTTACACTTTAATAGGTTTAGGATTAATGTAAAGTCAGTGTTAGTTGTAGAGTAGAAGAAAGGATTAATGTAAAGTCAGTGTTCGGTGTAGAGTAGAAGAAAGGATTAATGTAAAGTCAGTGTTCGGTGTAGAGTAGAAGAAAGGATTAAGTAAAGTCAGTGTTCGGTGTAGAGTAGAAGAAAGGATTAATGTAAAGTCAGTGTTAGGTGTAGAGTAGAAGAGAGGATTAATGTAAAGTCAGTGTTCGGTGTAGAGTAGAAGAGAGGATTAATGTAAAGTCAGTGTTCGGTGTAGAGTAGAAGAGAGGATTAATGTAAAGTCAGTGTTCGGTGTAGAGTAGAAGAAAGGATTAATGTAAAGTCAGTGTTCGGTGTAGAGTAGAAGAAAGGATTAATGTAAAGTCAGTGTTAGGTGTAGAGTAGAAGAAAGGATTAATGTAAAGTCAGTGTTAGGTGTAGAGTAGAAGAAAGGATTAATGTAAAGTCAGTGTTAGTTGTAGAGTAGAAGAAAGGATTAGTGTAAAGTCAGTGTTAGGTGTAGAGTAGAAGAAAGGATTAATGTAAAGTCAGTGTTAGGTGTAGAGTAGAAGAAAGGATTAATGTAAAGTCAGTGTTGGGTGTAGAGTAGAAGAAATGATTAATGTAAAGTCAGTGTTAGGTGTAGAGTAGAAGAAAGGATTAATGTAAAGTCAGTGTTGGTGTAGAGTAGAAGAAAGGATTAATGTAAAGTCAGTGTTGGGTGTAGAGTAGAAGAAAGGATTAATGTAAAGTCAGTGTTGGGTGTAGAGTAGAAGAAAGGATTAATGTAAAGTCAGTGTTGGGTGTAGAGTAGAAGAAAGGATTAATGTAAAGTCAGTGTTGGGTGTAGAGTAGAAGAAAGGATTAATGTAAAGTCAGTGTTGGGTGTAGAGTAGAAGAAAGGATTAATGTAAAGTCAGTGTTAGGTGTAGAGTAGAAGAAAGGATTAAGTAAAGTAGTCCAAGGCTGAACTTAAAAATTTGACAAGAGTAGCTGCTGCCATAGCATTTTCCTTTTTCTGTATATGTGTTTCACACTTTAAAAAGAAATATGTATTCTAAAGTATAATTGTGTGCTGATATCCACTGTATCTGCAAGTACTGTTTAGTTTTTATTTTTTAGTTTTTTGGTTTTTTTTTTTTTTTGGGGGGGGGAGGTTCCATGTGACATTAGATGTAGAGTGATATGTAACCAGTAATCAAATTCTTTTACTACTGTCTTAGGTTCAGTTGCTGTTATATGACCTCCTAGCATATCATAAGAATTGAAGAGAAAGCATACTTCTCGTTTTGATCTTTATAGGTTCATTGGCATCTGATGGAGAAGAGTCCTTTGGTAAGTGATTAATTATCTCTAGATTCTTTACATGATATCTTAACTGTTCCTGTGTGCATATTGATCATTTTTTTTTTACTTTTATGCCTAAATTTTATGACATCCAGTGTACGTCCTTGCATCACTGCAATAAAAGGAGCAAGTGAGGGTGGAGGGTAAGGTTAAAAGGTACGATCTATAAGGCTTGCATTTGATCAGCGATGATGTATGGCTGAAAAAATTGGAATGTGAAGACAGTAGAAGGGATCTTGAGGAGAACTGAAAGAGCCATGATATGGAAAATGTGTGGGGTGAAACTGTGCAATAGAAAGAATAAAAGCGAGCTTATGAAAAGTTTTGGTCTGGAAGAAACTGGTGGGAGTGGTCAAGAGAAGTGTGTTGAGATGGATGGGTCATTGCTGAGAAGGGAAGATGATGAGCCTGTGAAAAGATTGTTGGATCTTGAAGTGGATGGCATCAGGGGAAGGGGAGGACCAAGGACTATGTGGAAAGAGATTGTGAGGAGGGAAAGCAGGAGGATTGGGCTTAAAGAGGAGGATGCTAAAGATAAGAGCAAGTGGAGGGAGGGAGAGGTATCTATGGTACGAGAGTCGGTGACCCTTCATAAGAGGGAAGAGACTGACTGTAATAAATGATGATGATGATGATGATGATGATGGTGATGATGATGAAGATATCCAATAAAATGAGTGTTGTTTCTGTGATCAGCTGCAGGAGTGAATCCATATTTCCAGCCATTCTATCAACCAGATGAACAGGGTAAAGCTCTCTGTATCTGTCCTGATGTCATGGAGCATGAAGAGGTGGAAGAGTTCCCAGAGTTTGAGAGAGAACAGCAGATGTATCTAGCTCTCAGAAACTTGGTCTTAGCTCTATGGGCTCAGAACTGTAAAGTAAGTGTCTATTCTATGTACATAACTGATCCGAAAGCTTTGTGCAAAAAACAAAAAAAAAAATGTTGAAAGACGTGCACCCAACCAGAACATATGTGAAATAACTGGCAGTAGGTGAGATATTCTTTACATATTTTGGTACATTTTATGACATGTAATGTACTAAAAAGATGAAATAGGTACATCTTTCATATCATGATAATTAAACGTTTATTATTAATTGAATATTTTTCTTTTCGGTGCATCAGAACTGAAAAAAACTAAGTGAATTAAAGTGAAATCAGTTTTTAATCTGAACTAATCCTTTTTTTTTATATAATTGTGAAGAATTGGGAGAATAAAGAAATGATTACATACAATTTTCCATACAATTTTTGTTTGATTCTCTACAAGGAATTCCTCACGGCACAGACCTGTACACAGAGACTAGTTGTAAGAGGCTTGGTGAGAATAAAATGTGCTGAGATCCTGGAACCAATTGTAGCCTTCTTGACAAGGAAAGGACTGATCAACACAGGACTACTCAGGGACCCTCCCAAGGAGCTCCAAGTCTGTCGAGATGTAGGCGTGGTTAGTCCTGGACCAGTAGAAAAATATACTTTTTGTTTCTATAAAGTCCTTTCGATTTACTGATGAAAGAGAGATTTCCTCGCACCGGATTTTGTACCTTTTTGTTCTACAAGGTCTTTTCGATTTACTGATAAAAGTGAGATTTTGTTGCACCAAGTTTTATACCTTTTATTGATTTTACCAGACCTCCTTTGGAGCTTTCCAGAACCAAATCATCTGTCCTGGCCTGGTCCTATTTGCACAAAACTGTAGCAATGTGTACGGAAGTAGAATGCAGGATAGCATTTATATACATGTATGTGTTAAGTTGTTGCAGCAGTGCAGTATCAGAAATATATGTAACTTGCTGCACTTAACATTTTGTGTGACGTTGTCTGACAGGGAAAGGTAGTTGTGATCGGAGCTGGAGTAGCAGGATTGGCTGCAGCACGTCACCTGAACAACCTTGGCTGTGATGTCACATTGCTTGAGGCTAGGGATAGGATTGGAGGAAGAGTATGGGATGATCATTCATTAGGTGCATGTGTAGGCAAGGGAGCACAGATTGTCAATGGCTGTATTAATAATCCTATTGCTCTCATGTGTGAACAGGTAAGTTGTAAAACTCATAAATGTGATAACAACTCTACTGTATAAGCACTTAACACTTGGGACCATGTTACTCATGGCTGCTTCCTGACAAAGCATAAATTTAGTGTTGTTATTTAGTTATTTTACATCATGAAACTGTTGTGAATCCGGATCATTGATGGAAGTTTCATGCATTGAATATTTCTCGATTATGAAACTCACTCCAACTTATATATGAAGGAAATCCTGAAAAATTCATTATAACTGGCATAGTAAAACATCAAAAGTCATTCCAACTTTTATGTATAGGTGATCTCTTTAATTCATTCTGTGTTTTTAGAATCAAATGCCAGCTTGAAAATTGTGTCTGATTTGAATATAGTACTTACTACAGTTTCCTGTCTGCTTTGACCACATAAAGAATACATTTATCATCAACTTTATCTTCTTTACTCATTTACTATTACAGGGTGGTTTCAAGCTTCGGAAAATGCATGAGCGATGTGATCTGTTAGGAGAAGGAGGCACTGTGACTGACTCACATGTAGACAAACGTGTTGAGTTTCATTTCAATGCTATGTTAGATGCCATTGCTGAATGGAGGAAAGACAAGTTCTCAGGATCTGATTCACCTCTAGGCAGTGAGTAAGCTTCTTTTCTTATTGCATGCAAGGTGTTGGCAACATTACATGGAGTAAATTCTTTTCTTATGACATGTAAGGTGTTAGCAACATTGCATGGAGCAACTTCTTTTCTTATTACATGTTAAGTGTTAGCAACATTGCATGGAGTGTAAGAAAGTTGTTAAGTCTTAAAACTGTAATGAATAAAAAACAAAAATTGATAACTTTATGATTTACTTTGCAGACATGTCTGCTTTGTACTAAAATTTCCTAAGTTTACATTTTCTTATGAAGGAATAGATCCATTTTAGAGGAAATATTTATTTGGAGAAAATAAGAATTTTCAATAGTTTAGTTTTTTAAAAAAACAGGAGAGCCATTATCAAGGTAAATCATGGAGTTTACAGTTTGTTTGACAGATCACTAGGTGAATATGTCACAACTTAATCTCCTTGTTAAATTTTCCTCAAAGTTTTTACTGAATTGTTTGTCTTATTGTTATGCTTTTATTTGAACCAGTATGATTCCAGGGCTGACTTCCCTCTTATGAGCAGGTGTCTCTTTTCATCAAGTTTTACTATAAGAATATGATAACAAGTTTTTGTATTTCTGGGTGCATCTAAATTCCTAGTTGTTTCCTTTTTTCTTTTGTTTGCTTCAGAGAAAATCCTCGAGATGCACCAGACCTTCATGGATGAGACCAATCTAACATTTACAGAGGAAGAAGACAGACTCTTACAGTTTCACATCAGCAATCTAGAGTATGCATGTGGGAGCAATCTAGCAAAGGTAAATTGCAGGACAATGGTTATCATGGAAATGATCATAATTATTGGATTTTAAAGATCTTTGTTAAGGATACGTAAGGCTTACTGGTGATAATTAACCATGTTTAGCCAAATTCCAAGGTGCTCAAGTCTTTAAGGAATATTTTTCAACTGGTCTGCCATTTACTTCACCACGATTTTACAACATTATTGTACTTCGTTAGATTTTCTTATAACAGAATATGTAAACACAATCATAGATGAACCGTTTTATCCCGTCTAAAAAAATCACTGGGCAAGAATTCCAAATCTCGTCCAGTTATGAAAACAGAGAATTAGCCAGAGTGACATGATGTTTACTCAATGTTCTATAGAGCTGTTTTTTAGACATGTCTTTCTCATGTTCTTTAGGTCTCATCCCTCCATTGGGATCAGAATGAAGCATTTGCTCAGTTTGCTGGGGATCATTGTCTCCTGAAAGAAGGCTACCACTCGGTGTTTACTGAACTAGCAAAGGGTTTGGATGTTAGACTACAACACCAGGTCACTTCAGTAGACTACACAGCAGACAGCGCCATTGTGACAACAAAAGATGGTCAGACGTTCAATGCTCAGAGGGTAGGAATTCAATGACTTTGTGTCAACTTTGATTCCTTCCATACTCTAGATTAGTTTGCATGCACAAACCCTGGTCAGTTGAAATGCATACAAAGGTCTGAACATGAGACTAACATGTGACCATGCACCATAGCTGCTCCTAACATAGTCAGTAGACATGTGGGCTAGATGTAATGCATTCTAATCAAGATATAATGTAATTAATACATTCTAATAAAGTTTCAATTAAGGTCTGTGCTTGCAGAATAGCTCTGGATGACAAAACCATCCTCATTTCAAGTTTGTATTATATACCGGTATAATATGTTTGAAGTATTGTGTATGTAAATATACACATATTTCTTTCACTACATGATAGTACTGTCATTCTGAATGTTATCCTATTCATATCTATGTGCTAAGTCTTACAATGAAGCAGAAAATTCATTCAAGCTTGTTAGTGGATAAGACTCAGAAGGAAAGTTGAAAGTAATGAAATTTTGATCAAAGTTCAAAGGTGCATCTGTTTAGTGTGTCTGAGGGCAAATCTTGTAGGTGAACTAAGGCCAATTGATAGTCACATTAGAAAGCTCCATGAGGATATTGTTGGAAGACATTTTGAACTTCATTTTCCAATAACAAAAGCAACATAATTTACAAAGTACATAATCTTAAGATGAAATGAATTGAAATGGGCACCTACTGGAAAGCATAGCTTGTTGGTGTAGGTTCCCTATAATGTTATATAATAGTAACACATCTTTCATAACATGAAATATATTGGAAATGAAATACATATTTGAAAAAATATATATATATTAGGATGGAATTGCAACAACTTTTGTTTTCAGTAGTAAATGATCAACAAAATACTCTATCAACCATATTAAGATCTAGGGTATGTGTCTGGCATCGTGCATTGCTGCCTCAGATGTATGAGATAGCCACACCAGGCTTTTGTACATCAACCTTATCAAGATTAAGATCAAAATTGATTCAGTATGTATATGTGATTTAAAATCTGAAGTTCTTCTTGATTCTTTTCTCCTGTGTATATAGGTACTAGTAACAATCCCACTGGCATTATTGCAATCAGAAATGATCAGCTTCACACCACCCCTACCTGAAGACAAACTTGAAGCAATAAACAGTCTAGGAGCAGGAATCATTGAGAAGGTAAGCACAGACTGTTAAAGAGTCATCTTTATGTTTTACTTGTTATCTAACTTTGTGAAAATTCAGTTAAGTAAGGCTATTGCATCTTATTTAAACTGTATTTCCTTGTTTAGAAGTAGAAATACATCGCTGCTGGTATTGCATTTTTGACAGTGTGTCAGAAAGGTTGGTAATGAATCACTGCTATACAGGGTTTGACCTACACGTACAGCTATTCCAGATTTTCATACTGTTACCATTCACTTGTATTGTACTGCTACTGATAAAAATTTCCACTATAATTTCCTTGAAGTAAAAGCTACACTGTTCCTTATATGAATCCATTTGTTAAAAACAAACAAAGCCTGTTTTCAGAGCATAGGAATAATTTGATTGTACACCCTTTAATTGCCTTGTAGAATGACCATCATTATCCAACAGGCTTAAACATGAATAGAAAGTAGTGTGAAGATTGAGAGACTGTTATCCTTTCTCTGACAGATTGGACTGCAGTTTCCCTCCAGGTTTTGGGAGAAGAAAGTAGAAGAGACTGACTTCTTTGGTTACATTCCAACAGACCCTGTAGACAGGGGATTCTTCTCTGTATTCTATGACATGTCAAATGGGGTAAGTTAACTTGAGACCCCTAGCTCAGTCATTCTGTTAGTTAGATATTAGCATGCAAAGTAAGTTATTGGACAAGTTATTATAAACAACAAGCTGACACACTGAAAAGTCAATATTCATACTTTGATTACACAATGAAATCTGTGGGGTTTTTTAATGTGTAATTGAGTTTTTCCCCATAGATCTTCAGTCAGATCTTAAAGTATGAATGTCTTTAAAGATTGCTACTCATAAATGAATTGTTTTAATCTGAAGGTATCATTTTTATAAACCTGACCCCAAAGACAGTTTTAATGACAAGCAGCATAAGAACCAACTAATAGCAATAACAGGAACCAAATGCTTCCACAACAACAGTACCAAAAATCTCTTTATGTTTTCTTTCTTAGAATTGAACTTTGATACCATATGATTTAGATTGTTAGTTCCCTTGTTTCTGTCTATATTGTTTTGATTATTGGCTTTCTGTTCATTCATGTGATTTTGCTCTGATGAGTGCATGTCAAAGAGCTTAAGTATGTGTGTGTTCAATGCTATTTTCTGATTATGCAATACCAAACATCTATTAAGTAAATTGTTAGTGTTAGATGTGAGTTTTCATGCATGGTCATGCAAGTGTTTGGACACTATAATGCTGACAAACATAGTTCATTTTGTTTTAAATCTCTCTTCATCTTTGAACATCAGAATAAGGACAGTCATGTCTTGATGTCCATCATCAGTGGAGATGCAGTGGAGAAACTGAAGATGATGACAGAGAATGAAGTGATGGAGAAGTGTTTGTCATGTCTAAGGAAAATCTTCCCTAAGCAGGTAAGAATCTGAGGTTTTATCCTTGCAAAAGTCTCTTCTTCCCTCTACAAAGTGTGGAATGTGAAGACCTTGAACCCTGCCTGTATGACTTCAAAGAACTATCAGGGAGAGAGGCTAGTACAAAAGTTAGAGTATAGCTAATTTTCAAGCATTCCTGTTCTTCAAGAATGATCCTTATTAAGAGGGGATAGGTCTAAAAATGCAGTGAACTACAGATTCCTTTCCTTTTCATGTAAACATGTACCAAAAAGACATTTGTATTCATTCTTTGCCTTGAGTTATTTCTAAATTTTCTAAGGAAGGTTAGTTAGTATGATGTAGACACAATACAATCTGTGTGTAACAAAGATTTATGCTTGTTCCAAAGCTGTTGCTGAAAATCAGGCACTGATTTATGTAAAGATCCACAAAATTTTTAAAGTGCCCCCGTCATTGATATTAAGAACCGTCTTTTCCTTGCAGACGGTTCCAAAGCCAACCAAGTACTTTGTCACCCAGTGGCATAAGGATGAATTTGCAGGCATGTCATATAGCTTCATTGCTTCGGGTGCATGTGGAGAAACCTATGATATCCTTGCTGACTCCATCGATGAGAAGATCTTCTTTGCAGGAGAAGTAAGTACAGTACAAGTTTAATATAGCAAGATGTCAAAGTCAATGCTCCAAGGACATATGGTTTTGTAAGCTGGTTAAACACTGACTGTATAATTTAACGTAAAAACAGTCAGACATGTCATGTACATCTGTCGCTCGCCACCCAGGTGTAGTAAAAGGGTACCGAGTAGGAAGAAATTCCTTGTAGTTGTAACGGCAGCTTTGCTAAAGCTTGGGTAATAATTACGGAGCACCAGGAGTGGCAAATGTGCCGGAAATGAAGGCTTAACAAGAATCTTCAATTATTATTTTTATCGTGCCATTGTATTGGGGATTGTGAAGGGGGTCATGAAGAATAACTGGAATCACTGTCAGGACTATTAATATTTTGTAGCAGAATAAACATAGTATGAATCCTGTTTTTCTGTCATGTCTGCAGGCTACAAACAGAAGTAACTGGAATCATTGTCAGGATTATTAATATTTTGCAGAAGAATGAACTTAGCATGAATTCTGTTTTTCTGTCATGTATACAGGCTACAAACAGAAGTAACTGGAATCATTGTCAAGATTATTAATATTTTGCAGAAGAATGAACTTGGCTTGAATTTTTTTTTCTGTCTTGTATACAGGCTACAAACAGAAGCTTTCCTCAGACAGTCACTGGAGCCTACCTCAGTGGAATCAGAGAAGCAAACAAGATCATTGCATTATGATGAGGAGCATGTGAATGCACCCAAGACAGTACACTGTCATGAGATTGTTCTCTTCATGTCTTTGTTAATGTGTTCACACGAAAAATGCTTGAGACCACGCATCAATGAGGTTGATTATTACTTCTAAACATGACTTGGATGGTTTTACTGCCAGGTGCAATTTTCCATAACGGCCAAACTGTCATCATAATCAAAAGCTACATGGAGGATCACTCATGCTCATGCCGAGTAACATGTCTTGTGTGAAACATTTTCTACAATCACTGTGATTCGAAGGTATAAGAAGGTCATGTTCTTACACAGTCATTTCAGTGATTGGTTCGTATTGAAAATGGCTTATAAAATAAATAAGTACTGGTATGGTGCATGTGTAAACTCACCTCCAGAGCACTGTTTTTGAGAACATGTGAATCATAAGATACTTATTTATTTATCAGTGTGACATATAGATATGACGACTACCAGTAAACAGCTGTATACTCAATTGAACGACATGCTTCATAGCAATATCCAAATAGCTCACACTGAGTATCAGACATCGTTCAACAGTACTGCACATTTCAAGAAGGAAAAGAATGATAGTGTTGGCATTTTGTGCTGAAGAAACCAGTTTTCATGAAGGGACTGTGGCCTCAAAAAGCTGGAAAAATAAAAGAACCTTAAATAGGCTTGGGAGAAATAGTTTTTAAATACATAATCTAATATTTTACTTCTCAAAAGCTTTACAATGCAATTCTTTCAGAAAAGAATACAGTTCATGTTGTAAATAGCAAAGTAAACTGTAAATCGTAAATATGAAAAAAAAATTGAAGTTAATTCTTATATCACTCTGTAATTTTATGGCACTTGTATAAAAGAAAAAGTCTATAAAATAGTTAAGTTTCCAACACTGACTTAACTATACAACTCGATCTTTAAAAAACGCAAAACATCATTACCTGGGGATTACTTTGAATTGTGTAGAAGGAAAAATATGTGAATTTCATTTTTATTGGCAAGTCAAGACTTCCAGGTTTATTGGCAAGTCAAGAATAGTTCATAGGTTGTGAAGGACACACCCTCATCCAGTGGAACAGAGAGAAATTTTCTGTTTTTGAGAATGTTGGGTTCTTTATGTTTCAACAGTGACAGTAGTCTCTCTGAAGGTTATACCATATTTGGTCAAGTGTTCAAGCCACTGGATTACCAGACATCTTTATAACTCTGTATGAGTCACTCCCTATGGTACATTTACAAGTGCATTCTATGCAGAAATTTGATAAGGGCATTTCGACTGTTAACAATGTTCTTTGGTGTTAGAAATATATGGAGTATGGTTATCTTATCTCTCTGAATGCAATTACACTACCATTCTCCGGTATTCATGAATCCCAAATGTCATTACTTGTACTGGGTTTGGAATGCAATTGAAACAGTTTGTAAAGTATTTTTTTTATTGAGAGTAATGTAATTTGCAACCATAATATTGGTGTTTCCTTTAATAATTGTAATTAATGCTTATTTCCTTGCAGTACTTTCTGTTGACATTTCTGTTGAATTATTGTTAAATTGTACTTCCTCTCTTCATTTACTCATGTATTTTCATTTAAGCTCTAAATGAGTGAAAATGAGTGAAAAAACAGTATACATTACCTTCTACAAAATTTAATTTACAATTACAGTCAACTCTGCATAAGTCGAATTCGCATAAGTCGAATAATCGCCCAAGTCGAAGGTCTGTACTGGGTCCCATTCCTTTATTTTCTATTGTTTTTGACCCCCCATAAGTCGAATTTTCTCTGAGTCGAAGCATTTTCTTCAGTCCCAAGAAATTTGACTTAGGCAGAGTTGACTGTATTTCATTTAGAGAGAAGAACGATGATTTATGAAGGAACTTTGGTACTGTATTATTTATTGTCTATATATGTACAGTGGAGTTCAGTCTTCAAATTTGATGTGTATGTGTGTAAAATCAATGTTGTCTGTCAAAAGAAAAGTTTGTAAGTTCTATTTAAGATGACATATTTAAAACTTTGTTTTTCAACTGTTTCTTTAATTTATCCACTGTATATAATTACTTTCATCTGTAGCATAGAACTTTGAACTTTGACCTTTTACCTATGACAAATACTGACCTAGAAGATAAGCTTGACACACTGAAGCTAAAGCAAAACATATGATGGAATTGCAAATTGTGTCAAATTTTCCCTGAGAGAAAATCCAGTGAAAATTGATATTGTGGAAACAGTTATTTCTTTAAGTCTTTTAAGATCTATGTGCTAATTTTCATGCATGCTGTGAGTAAATTTTGACATAAAAGTATATCTTACGTCAGTTATAACCTCATTTCCACATAAAGGCTTGTTGAGATATGGGGGGGGGGGGGAGGGAAACAGTGGGGTTTTTTTTTTTTTTTAAGCATATTTTGTGTGTACAACGTGAATGGCAATGATGCAGCAGAGGATTAGGCATAAAATGTGTTGCACTCATTCTCTTGCATGTTTTAAAATGCTCTTAAAAATCCCCCTCGGAAAACCCTCCGCGGTTTTCCCCCTCATATTTGTACAGGTCTTAAAGAGTACAATCTGTCAATATGAGCATGTCTTCTACAAGATGAGGACATTGTTATATTGTGTATTTTCTGTGCAGGTTACATTACATTCTCTTTCTTTCAGGTTCTTGGATGATGCAATGAGAAACCATTCATATATTTGTCTGAGAATGCATGTATAATCATAGACAGTCTTATCTTTCAATATGGGTCAAACTAGAAACTGTAATGTAGATATGTTGATATGTAAGAATAAAAGAGATAAAATAGAAGATATCATTTTGTTTGTATTAGTGTGCATTATTTCATGGTGACTTAGATTGATATTTGGTTAGTTTACAGTCATTCACTATAATTTTCCTTAATTGTTTATGATTGCAAATATTCTAGGGGTGTCGTGATCCAGTGGATACATGAGTGGATTGTGGATCACAAGGTTCAGGTCTCAAGTCCTGCCATGGCACTAAAGTCTTCTGGCCTATGTCTTTTGACAAGACATTTATCTACTGTTGCCACTCTCCACCCAGGTATCGTTAATGGATAGGAGGAAATTCCTTGATATGCCAGAGCACTGTAATAGCAGCCAGGATAAAGCCGGAGTTAATAACAGTGGAGCACCAGGAGTGTCGGGTGTGAGACATGAGCCCTATACAAGAACCCACTGTAATATTTATTATTTTATATGATTGGATTATGATTATATCCTTTGGACTGATTGACACATACCGCAGGCATCCATTGCTTTGCAGTAAATATCCTACATTATTATCTGTACGAGGTGTTTTTCCGTGGCAATTATTTCCATATTTTGCGTTCTCTGATTTGGCAATGGTCAATATCATACCATGTTTTCTCTCTTCCGGGTTTTCTCATTGACTCTACGTGTAAATTGAGCAGCGGGCAATATTCATGAAATCCAGTTTGAACCGGTTTGAGAAGCAACACAAGCCATGCATGCAGTGCGCGAATACAAAGATATGCAACATGCAATGCGCAAATACATTATGACATCATAAAAAAGTTATAAGCCGTGTGATTAAAGTTAAGGCACAATAATGGGTACTTTGAGAGATGACTTTAATTCATTTTTTCATCAATTTCCTGTGGGATATAGATAATAATAACAATATTGACTTGCATAGAATGAGATACAACCTATATCGCCCTCTCTGAACCCAACATTGCCCGCGCCCTCGGCTTGGGCAATATTGGATTCAGATCAGGCAATATAGGTTGGTATCTCATTCTATGCCAGTCAATATTATATAATAAGTCATGTGCACCCATGGATCAAACACTTTACCTAAAGGCTCATCAAGATATCCAGTGATAAACTCTCTTCTTTATGGTGTTCACATGTGGCACTGTAAATTGCAAAATTTATGAGTTGAGCATCAATGCTGAAATTAAAGAAAAATTGGCCAAAAGATGCGGAGAGGAAACTGGTTACTTCATATTTTTAAGAATTTGATTAGTCTACATCTTATTGCCACCAAAAGGCAAAACAGATCATTTTTGTCTCGACATTTTTTGCAGCCTCAACTTCATGTTAACAGGCCTTAACCCTGAACCCAAGCTAAAAACCCAGTTGCAGCCTCAACCCTAATTAACACCTAGAGTACATGTAACTGTTGCCTGAGCATATGCTGTAGCTATTACCACACATACACCTGAAATGTTTTTGCTGATCTGAGATTTTGGGGGGATTCATCCCCTCCCCTCCCCCCCCCCCCCCCCAACCAGTATTTACAAAATCCTGGACCCCGTTGCATAAAACTTACCAACAGTGGTAACTCTGCCATCAATAAGCACCATGGTAACAATGTTCAACAGCCAATCAAAGCAAGGTTTTGATGAAAGTTACCATTAATGTTAAGTTTTATGCAACAGGGCCCTGGAGTTGCTCGTGATATACATTATATTCAAAGGAATTGACAACTAAAGAATGGATCAGTCTACATAGGAACTTGGGGAAAAAAATCTTCTTTTTTATTGTATCACTAAACAAAGTAATTTTTGGCAAAAAAAAATTATAGCTTATCATATCATAGAACTTGATTTTTAAAAAAAATGTCTCAGAGAGCACCTAAATCAGTTAATGATTATTCAATAAATATGCTTCCATAGTTATTATAAGCATTGATATTAATTTAAATATCTCATTCAATACGTCTTCACCTCATAGCGTTAGGAAATAAATAGAATACGGACTAGCTGTAGCAATGATACTATGATATTGCATCATTTTATCTACAAAAATGCCAAAGACAAAGAAGAAACAAAACTACTGGAATATCTCAAACAATCTTCCCTCATTACAGTCTACTGATAAGAATTTCTCATTGCAACATTTTAAAATGGATAAAATTTCAAACTAAATATCTAACGACCGGTAACACGAAAAGTCAATGAAAATTTTGTTTGGGACAATCGAGAAGTGATATCGGAGTGCCATATAAATCCAGAGTGTCGGGAAGTGATTCATCATTCGGGAAGAAATAATTGAAAATTTTACACACATCATATAGAAAATGTCCTCATCCAAAACAAATGTACACATCATTTCAACTTATTTTATCCAAAATTAAATCAGATGATATGACCACTGACTTCAGATTCTATCTGGTTTCACGATAATGATTACAAAAAACACTTTTTTGTAAATTATATTTGAGTTCACAGGTTAGAAAATATCAAAATACATGTAATGATTTTATTCAGTGGAGTCATTCTTCACAAAGTGATGTACACTGGCAGTTCCACAACATCTCTTAAAAGAGGTTGATAAAAAGATACTGACATATAAGCCATCATCTTTTATATAAAGATATTTATGTTAATGACCATGACACAGATAATTTTGCAGAGTATTTTAGTAATAATACATTTCTGGGTACGCTCGCACATGCAATGCCGGCTCACTTTCATGGCTTTACAATAACAGTAGTCAGGCGGACGGAAAAAAGTAGCTACAAGCATAATGCCTTTAGCATCAAAACCCCGGGCAGAAGTAGAAACACAGTATACTTCATTCATTAATACAAATATTATTGAGCTACAATGTAATTTCAATTCAGTACACCGAGTTTCCCTTCACATTTTGATCAAAACTTGATTGTAGTTCATTACAAAGAAATTATCATAAATTTGCACTTGATTATATGAGTTGCTTATGATAAAAAACTTATGCACATACAAGATATTTACAAGTATAAGAGCATGTAATGCCAAGATAATTATGTGTTCTACATCTAGTACTATAAAATTTATCTATACAGGTTTTATCCAAAATATATACACACATTTACAAAAGTCTGAATAACTGACAACATTTTCATTAATGAGAATGAATTTACAATAAAACAATGTTTGTCTAAACTTAGTATACATGTCTATTTCTCTTTCAAAATGATTGACTACAACAAATGACAAAGACAAAATATACCCTGCATTATTGGTAAACTAAGATGAAAAAGAAGAGAGTGAGGCAGAGACGAGAAAGAGAGAGAGAGAGAGAGAGAGAGAGAGAAGCAAAAGAAGAAAGAGAAACACAGATGATGAAATCGATAGGGTAAATAACAAGAGAGTGGGAGAAAGAGAGAAAGATAAACACTGAATATGCATGTACAAAGAGAGAGAGAGACAGACAGACAGATAAACACAGAGAGGGAGAGTGAGAGACAAAAAGAGAGAACAAAATAGAATACAGAAAAGAAATTACTGGTATGGTTTCTTCAATGACTTAAACAAATAATCAGATAAAGTTCTTACTTTTTCCCTTTTCCCTTGAAATCAACACACATAACATACATAGAGGTGTCATGGTCTAGTGGATATGTCACCAGACTGTAAATCTCGTGATCCGAGTTCAAGCCCCGCCACGGCACTAATGTCCTTTGGCAAGATACGATTCTACATTTGCCACTCTCCACCCAGGAGCAAATGGGTACCTGTGAGGATTGCTGAAAGCCAATGTGACTGCCTTTACCATTGCTCTGCATGGTAGCAATGGTCCCTAAGGAGTGGAGATAGTGCACACTTGTGTGCAGGCTAGAAATCCAGTGATCAGGGGTAATAATAGCAACATTGTAAATCCCATTGAAGTAATCACGTAAAGCGCTATATAAATGTAATATATTATTCATATCATTATTATACATTTCATGTTCTGAAATTTAATTCACAGAGACTAAGCTATACCTCAGTAACACGTAATAGATGCATGTTTTGATCTAATATCAGAAGTTGATATAACCCTTTACTTGATTACATTTGATTGTGCATATAAATTAGGAAGAAACAGTAATCTACATTAGCACAATAGTGGGGGGATATTTTGCCTAGATATTTTTGATCAAGCAAATTGCCCTAAATTACTATTCTCAATAACATCACGCATGAGGATGACAGTGAGTCAGAATTCAAATACAGGATACAAACATAAAACAAAGATTATACTGAACATTTCAGTCAAACATATACTCTCACAGAATGTATAACTTGCTGAACATTTCATTTTTAACAAATTTTTGTACACTTTAAAACAATATTCTCAAATGCTTGACTTTTCTATCTCAAAATAAGTCTCACTTATATTCATTTCTTCATGATACTAAAGAACAATTCATCTTTAGAATTCCTTTATCAATTAAGCTTCACTTCATACAGGAGTTCGTATTATGGTCAATTACACGAAGGTAGAAAAACTGAGGATTTCGCAGTACTGTACTAAATCTCATTCATCTGTGCAAAAACGTTCTCATGCAAATCCATAGCAAGGTAACCTTTGTAGTAGTGACTTCAAAAGTCAGCTGCCACAGTAAGGCCCTAAGTTCTGATGTTCCCATGGACAATATATAGCTATTGACAAGCGATGGATCAGAGAATGTTTGCTCACACAGTAATCAAGACAAAGATGTTGAGGTATAAAGTCAAACTGAGTTCACAAAAAAAACACCTTCCAGAGGAAGCTAACAGCATGAAATGGTTGTAATCTTTGTAGTAGCGTAGAGCTAAGTAAGATAGGACTGGGGAGTAATCATCTTGCCAGGGTGTTTTGATACAGAAATAACTGTATACAATATATTGCTTTCATATTACAAATATACTACCCCTGCACAAATCATCAAAGGTCACATGCTAAACATGTATTAATAATGTCTACTAGCCATGACAACATACAATATGATCAGATCATGTAATAGTCCTAAAGCTGTTTGTTTTACATACACTGAGGAAAGATCTCAAAAGAATCACAATATTACCCAGAAAAAATGATGGGTAACTTAGATGACAACAAGATGTTGGTAGCCATGAAATAGATATTAGTGTCTTTGTAAGCTGTTGGCTCTACTTGTTGATGGCTGATCTTCCTGGTTTATTCTCCCTGAAAGCTTGTTGGCTAGATTGCTGATGATGGCAGCCTGCAAACACAAATTCAAAACCAAGTTATGAGTTATACTGTCACTACAAACAAAAGAGCACGCTATGGTTTGGGGAAAAAAGAGATTGATATGGTAAGGTACATTGAAGATAAAGACAGAGCAAGAAAACCAGCAAATACAGGTTAATAACTAGATGAATCTTCGACCACGCGTGGTCAAACTTTATGCCTCCGCCATTACCAAATCAGAAATAAATGGCACTTGTTGATTTATTTTCATTTATACAATGACATCTTTGACCTTGTGACCCCCAAATCTAATGAGAGCATTGCCCTTTCCATAAGCATACATAAGCCAAGTTTGTTGAACCGTCAAATGGTTACTGAGTTATCACAAGAACGAACCATTTCTATGTACATAATGACCTCTATGACCTTTGACCTTTGCCCTTGAGACCCCAAAATCTAATCAGGTCATTGTCTCTCCCATATGCATACCTGTGCCAAGTTTGAGGTTGATCGGTCAAATGGTTGTGGAGTTATGGTGAAAACAAACCATTTCTATGTACATAATGACCTCTATGACCTTTGACCTTTGACCTTGTGACCCCAAAATCTAATCAGATCATTGTCCCTTCCATGTGCATACATGAGCCAAGTTTGAAGCCAATCTGTCAAATGGTTTTTAAGTTATCGCGAGAACGAAAACGGGACGGATGGACGGACGGACGACCCGGAAACATAATGCCTCCGGCAACCACCTACGGTGGGCGGAGGCATAAAAATTTTATAGTACAGGAAGTCAAAGCCAAATGAGTGCACTTGAACAAACCTAAGCTCAGATTTTTATTTTTCCACACCTAATCTTATCTCTTTTAAAAATCATGAAAAAGTAAATCAAATGAAGGCATGTAAAGGATTGATAACACTATTAGCAGTGCACATGCCCTTTGAACAGCTCAGCAGAGCAGCCGAATAAAACAACAAAAAAATAGTTACAGAAGCCTGTGTCTACAAATCCATCGCTTGATCACTCCAGCAGTCCCCAAACCATACATAGTTAGAGAATACAAAAAAAAAAAAAAAAAAAAAAGAACAAAATGCAGTTGCAATCAATGCACCAAAGATTACTCACTTCTTTGTGTGATATAATATACCGACACCTGAAGTATACCATACCTATTTCTATTTCATCAATTAATTAACAACATCATGTGTAAACAAGTCTTTACGCACCTGTTTTGTCTTGACTGGTAATGACCTGTATCCATTGCCATCTTGGATTAGGAGGGTTAATGTCTGCATATCACTGGATACTTCCCATGTCAATCCTTGCTTGTATCCAACACTCAGAATCATCATCTACGCAAACAAAAGGAAACAAATACTTCAAATCGTCATCTCAATAAAAAAATATTTTTTAAATGGACATTACTTATACAAACAACAAACACTTAGAATCATCACTGATTATTTTAGCAAATACTTCAAATCATTTTCTACATGATAATCATTGCTCAAATTCATTAGTTGAATAAGTATAATCCTGATAAAATCATTTGTACAAATGAAGTATCAATTTATGAGCTGTACAAACATCAATATTTATGAGCTGTACAAACATCAATATTTATGAGCTGTACAAACATCAATATTTATGAGCTGTACAAACATCAATATTTATGAGCTGTACAAACATCAATATTTATGAGCTGTACAAACATCAATATTTATCATCCAACAAGATATTGGGTATAGAGTGGAAACTGTTGACATAACCTCAATGACACTCATCCCAGATGAGCTTCCACAATGAGCTGCTCTTGAAATTATTTCTGGAAAGATACATTGGAGGTATCAGCCAACTCCAATCCTCACCTTACTAATGGCATTAATCAGATGTATCCCTCTAGAGTTGACCCCTACAAATGCAGCTGGTGACCTCTGTGACCCTCCTTGACCTCTACGACTGCCACCAAGCTGAGCTGAACCAAAGAACACGGCTGAACCATACACAGGGAATGACCGACAAATGTCCAGGTACATCATTTGTAATTTCTAGGGAAGATATACAACAAAAGCAAATTACTAACCACTGCACAAATATAATCAGCTCCAAAGTCATGTTATCATTCAAGGAACTGTCTGTATCTATTTCTTTTTTCTGTGAAAAAATGGTGCAAGAGATTTCTACAAGAAGAAAGGTTTAGGTGCTTTGTGCATATGGAAACATGTATTTAAGCATCTTAAATTTAAATCCAAATCTCATTAACCCGTTGCCTACGGAAAGTGGGTGGTCAATGTATTAAGTTTATGGGAATTGGAGAATTTAATATTCAAATGGTTAACACATCATAAAAGAGTACATTGGCATCAAATAATCAAACCAAGTAATCTTACAACATGACATGGGCCACTGCAAAGACTGATTTCAGCTTTTATTTTGTGTGACAACTGTATCTCTATTTTGTTATGTATACCCTCTGATCATAAACACTTCTGGATCATAAGATGAAGGACAACATACACTCCGCTGAAAGCAAGAAAGACATTAACTTGGAAACTATGGCACCCTCAGTAACGCGAATGCGACTATATGTGCCCCGAAGGAAAATAGTCGCATTCGCGTTACTGAGGGTGCCTTAGTTTAAGCAGACCCTCTCATGGCCGTATATATTTGGTTTATATCCGTCATCTTTAGTAACAGAGTAGAATCTGCACTTTTAAAATCAGAGATTCTACATCTAGATTCTAGATCTATAACACTAGCGCTATTGCAGTGTTTACATTGCGTGCTCGTCTAAATTTAACAAAATGATGACATCATCATCCCACTTTGGCGCCTAAAACAATAGACACGCGCAAATTAATGTCGTCACAATCTAGTGCGCACTTTTTGTGTGATGTCATACGCCGTATATAGTATCCGTGAATAGCAGTACTATTCATGGCTCGTGATGTCAGATGTTACACTCCATAGCAAATTTACTAATTTGCATGAAGCTGGTGCAATTGTATTTTATCACATGATACGCATTGGACCAATCAATTTCAGAGATTCTTATCATGACGAATATAAAGTTTTAATCTCCTCTTACCATCACATCTCTAATGCCCTTCTGTGTGACATTCCGATGCTCATTGACAATCTTCTGAGCCCAGTTCATACTCCGCGAACTTTGACCTTTTCCCTCTAGTTTGATGCTTGGGATGAAATGCCTCAGATTGATATTACTATGAAAAACAAATAGAAGTTATCTTAAAGTTAGTACTGTATTTCTATATCAAACCAAAATATGATCACACTTACAAAAGTACCTGCTTATTAGGACAATACATTGTTTCCACGTAAATATTTAATATTGGCTTCTACCTTATGATTCCCAGCCTCATTAGAAAGAGAAGTGTTAGAGAGTTACAATGAATGACACTGAATGCCTCATGAACCCTAGATAATAAACTGCTGCTGCAAATTAACTAGGATTTATACTATAGGGTTAGGGTCATGAATATGGTCCAGTGATGTTATGCTTTTAACACTGAAAGACAGGGATCGCAGATGACAGATAAGGCTTGAGAGTTATAGAACAAGATGGTTTCAAAGCTTACTGACGTATCACCTAGAGAGAAAATATTGGAAGTAAATGAAGTAATATTGACTTACTTTAAGAACCCTGCTCTATGCCTCTTAGGATCATGGTCTCCATACGTGATCTGCATGTAGATACCAGCTAGTGTGATTGCATCAGCATCATTGCATGGATACATTCCCTTCAATACATTCAGCAAACATTCATCAAATAACATCTTGATGGCTTGCGGATCTCTTATCTAAATCACAAACATAAATGATAATGTTAGTGATAATCATTGTTCAGCAAGGCAGTTCTCAAAGACCAAAGAGAATAGAATAGAATACAACAAAGAAAATTTGATATTAAGTCACGGCAAGATTATGCTACTTGGTACATTAACTTCACAGTATTTGTCTTCTTGTTAAATGTTCCTGATAAAATGTGTTCAAAATCTCTGTTGAGTATTCTTGCTCTTATGAATATGCATCTTTTTCAAATTAACTTCTTTTTTTTTTCAAATCTATCTAGGGTGAACCAACAGAACAGGGAATTAAATCTATCAAAATGATTACTTCATGACCTGTAAAGTTTATCTGATAGCAAGGAAAGATGTGTAAAATCATGTAAACAATTGCAGGCTCTTCCACACTTTTCCGCATTTCATAAATAATTTCAAGAGTTTCCGTTAACCGTTCTGAAACCGTATATCCTTATAGAGTATTAGCCATGCTGATCATCCTTTCTAAAGAGATTTTATACCATGGATTCTACAGAATTAAAATCAGCATACATATTGGAGGCCTCTAACAGATAATAAATAACACATGTAAGATTGTTGACTTACCGTTCTCTCTTCTTCTACTGTGAGTAATGCATCTCTCCTGAGATACAACAGAGGGCGCTCTGTATCTGGATTGTAGTTGGTGAGTTGTCTGATGATGGAATCCCATTGCTTTAAGTGTAATACAGGTTTATGTTCTGGCCGCATCTGTAGATCTGTAAACAATGCAGAATCGAAGATAAATTTTTTTTTCTGAGAATCAATGTATGTTTACCTTTTTATCTTTATTTGCCATCTCTGATATAAAGGGATTCAAAAGCAATGAATTTTAGGTACACTAGATTTTAAACCAAACATGGATTTTTTTTCTTTCTTTCTGTTTGGAGGAATCACAACAGTTTGGTTGATCCACATTTCAAGAAGTTGTCATATTGTGTGTCATAAACAATTTTCTTTTCCACAATGTAAATTCCACTGCTTGACATATATCAAAGGGACATGTTTCACTGTAATGTTCTTTTCATGTTCCCTTCCCATTTTCATATCTTTTCTTTTTTTAATTATCACATAAGACGCATAAACCCTGCCCCCTCCAACCTAGCCCCTTCCCCCTAGTTATATGTACATCACAGTTAAAGTGATTCTTAGAAGACTTACGTAAGTTTTGTGAAGCAATCCACACAGCAAAGATCTGGTGACCACCTCTTGGTAATTGCAATTGCTGAAACAGAAAAGAGAACATAATCAATCTCTTTATCTTTTTGTTAGGGTTTTCATACATTTTCCAAGTTATGATGGCAACAGAACTGTAGAATTTTTTAACAAGATAGTCACTTATATTAGCTAACATCGTCTGTCCGGAGCCACAAGGGGGATAACACTGTATAAAATGATATGAGTAAATGCCCTTCTGGCTCCGAACAGACAACATATGTCTATGCTAAAATTTTCCAACTAATGAAACAGAATGATTACCACCCAAAGTTACCTTGCCACAAACTATACAAACATGATTTTACCAAAGAATTTGAATAAGACTTTTAAGAAACAGCACCATGTACATGAAATATCAAACTTTAAGCTTAGAATACAGAGATACATCTCTGATTTGATATGATTAGTGATATGGAATTGGCAATAGTTTGTTCATTTTGTTTCATATAACATATAAGCAATCGGTTATTTTGAAAAGCAGTGAACTACTTGATTGGCCCACCAGAGCTCCCAGTGAGATTCCACCAGTTCAGCACATTTAACGAATCTGTTAATGTATGGTAAGGCTAATGCTCACTTTCTGTATCTTGCATATAAACACAAAATGAATGACTAACCTGTACAAGGTCTGCTATTAATGTATTGCTGCCTTTCTCTAGATCTAGCACCACATGTGATCCATCCAGGTCCATTAGATGCACATCAATCTTGATATGATTCTATCAACAAAAATCATTTATGAAAGAATTAAACTGTGCCTGCTTGCTCAGAAACCCTAGAAAACACAACTTGAAGACTGAAAACTGTAGGAGATTAGTGCATAAGACATGTTTGGGGAGCCATGACAGAGAACATTAAAAACAACATTTAGCTTTACAATGGAGTCACATGAAAGCACAACCTAAGTGGTCTTAGTCCAGTATGACTTTTACTTAGTAATTGCACATCAATATTCTCACTAAAATTCAAGTATTTGATGATTTTTTTTTTTGCAAAATGGTGACATTTCCTCTTTGAAAAATCATTGAACAGTCATACTTTGTAAATAATATACATCCCAACAGGAATTGGTAAGAAACATCCACACAAACTCGAGACAGTCCTTCGACAGAGATGACTTTCACTTGGTAAGTGCACATCAGTATTTTTACTCAAATTCAACTATTTGATGATTTGTTTTGGAAAAAGGTGACATTTCCTCTTTAAAAATATTCATGTTAAAATTGCATGACAGCCATGTTTGGTGACAGAGCATCAACATACAAAAGACAGACAAATCATCATCACTTGTTATTTGCTACACCACTACATTTTCACCAATGTTAGACCCCAAAACACATGACTTGGGACAGGCACAATCTTACTTACTGGTTTTTCTTTGGCTTCTTTGAGAAGTTTTCTTGTGGTTTCCCAGTCATTTTGTCTGGATTCTTCACAAAGCTGAAGAGGTGTTCTTCCTTCTTTATTGACTACATACTGAAATAAGAACCCAATATTATAGCAAAAAGGTACTAAAGACAATATTCTTTCAAAGTATATAAATAGGAATATAGTAAATAATTACATTTAGTCATACTAATATTTGATTCCTTTGGTTTAGTAAAATCCTACAAACAATTATGATTATGCCATGTTAATGAATTGTTGGGTAGATTTTCATTTAAATGCCTATCTTATCTTCTTCTTTTTTCCTTTCGTTATGGGAGGGGAATTCATTAGACCAGCATATTATGCTGCTAACCTCTCAATAACCTTCCATTCATAATACAGCACCAAAAATTTTTATTCATCCAACATTTTAGTTTCAGTTTAGATTACCAGATATTGCCATTGCTAGACCAAGAAACTGCTAAATAATAGGATGCATTCACATGTATATATAATAAAATAATCATCATTTTTAAAGAACAGTGTAATCATGCTGAATGATGATAATGTGCAGGAAATTTATGTTTCCATTACTCTGATACCAGTCTTTGTTATACGAAGGGAACATACCTTATCAATGTCTCTGTGACTCAATAATAATCTCACGACCTCAGCATGACCTTTGAAAGCTGAGAAATGAAGTGGTGTTGATCCACTGTCATTTCTAGAGATAAAAAATGTAAGAAATCAAATGATGAATGAATTTTATTTCAATTACAAAGCACTGAGAAAAAAAAAATATTCATTAAAACAAACACCAACATTTTGGGTATAGTTCAAACTGTAAGGTGAAAAAATATGTTCTAGAGCCAAAATTATTATCATTTGATTAGCCTATCTTAGATATATGAACACCATGCTCATGTTACTTCATTTTGCAGTTACAGCTCTTATTTATGTTCTGGTTTTGTATGTGTGGTTTTTTTTCTTTCGGTTGTTTTCCATGGAGTGTGAACAAGATTGTTTCAAAGCTGTCATGATAACACAGAGAAAATGGTCTGACCACTACTTACTCTGTGTTTGGTGAACAGTGATTGTTGAGAAGTAGAGTTTTGACAGCCTCCACATGGCCATTCCTGTAAAAAAAAAGACAAGCATTTAAAAATGGGTTATATAAATGGTTGAATGGTTGGTTATTTTACCTGACTTCTAAGAAAGCATGTGAATGCTTGATAGTAAGCAACCAAGGGACCGACAGCTTTAACTCCCCTATGAAGGACTTGGTAATGAGGATTAATACCTTACTAAAGGGCATTAGCGCATCAAGTTGGTTTCAAACCTGGGTACTCCCGGTTGCAAGACCACTGCTCTACCACTGAGCCACAGCACCTCCTCTCCATAAGTACAAATAGTAAATATAGCTATTCATTGCTGGTTCATGTACAAGCTTTTGAGTATTCACATCAGCAAGTATGTTTGTAAATGCATACATGTATGTAGCCTATGAACAAAATCTTAAAACCCCGGTCATAACAACAAGACCTGCACCTGAAAACATTACACAGGACTCAACAAAAACAGGTGCCCAGGACATATGGGCCTCCAAAATATAGGGTCAGGTCCCCAAACTTCAACAATAAACAAGGTATCATCTAGGAAAATCAGTGCTCAACTCTCACTTTGTAATGCAATACATCAATGAATTCCATAGATCAAATGGTTGACACCTGACTAGCCCTTTATATTACTTACCAACAAGCATAATGGAGCGGTACCCACAGGTGTACATCAGGCTGATCAGCAGGGTAACCTCTGTGAAGAAGCTGTGCTACCTCTGCAGCATTACCTTCATATGCAGCACTATGAAGAGGGTATTGGTCCACCCAACTAAAATAGAAATGATAAAAACGGGAATCATTCATTCATTTCAGATAAATGTATGACAGTTGAAAGTGTCATAAACAATACTGTATCTTGTACCTGTCATAGGTTGTATTTACATAAGAAAGATGTAGAATCAGGTATTGTTGATGACAAGTGTCCTACTTTATTGTACCTGTCATAGGTTTGGAGTCAGTAGCAGGTTAACTCAATTCATTTCATACAAACCCCCTCTACTAATGTCTGCAAAATAGAACTTTCAACACTGACAAAGCTAGAACTTACAAGAACCCATATTCAACTCAACCAAAAAAAAGTTTGAATACATGTTCTAAAAATTTTTTTATTTTTTTTTACTTTCAAATGTTTCAATCCTCTTTTATAACTATACAATTCTAACAGTCACAGGATGCATTCTAAATCTAAATACTCTCCCTTTCCTGCAATTTTTCTTTTTCTTTCTCTACTTTTTCTCTCTATAGACACCATTAGATTTGCCTTTTCGTGACATTTCAAAAAACTTACTTTAAAACAAGAAATTCCACGTTTTGCAATCATCAAAAGAAACCGACTTGAGGTCAAACAGTTGTCTGGGTTTTTCACTGAAACAAGGTTGTCAAATATACATAAAAAGAGCAGAAACAAGTCTAGACATTACCCACGCAGTAGCCTTTCCAACTCAGAAAGTAGGTTTATTAATCTATTTTATTTAATGCTGTAGAAATGAAGTGTGCAGATGCTATTGGTCTGTTCAAGGAAATCCTTGATGTCATTGAAATGGGTTTTCTGTAATTAGAGGAAATGTGTCAATCTGTGCCAAATCCTTGCGTTCTTATCCTCCTAGGAAGCGGTCGAAACCAACAGAATATCAAGAAAACTTTGGAACATATCAGATTAATTAGCCTAGTTTTTTACGAGATTTTTTAAAGGTTTTTGATCAAGATTTCTTCACACTGACTGACATCTTTGAGACATAATCCCATTCAGGCAAACTAAGATTTCTTCCTTTCTCATAAGGTCACACAGTGTTTTGACAGGAAACATAATCCATGATGTATTGCAAAATACACCAGACAAAGTCACAGTTTGTAATATACATTGGCAGGAAAGATGTGGTGTTTCATTTCATCACAGTCGGAATGTGTTACTCCATTATACTGAGAGTGAGACTGGCCTAGAACCAGTCCAGGAAGTTAGGGCGTTCCAAGGGGTGTACCAGGACTGCTCCAGGGGTGTCCCAACTCCAGTCTGAATGAGCCCAGTGGTTTAGGCACATCTACATTTATTGACTGTGTGAAGGAGGGGAGGAGTGATCTTGGGGCAGTCTTGAATGCAGCTCAGTCGTTTATAATGGCAGTATATATGGATTTGAGATGGTGGGTTGGTCCAGGAGCATCCTAAACTTTATAGGCTGCAGTATTTATGGTTATGGGTTCATGACAAATATTTTATCCTCACTAATGTTGGGGGGTTTTATTCCTTGATCAAGCATGAACACTCTCTGACCTCTTGCAGGCTGAGTGATCAACAACCTTTCTTTCTCATTTCTGGGTTCACTTTTGTTTCTGCTGGACATAAGATGTGTTCATACAAGAGGGCCCTGTCACACCAACGACAATGAACCCAGACTGACTACAGACCCAGGAGAAAAAAAAGTACATTATATAGAGAATGGCCAAGAACTGGTCAGTTTGGGATCAGTGTGGAGTCCAACTGGCAGTATGATTGAGCTCTTGATTCAGAATTCTGCCAAGTCTGGTATGGGCAAGCTGTGATTTACTGCATATGAAAACTATACGAAAACTAGTAAAACTTACGTTTAGTTATAGACAATTAGAAAGGAGATATATGGACACAATTTCCGACGAGGTAAGATGATGAGGATGGGAGGGGGAAGCCCTCACTTACAGGGGATCAAAATAATCCAATGAAAACAGCTTGTTTTACTCTATTAATTATCGCTGACACTTTCCAGAGTGACATGGCAATGTTTTTTCCTGCCCCTCTAATCCTCTTTTAATCTGTGTCTGTCAATAAGGAACATGTGCTACTGTGAATTAACCTCCACTTAATTACCACTTGCCAAATACTTTTAAAAATCTGAAAACAAGGAAATCATTTTACAGAAAAAGGTTTCAAAGGTTGATGAAGTGGGTATTTGATATTTCTGGCAACAATCCCAATTGATGAAACCACATCACACATTCCTTTCATCTCACAAATTAATGTATGCATTTGTACTATTAAACTTGCAGAAAAGGTAGTCATACAAAAATGCCTGCGTCTCTACATATCATTTCTACTGAAGTCATTTCCAACTTAAAATGAAGTAGCATTATGACTATCCAAAACAAAATGAAAAAAAAAATATATATATATATATATATATATATGTAACACCACACAAGTAAAACTTGTTATCCTGAAAGGCAACTCACAAATTTCTGTGCAGTGCAATTCACACATAACTATAATGGCAAGAACTGTTAAGTTATACATACAACTACCATAAAAGCATTCTTCTCTCCATGCAAATGTTCAAAATAATAAGAAAATATGAAAAGTTGAGGTAAACATGTAGAATTATTCACATATATAGAGATGAAGCCTAAAAAGAAAGAGAGAGAGAGAGGAGTTAAATACTAAGATAGAAAAAGAGACAAACATAAAACTGAGTGAGAGAGAATCTGCAATGAAACAAAAGGAATGTGTCAGCAAGAAGATTTGAAAGAGAAATACACAGCTAGAGAGAGAGGAAGTGAGAGGGAGAGAGAGAGAGCGCTGGAGATAATTCTGAAGCAGGAGAGGTAGCTCAAAAGATCAAGCAATATTGGAAGCCATCAATTAGTGGTTGCAGTAATAGCACAATCTAGTATCTTGTGTAATATTAGCATCATGAAATTTCACAACAATGCACTGCAGTCCAAATGCAATATGATACATTGTATGTTGGCTTTGTATTTCACTGGGAAAATGTTCAGATTCTGGTGGCATTTCCTTACAATAAGTGCTAAAAGTTTTACAATATGTAAAACCAAGGGTTTGGGGGCAAATTTCACTACTTTCAGATTTGTGAAAGATTTATTTACTTTTTTCAATTTAAGTAAGTTTCTTACAGCAAATGAGCTTTATTTACAATTCATAAAAGGTTTATATAGCCAAAGTTTATAGTTCCATGATAGACAACAAGAAGCAAAACTGTGGGGAGATGGATTTCCTGAACAAGTAATTGAAGTGTGGAGTTCTTGACTGAGCATTATAATTGTTGCATTACATAATATGAAAAAGATTACTAATAACTTACTTGTCTGGAGGAGTGTGTATATGACTCCTCTGGTCATCATTATTTGTAGCCTTGATTTTATTGTAGTCTGGCACACCACGACCAAAGAAGAAATTGATGACTGCTTTGTCAACACTGATGAACTCATTGATTTTCTATGGAAAAAAAAGGAGAGGGAAAGAAATATTTTTAAAAGATACATTTAAAGTATTCAGGATAATAAATACACTGTATAAATCTAACATATCAAATGTACTGATATTGGATATTTATACAGTGCACATATCCACCAAACAAGGTGATCAAGGCACTAGAATATTTACCCTGCTCAGCTAGGCTACCAATTTCACTGCTCACAGCATTCAAGGAATTCCTTCCTATCTGTACCCTTTTACACCTGGGTGGAGAGTGGCAAATGTAGATTAATGGCTTGCCAAAGGACATTAGTGCCATGGTGGGATTCGAACCCTGTATGCATACGTCTATGCAGACATATGCATTATTATTAAGCAAAGTTGATACATACATGTAACATCTCATTGATATCAAATTGCAGGGATAAGAGGTGTACAGGAATTCCCTAAGGTGTATGACTTGTATGATACAAGAATGTCATGTAGGCAAGGTATATAATTCCATGTTCCAAGACAATTACCAGTTGAACTACTACTAGATCCATAGAAAATGTCTAGAAATGAGGAAAAGGAGGGGGATCATAATGAGGGCATATACATTTGGAAATTTAATTTTAGTTTCTGAGACAGTTATCTCCTGAGCTACCCCCAGGCCCCTTCGACAATATCCCAGAGGTATTTGAGAGGTAATTGGGGTAATTGCCTAATCCTACTTTCATATAGGATGCCAAAGAGAGTTGAGTCTGGACTCAGACATAGTCCCAACCAAGAAGCTCATCTGAACAGAAGTTTTACTTCACTCCTCTCATAGTCCCATGTGTGATCTGGTTTGAAAGGCTTTAATAAGGAGAAACTTGGCACCATAAAGTGAATCATGAAAAAGATCAAAGCATGGAAGCTTCCACCATGGAGCAAAAACAGCATAACTCTATTCTCTGTCCACACATTTTCTCTTCCATTTTCTCTTCTTGACATCGTTGGGGCTTAGCGCAGTCTCATGATTAGCGAACCCCGTGTTCAGACACAAAAAATTGTCGTATGGCTATACCAAAACTGTATAGCTATGCCGAAACGGCATAGCTATATGATGGATTTGTGTGTCTGAACACTAACAAAACGATGTATAAAGAAACGTTTTATAATGTAACTAGGGTCTGAGCACTAGAACTTGATAAAGAATCACGGCCTGTGTGTTTCTGATCGTATGGCGACCACAGAACAGTATAACCGGGCGGGGCTTAAAATGAGCATTAACTTTAATTGATGCACATGCAAAAATTTGTACGATTATTGTCAAGTTACTTTTTACAGAAACATCTCTTTGCTTCTACTGTTGTGATAAAATCAAGTCTGGTCAAACGTTTTTGAGTTCCTAAGCTCTCATGATTTTTGGTGTCACCTGCTTTTGACATTGACAAAGAGGCTCCTTTAAGAGCACTTCAATATTAGAAGCAGTCTTTCCCACCAATATTCAAATACTTCACCAATTTATAATTTCTAGAGAGGTCAACACCCTTTTAAAAAGCAGCATGTTGTCAATCTGCAACCTAGTCAGATTGATGACACATAGAACTCAAAGCATTGGCCTGTCAGATTCTATTAACCATACTATTTGTTACTTTCCTTCATTATATGAGAGATCATTGATGGCATGTGCATTCCTTAGTGGTTCATTAAAGCTTTTCCTTTCTATGAATGACAGTCATTAGCTTCAATGAGTGACACACATGAACAGGATCATAGGAATCTACAGTTTCACTCATGATTTTTTAATTGTTATGATTGTTCTTTCCACATGCAACTGATGCTGGGGTGAATAACCTTTGTGCCACGGAATAACAAACTTATGAAATAATTTCTCAGGGAGATGGGAGTTTTATGTGCTCTAAATCTGTATATTGCTCCAAACATTGACCTTTCAAGTACCAAATAGGGACTTTTACATGTATTTGTCACATGAAAGAATCAACATCAAGTACACTAACTTCTGGTCTGGAGATGCTTAAAAAAACTATGTGTATATTCACACTTTGAAATATACATGACGCAGAAAATAATGATGGGAAGCAAGACAACAGTCACTACATGGGATGTGAAATTCAGTTCTCTATTCATAAGGCCAAAAAGTTGTTTAAGGTATCGGGCATTAAAGTTGCGGAGTCACTCTTGACAAGCCCTTGGCTTTTACTGACCCCCCACCCCCCCCCCCCCCCTTTCCCCACAGTGTGTACAAATATTTGAATATTATGTATCATATGTTCTTTTATGTGGAAATAAATGAATAAAATAAAAATGGATACACTAAATATGTACATTGTAAACAAAGATTCTTTCTAACTTATATAAAAATGAAACAATATTTTCATACAGGTTTCATTAAAGTATTAACTTGATAAGGCATGGGTCAAGTGGTAAGGACAAGTATCAGTGCACATATTTATTTAATAAAATGGGGGCTCTCCTAGTACAATTCTAGGAAAAGAAAACAAATAAATACCCACAACCGTCATTTTAATCATGACCACTGCTGGTGTCCTTATCTTTAAGTATCAGGTAGATACTATTAGGATGAAATTGGACAGCTGTCAGTTTTCAGGATATAAGTATAATGACTATGCAAACTCTGCTAATGGCTTCCTACTGGCTTCAGTATTACTTTAGTCTTTCATTAGCATTTAGCAAAAAAAAATTATCAAAACACAAATCAGAAAAAAAAAACAATTCTCACATGTTGACGACAAAAAGTACCCAAAAAGGGTCAACTAAAAGATAAACAATTAAGAGGTGTTGAATATTATTTCTATGACATCAGTGTCTCTAAACTTGATAAAATTTTTACTAAACTGGGGTACGACTGGCAAACCTAATTACATGTACATGATTTTTTATACATGTACATCTACTTGTCTGTCCCAATCCCCCTTCCCCACATTGTTTTTTTTCTGCTTGTCAGTGATTTTCACCTAGCTTGTCCCCATGCAAAACTTTAAAATTCTGATAAATATTGTCCCCTATTATTTTAGGGGGAGGCTTGTCAGCCCCCCCCCCCCCCCCTCCATCAAAAAATCAAGTCGATGCGACTGATTCAACAGGTAGAGAGAACAAACAAGCAGAATGCAGCAGTTGGGCTATGGTCTGGAAACCAAGAAATGATGTGTCACGGGGTTCGTGCACAGGACAAGATCCTGTGCTCCTATCTCGGTTCAATCTGTGACACCGTCCCTGGGGAAATATACAACAAATAGGTGCATACAGGTGATGACTGGTAGATTATACAGTATCTTCCACATCATCAATAGACGTGTATAGTTTGACATCACAGGTTTGTAATATAAGAATATTCAGAAACTCGATTGTTTACATGATCACAGGAACACCAAGAAGGAAAGTTAATCGAATCAGGACAGTTGGCAGCTATTCATTTAATGTAGTAGCAAACATGCGAGCACACACTGAAATGTGACACAGATGTGAACTGATAAGGAATCTGCAGCATACTGAATTTTTCAGAAGAAAATTCTAACTCATCACAATGTTCAATGCATTACACAACATAATAAGACTTGTCCAGGTGATTTCATCATAAATTATGCAATGTCATGAAACATGAATCTATTGGGTTTTGAACCTAGTTACCTGGACTCCACAGATAATGATATCAATATCTTTGCTTAGTTTAATTCAGACTTCTTCCCAAAAATAAACTTATACCCCACATTGGAAAGCCTGAATTAGGACATGACCATGATGTACATTACTTCAAGATGCTAGGCTTCAGATCTCCTTTTGCACTAAATTCTGGTTTTAAGATGAAATGAAGCAGGTTAGACAAAAGGATAGTATAAGGCATGTGAAAACTTTCTCTTGTGTTCCTCTTGACTGTATGAGGGATTCCTATAACAATCTCTGGCTGTACAAAACTAACACAGAACACTTTCTACACATGCAGCTAATGCAACCAGGCTATGTAATTGTAGTTATTGTAGTTATCTACTTATACTCCTTAAAAGAATTACTTGTCCAGTCCAGTTTATTTTATACAGGTGTTCTCATAGATTTGTTTCATACTAAACCGTAATGAAAGATATTTACTATTACCAAATGGTCAAGCTGTCTCATTGCTTTACAGGAGTCTCGTCAGAGCTCTGAAAACTTTTTGACTCACAATATTCTACAGACCAGACATTTCCTCTTGTATGACCTCTGTAAAGCTACCATAAGAAGAATCATTGCGGCTTGAGGCTGTCAACTTGGCATTCCCTGGCTAGGTCCTAGGTAATTGCTCTTGGCAACAGGAACTTATAATGGGGCCATGTGTCATCCCTGACGTTTCATTACAAGATTTACAGCAATCCTGGAATGTTCCACTGTCTAACAGGTTAAAAGGGAAATTCTTAAACAAAAGAAATCAGACTTTACTCCTGCAAAAATGCATATTCTGCACATTTTCATATAATACTTACCATTTTTTGGAGATTTAGGGTTTAGTATACAATACTTCTTTTCTATTCTATTTTTTCTATTCTATAAAAGATGCTTATGAGCATGTTCTTGTTTGCAATGTATGCATTTGCTATATATTAAAATGAAAGTATAACTGATTTCTCCATGGTTCTTGCATAGAGACTATACCACAGAATGTCATATGCTTAGATCTATCTATGAAATGCACTTTTCCTGAGGAAAGAGAGATAACACCTCATAATTTTTGTAGTATGAGCCAGATAGATTATGAGATCAGGAGTATGAGGTTATAAAAATGAATTTACTGCTTTATTCTTTTCTGGCTCAGCAAAGGACTCTGCTACCTGCACATAATGGCTTGGCTAACAGTTCCTAGAATTCCATACCAGGGTTGCCAACACCTACATGTATCATGATTCTTATCTTTCTTTTTTTTTCTTTTATCTTCATAAAATTATTAACCTGTTAACCTGTTCTATCCTTTGCACTGGACTATATTTGTTTTCTTTTCTTTGTTTCTTTCTTTATTTCTCTTTCTTTTCATTTCTTTCTTTCTTCCTTGCTTTTTTCTTGCCAGAGGGGAAGGGGGAGGGGGTTCTTACTTGAATTTTTAGTCTCGTACTATTAACCTATCCAGGGCTGGGAGTCTAGGACAATGTACACTCAAAATCACTAACTCAAACTATTGAGAAAGATACATGTAACACTCATTTTAAACTCTTGGCCTTGACTGTCATACTTATTCCCATATTAATTTCATTTCTTTTTAGACTTGAGCACTTAGCATCACATTTTAAGCTCAGCCTGGGAAAAGTTGTGCTAACCCTGATTTTTTCCAAAGGTCTAATAACAATGTACAAGTGGTGGAGCTGGCTTGCCTCACTTTAAGTGTGCAAACAATTAGAGCTAAGCTTTACCATGTATGAGTACTTATGGCAAGGTAACTAAGGCTCCCCTTATCTTTACCAAATAGGAAAATAAGGAGTTATACTCTAAAATTCAATTTTGCTCTGAATGTCCAAAGGACAACCCTGAAATCTTTAGTCATGTTTTCTGTAAACTTTTGACTTGCCAATGATTAAGAATCACTTGGCTTCAAAATTTCTGTTCAGACACTAGTAGGATATGAACAATATGTGTCTTTGATATTCTGCACATGTAATCTTCCAGATGAACTAACCTACAAGATCTACAGAACACGTACAGACAACCTACCGCATTCATGACCAACACATGGAAAGAGGCAGAGTTTGAGTTAATGTTATTAGGAAATGGAAGATGTACATCAATAACACAACAGGAAAAAGAACATGACAATTTAGAAGCACTTGATGCGAAACCGAAACTGGACCTGTGTATCTATGTGATGACACTGATGCAACAGCTGACAGGCCTGCACACTGCTTGTATTAAGGATTCAAAACACAACTCATGCTCTAGGGCCTAGAAGGTGTGGGAACATGGTGTTTGACGCGCCTCTCTCGTTTCCTCTGGCATTCAGAACTAATTTTTAGGAGATAGGAGAAATGGTTGAGACAGCCCCTTGGTGAACTGCTCTATTTAACATCTTACCCAGGGACTTCTGCAGACACAAACCTGTCTCAGGTCACATCGAAAGGCATTCCAAGACAGCTATGCTCCAAAGCAATATCAGAAACCCATTTTGCATTTACTTCATGGTAAATAGCATAAGCAGCAGGGTCTACTTGATACTACACATCAATGAAATACATACCTGACAGTGAATAAACAATAGCAAGGGACATTCTTAAAAAGTTATAAGTTATAAACTTAGGTGTTCCAGCATTTCCCAGAAACCAGTAGGTCAAATGGTTAACACATGCCCACAAGGTTGATAAATGTGCATCATCTTTACTCACAGGGAGTATTCCTGCGATGAATCATGAAAAAGACTGTTTGGAAAATTCGATCATATCGCTTTCAGCACTCACCGTGTACCAGGTACCGGTTACTCTCCTGGGTACAAAGTTGCAAATGTAAATGAATGCCTTGCCACAAACATAAGTGCATCGGCTGTGAATCAAACCTGGACCAAATGATTCAATGTCCTGTTACATATCTTCTAAACCACATGCTTAACACAAAATCTATCTTTTCTTTAAAAAAAAGGCCTTTTTTGCCTGAAATTGCACTTTTCAAATCACTCGCTTACAGCAGTCTAACTCCTTGCTGGTGAGATGCCATTAAATGAAGTGATGGAATTTTAAGCTTTCCTGTTCTGATACTGATTAACACGACACTTACTCCGAATGAAATGAACGGACATCATAAAGATTCTCTGATATGTTTCATATCCTCAACATAAATGTCACAAGCTGCTCTGAACTTCAATTCATATGGTAGAGTGCAAGGACAGAATGAGTGTACACATCACCTCCTTACTCAATCCACTTTATACTTCTTATTAAAAATGCTTACTTCAACCATGATTTCATCAGAAGAAGCATAGCAAAATCTTTCAACAGCTCATTCTTAAGACTGACTTTTTTTTCATTTCATCTTATTTAAGAGAGAGAGAGAGAAAGAGAGACATGGCATTGATAGTCTGTAAGACTTTAAATAGTCTTTCTAGCACTTTCTATATTTTTCATTCAAAGTCCCCCCCCCCCCCTAAAAAGAGAAAGAGACACTCACTTCCAATAAGCATGCTAGCCAAAGTCCTGCCAGAAGCGATCATTTTCTCTTTTATTTTAATTCAAATGTATCTAACCCTAATGCGTTGTATAATATGTTCGTTGTAGTGGCGGTATGCAAGTTTTAAAGTCGTCCAAATGCTTATCATCAAAATACTCTGTAGTTAGTGACAAATGTAAACAGTTGGTAATGAGTTCTTCAATACATGTGCATTTATAAAAATAATTTTTTGAAAAAAAAACCAAGCTTAGTAATACGAAAATGTTACCAGAATAAAACTGTCACCCCTCCATCCTCTATCTCTTTCTCTCTCCCTCCCTCCCTCCCCCCCCCCCCCCCCCCCCCCCCATCTATTTCTCTCTTGCTCTCTCACCCTCCAAAATCTAAATTCTGGCTACCTGCCTAAAATAAGTACATAAATTTCTAATCTCATAGTAAAGCACCAACTACTTACTGCAATAAATCTGAAGAAAATAAAATATAAGAGGTTTAGAGGATATTAACACCTTCCCTACCTGTACAAATATGTGCCTCACAAAAATTATATTTACGTCAAACCCCTTTGCTTTTGACCCAGACTTTCCCTTCATTCTCTCTCTCTCTTAACCTCAAATCCCAAATGAGTTCAAAGTGGAAACCTCAGCTATCACAGGTTCACCAGTCAGTGAACCTGCATCTAATCAGGAGGAAATTTTTTTTTAATTACTTGCAATCAGTTTTAAATAAATGCCCATGTCACATACAAAGGGAATTCATTTTCTGCCTCTTTCAATTAAAATAGAATGATGCATGCATAAAATTAAACACAGTTATAATAATAATAAGCACCAACGACTCTTGTATAAAACTTGCAGGTTAAGCCAAGTGATACACAACTTCCTGGTCAACAGAAAAAATTTGAAGATATATTTGGCCTTTTATTTTCTGTTTTAATCTCAAATGGCTGATCTAATTTTGTAAATCAAGTACCCAACCCAACTTTTTCCTTCTTTCCCTTGATAAAGTGAGATATGATCTTGACCTACAATGAAGTCCCACATGGCCTACACTCCCTGACCACGTAAAAATTTACAAAACGCAGTCTTTAATAGTCATCATTTTTTTTTCTACTAACCATATCCCACAATCTAAAATGATACAAATCTTTTTAAGAAAAAATAAACATAGAAAGGTTGTGATTTAAAAATGAAAAGGTAAATCCTTATTTCTTGATTCCATCAACCCCTACAATTTGAATTACATGCATTTTACTGGGGCTTACATGTACTTGTTTTGCTTTTGATACCACACCATTAAAACAAGATGAAAAGATTAAGAGTAACTGGGAATGAAGGTGCCAAAAAAAAAATTGATAAAAAGGCTACGATAAAGTCATTTCTTTTGTCCTCAGTGGACCAGTACACAAATTAAACTGATTAAACCTTATGTGCAGCAAGCAGCAGTGCCCGTCCAAAACATTAATGTTCTACTACGGTAATCTATTCTTTCCCAAAGTAGGAAAATGTAGGTGCCTACATGTATGTTGTTTACTGTGTAATGTGTATCTAAATCTTTGTCTAGCTTGCAATGATAAAAGTCCCTAAATATGACTCTTGAATTGTTGGCAATCCCAGCAGCACTGAAGGGATTATGAACCTGATATATGATGAAAGTAGGATGCAAATAAACTGGAAAGTCATGCGCTTTATCTCCTTACGAAAGTTCCTTGATATAAAAAAGATAACATGAGAAGACCAAAAAATATACTCATTCACTCTTTGACAATCATAATATTGGTCAAAAAAATAGTGTGTGTTATCTGCTACACAATCCTGAGCCAACTTGACTGACTTTTCCTTTTCCACAAAACTTGCTTCCAAAAAGAGCCTATCTTGTAGTAGGAGGGATTAGAACATGATATCGGTAGTTTCAGTCCTAAAGTGATAAACTCATACAGTGTACCTAAAAAAAAGATATAAACTTTGTAGGTGGGCTATGACACGCAATGAAATTAGTTTTGACAAAGGGATATGTGCGTGTGTTTTGTATTCTGATGTGCAAAGGAGTAACAAACTTATGACTCAGACATTAAAGGCAGTTTCAAATAAAAAGAAAGAACTATCAGTTATCTTTATTGGAAAATTAATGGACATTGTCCTAAATTCTGATACACAGGTCCTCCTTCAAAATTGTTTAAGTGTGAATGAAGTGATATAGATCAATCCCTTATTAAAAAGTACCGACCTAATATCACGCAATAATCTATTTCTATTATCCTTAACATACAGCCTTTAAAAAATTCTATAAAACATCAGGTCGGTTTTTACACAAATCATACTTTTGCCTAGAGCAAAAATTTGGAATTATGACTCACACATTTTGAAACATGAGACATTGGCAGATCCAACAAAACATGAAAAATTCAGAAAAGTTCAGTGCCTGTAAAATGTCCAGAATTTACAGTACAGTAATTTGAAGATGATAAACAAGACAGTAATGTGCAGATATTATCCACTTTTTTTTCATATTCAATGTGAGATTCAGTCTATCAACATATTGGATGACATGTATTATCAAACAATCATTTGATTCATTAGCTTGGCCATTGCAAAAGAAGTACAATCAAACCTTAGTGACCATCTCTCTATAAAGGCCACCTGTCTATAATGACCACTTATATTGTCTCCTTTGGACAAGAAATATGTGTTATAGAACCTGCCTTTAGCAGCCACCTGCCTGAAGTGGACATTATTTACAATGTATTTAGAATTGAATATGGTACTGTCTCTAGTCACTTGGGAAAAGCAAGCACACCTGTAGTCCTGTAATTTTTTGGAGAGCATCCAGACAAAGGTGGTAAGCTGAAAACAATATACAAGTCAATTTGAATAAATCCCACCTCGATGAGATTTTACTTTGAAATGGGACACATCAATCATTCCATTGTTTCATCATGGATATATCATGGATATATCATGGAAAACCCGACACCTGATTTGAATACCTGGGGACTATGTTGGCTGAGCATCTAGTGAAGCTGATCAGGGATAAACATCATCACAGGATGCCAACCTGACTTCCTCTTACTTCCCTACCTCTCAAAGATCAAAATAGCTGTAGGAATGAAGAAAACAGCTCACTACCCTAAACTGTACCACGAATGCAGCCTCTTTTCAACAGCACTTTGATTCTGTGCATGAATTTCATGCATAAAGAGATAATAAAACCAAAATTTGCCTGCAACATAGACGCTGAAAGGCTAAAGATCATTTTGATTTAACTGAAGCATAATCATATCAATTTCAGAAGACAGTGAGTAGGTATAAGATTCATTTTTGAAGAATCCTCTTTTCATGTCATGCAAACCTGTAGAGATAAAGGAATTTCCAACCACCCTCTGGGTAAATTATTTAAACTATGATGCAGTAATTTTGCAAATAATTAAACATGTGTGGGAGGTTTTTTGTAGAATTGTGTTGAACAAGCATAACTGCGAACTTAATCTTCTATTTAAAAGCATTTTCCATTGTTTCAAGGAACAATTTGTTAACATATTAATGAGGCCGAGCTACTAATTTTTTTTTTTTAACTTGACCATGTTTAGGAAATGGGCAGTTTCATTTACCAGGTAACCTCGTGAAAGTTGTTATCTTTTAAAATATGTAACTCTTCCCCAGATCTTTGAAAAAATGCAGGAATTTCTCAATGTACCAAATGACATTTCCTTTCAGTGTCCACATTTCCTTGCTATTCGTTAAATTTGGCAGTAAAATAGCATTAAAAAACAGATTTTATCAGTCACTTCCTGGCTCCAAAAGACTGAATTCTTTAATTTGAAGATCGATGACAAACTAGACATATTTACATGAACATTGGCATGTGAGAGAAGAGAGACATTGAGAATGTACTGACAATGTGAAGAGATTTCAATAAATCAATTGTATGAATCATTTTATACATGCAGTTCCCATTTTCCTTTCAAAAATCAATCTTATTGTCAAAATGGTCAATTTATACCTGTCTTTTCAGCACTTTCCTGGCTATGAATTGTATTCAAGTGAAGCATGAAGGGACTAGACTGAAAATGATCACAGAAATATCAGCAACATATCAAGAATTTCACATTTTCCACAAGTGAAATTTCTTGTCAATATTGTTATTTCCCTATACATGTAGAATGAATTATTTATCTATCAAATAATATCATGGGAATATGTACATGTATGCTGACAAGAAATTTCACTTCAGCAAAGTGTGAAATGCTAAGAACTTTCTAACTCCTCAAGTCCTATCCCATCATGCCTCTGTGGGCTACAAATGTTCTCAGTCAAGAATTCATAGCCAAGTACACTGTAAGTAATGGTTATACAAGTATTTATCATTTTGACAGCAAGATTAAAAAGGGAAACTGCAGAGTACATAATGAATTTTTAAATATGTAAAATGTAAAATTGTATTGATCAATTTACTAAGCCCTAAAACATTTCAATATGGTGACAATTTATGAGGAAAAATGTTTGGTTTGAGGTCAAGTTTGCTGTAGTTTATCACAGAAAAGAATATACCGCTATACGTACATGTACATATCTAACCAAAAGACATGTATGAGTTTAAGGACATCCCAGAGAAACCGGTTACCAGTTACAATATATTGTACATAAGAATATCAGTAAACTCAGAATTGTGATGGTACATGTATGAATCTGAGTCGTAGACGATGATGATGATGAAGAAAATTCACAATATGGAATATGGCACGGAATAATAATTCAAAGGTGGAGTTAGAAGAGTGACTTACTGGATCATTGGACGGATGGTCAGATGAAGGTGTGTGAAACATAGGATTGATGACAGCCCGATCACAGTGTTCAAGCATCTTCATTTTAGTAAGAGCCTCAGCAGGTGAGATACGGTACTGTGATTGTGTAACCTGAGTGATGTATGCTGGATTGGTCACGTTGCCTCGGAATCTCCGCTCAGGAGGGGCAGGGCGGTTCCTGTTCCGTGTGTGAGAACTCATCTCTCCGTTTCTTCGAAGGAGGGATTTGGGACCAACAGGCATGAGGGGGAATTGAAGCTGGAACAGTTTGTGCAGAAAGGTATCGGTCACTGTAAAGATAAGAAAAACAATATGCACCAACATTACTGAACTGTCTTACAAACTCAGTATGCATTCACAGAATTGTTAGGTTATCATTTTTATCAATGAAAAATAGTATTAATAATAGAGGAAAATGTTAAGTACATCATGAAGATGTTTACAGAGAGCCCATCACATGTACCTGTCACAGAAAGAAGAAACTTTCTCATTCTCCATGTAAACAGCACTTTACATCTTGGTGATGAATTAAGTAAGAAAGGAGGAACTTCTGATGCTACATGATCAGAAAACATAGTATTTTCTTATGTATTTAAACTTTAGATAAAGTATTCAGGTAGATGTACATGTGACGGTACACTACATGAAATAATAACATTCAAACAGACATGCATAAAAGAAAAAAATTCACCAACAAGTACAACATGTACACTACAATATATGCTTGTGGTCCAGTTGAATCCTTAAACTCAAGTAAAATGACACTTTGATCTCCTTCTTCTGTAGTGCAACTGTTTGACTCACTCAGCCAATAGCATTAGAAGGATCATACAAACAAAAAACAACAAGAAGAAAACAGCCAATCACTGCAACTTTCGCCCTGCTCAGTTTCCCAGGTACATGTACTTTACTGATGCTACTGATACTCACAAACTCCCGCATAAGAGTTAGAGTGGAGTCTTAGGTTACTAACTGAAATTATTTGTGTCTGAAACAATTGGATGCTCTCTCTTCACTTTTCTGATATCTTTTAACTGAATAAGGTCTGGTAAGATTAGGTGATTCAGATGATCAGGATATAATGGATATTAAATGATAAGAAGCAATAATTCATGTCATAAAAAAAAATCCAAGAGCAGACATAATGGTGCAACCTTGCTAGACAATTTCTCCTACCGGTAATTACATCATGTCATACATGTATTAGATTACTGCAAAACCTGAAACATTTCCAATATGAAACTTTGCAAACGTAAATGAGGGCCATTTTCAGCATGAAACCTTTGCCGAATGAGTCAGAAGTGGTTCAATTATTTTGCAGTAAGATACTCTTTCAAGTTAGAACCATTAGCGATATTTGCAAACATTACCATTTTATAGAAAAATAGAAACACATCCAAGGCTATGGTCACAGCCCCCCAATCAGCTTGCTCGGTAGCCAGGCAGCAAGTTTATAGTCAATTTCGCCCGACATCTTGTGGCAGCCGCCCGGACCCTGCTGTTTTTTAGGGCATCACTTGGTCACCGCTGAGGTTTTAGCAGAGTAAAAATTTCGGCGGTGCCTGCCCACTTTTCACTCACCATCCAAAATATGCTCGGTGCCCGGGCGGTCACTGCCCAGGAACCGACCTACTCAAGCGGTCGCCATTGAGCCATTAAGGTAAAAAATGGAGGCCGCTAGATGAAAAGACTGCTGAGCAGTCACTGCCTGGTCGCAGCTGGGAGATCGGTCGGTCACCGGTCGGCAAGTTCAAAATAGACCGCCATCCAAGCAGCACCTGCTTGACTTCCCACGGCATCTGCCCAGGCATATATATATATATATATATAAGCCGCTGCTCAGCCTATGGGCTTGTGGATCTCACTTCCATAGTTGTTGAGGTGGAATCAACGGCATCATAGACCTCGTTGACCTCTCAGTTGCAGAGCAAAAGCATTGTTGTTGATGGCTAAGGGACAGTCACATATACCTGGGTCGGTCGTGAGAAATTCCCAGTGGAGACTGGAAGGCTGCCACCAGTATGGGACACCCGCAGATGCCCCGCTGTTCATCTGCCGGCCAGTGGCCCGTGGGGGATGGTCCAGAAATCAGAGGGTCATCATTCGGTCACTGCCCGGAGATTCCCCAATTTCGCCAAGTTTTACCTTAAATTGACCGGTGATCAACAGGAAATCGATAGGGCATCGCTGGGGCTTTACAGCCCATTTGACTTCTCTATATCCTTGGACGATGCCTAAATTCCAGCGGCACCCAGGCAGGCTGCAAATCGGTCAGTCTCTGCTTCGAGTTGGGACCATAGCCTAAATTTTCAAGTTATTCAAATACAACACATTTAATATGGCAAGACTTTCAATTAACTGGAGATATTTATCCATTATTTCAATCAAATTAAAAACTATAACACAAATTTTCATTTACTTGAAGTTTCATTTCATTTCACTTATTTCATTTCCATAAAAACAAAACATGTACAAATGTATAATATATCACAAACATTATTATACACCTAATATAGCAAAGAAATAAAAGAGAGAGAACTTAAGAAAGGCCTATTAAGGCTTTGTGAATGCAAGTTGATTATTTTTTCTCAGATACACTTCCCAAAGTACATAATTTAAACAGTAATTTTTGCTGTAAATCACTCATTCTAATAAGCATATATGACAGAAATGACTCACATAGCAACTAAAATAGAAATAGCATTAATATTTCTTTTTTTAAGGTACGGTATGATTAATTCTATTTTTAAGAGGAGCAACAAAATCTATGCAATATTAACAGAAGGTGTGAAGCATAATGAAATAATAGCTTCTTGGTTAGATTTTAGCAGACCTCCAATATATTTACGTCCATGTACATTAAATTAATGAATATCACTTTTCTGTTTCATGTACATGCACTAGTACAACATTTTCTTACTGGGTAAACAAAAGAAAAGAAAAGAATTTCTTACAATATGATATAACTGTTGGCCCAAGCTTTTCTCTACCATACATACATGTATCTGAAAATCAGTTATAATATGTAGGACTCATGTACAAGTCTCTTGAACATAATATTCTCTTTAGATATTGCAAAAAGAATCATTTTTTACATTTTTGCAAAAAAAAGCTTATCATCATTTTCATCAGTATTACTCTTTCATCTCATAATCTTCCTCTAGACTTCTCTTCCTTCTTTTCCTCATTCTCCTTCTTGCTCCTAACCGTCTTCTTTTCCTCTTTCTCAATCTTCATCCTCTTTTCTTTATCCTCTCCTTTTTTGTTCTCTCTTTCTTCACTTTCTGCTAATGTCTATAACCACTCTACTACATCTTAGCCCATTTTCCAGAGATTAGATAACTAATTTTTACACAAGAACCTTGTCTGAACTACTGATACAAAATTTATATTATCAACAAAAATGTAAAATTTTTGTTAAAAAATAATGGCATTTCACTTCTTATTCCCAATGAGGTACAATCTATCTTATTCTTTTTCTAGTATTTTTTGCTGTCGAGCAACACCGTTATGACACCACTGCAAACGTTTACTCTACTAGTTTTAGAAGCAACAGACACAGAACGTATACGTCATGACCCTCTGCATAATTCTGCACTCGAGCATAGTCAAGAGGGCAGCAAAATATGTAACAAAATGTTGCTTACCACGGTAGACAAAAATATCATGCTCCAAATGCAAGATTTGGAGCATTAATTGCCAAAACTACACCGCACAGATAAAGGACCAATCATGAATGATACAGTTCTTACATAGCCCATATACGTCTTTATGCGCTTCCAAAGGATTTGGATATTACACACATGTATTACCCCAGCTTTAGCCCAGCAGCCTTTTATAGCACGCAAGGATTTCAAGGAATGAATGCCGCCGGGCTAGCTGCATGCATGTATGCCAGTTCCATAGGGATACACACTCACACGCAGGCGAACCGTTCCAAAGACCGTTTTCACAAACATTTGTAGTTCCGAAGCCCGTTCCGAAGACCCTCCTTTTCACAATAAGCCCGTTCCAAAGCCCCCGTTTGGCAAACCCGGAGAATAGGGGACCGGAACGCGCGCGCGCATGCCATTGTACTGTGCAGAGATCGGCAGCAACAGCCGGAAGTCAGGGTATGTGACAAGTCCATGATCAAGTTCAAAATGACTTTAAAATATGTTTTAATCAATTAATTATGTTCTAATATATTACATTGTCCTCTCGGCTTTCAAATGTGTGATTATGTGGTGAAAATCATTTTGATTTTTGCCAGAAATGTTCTCAAACTCACAAATGTTTCATCCATGAATCTTGTGCAGATCGTCCCCCTCGCGCCGACTCTGCCGCTGCCACCGGCTGCATTTGTTTGCACACAAATGAATATGTGCGCGCATTCCGGTCCCCTATTCTCCGGGTTTGCCCCCTGTTTTTTCTCTCACCCGCGGCAAATACTTACCACTTTTGGGGTCGAATGCCCCCCCCCCCCAAACTTAAAGGCTTAATGTCAGGCCTAATTATTTATTAGTCATAATAATACTCATCATGCTCATTGACAACTACGATCGATCCAAGACCCTTTTTTGGGAAACTTTACAAATTCCTGCCAGCTAGAGTGCAAGAAGAATGGGAAAAGAAGAGTACTGATCTGTTTACGACGTGACTGGACAAAAAATGACACCATTCAATTCATGGACATGACGCGATGGCTAAGGAGCAAGTGACCTACAGCTACCGGGTGACTTGTTCAGACACAGCCAGAGCTCCCCGCATACCACAAAGCTAGGTTCCGCAGACAGAGGAGACGCGAATGTTTTTTTTTATTTTCGGAACGACATAGCAAACTTCATGACCAAATTTCTGCCATTAGATAAATAAATTATAAGTTTATTTTTGTTGCTTTCGATCGATGTATATACTCACGTGGTGATGAATGAGAGGACAACCCACAAATCGAGCGATTTCCATGAGAATTCAGCAGCTCCACCCAGAAATTTGATGAATTCAAGACGTTGTAGCAGTAAGTAGTCAGAAAACAAATCCTGAATAACCGATAGCTAGCTCTGTGTAGTATCGCGATTGCTCCGATCCATATGCATTTTTTTTTTTTTTTTTTTTTTTTTGTAATTGTCGATGTCATGTCCTTTTTGTCATACCCCCCCCCCCTATAAAAAAATGTCTTGTGACATTATAATATCGTTTCATAGTAGCCTGTAATATCTACCTCCTTTGTGTTATATTTCCCTGTATATATAAATTTATATGTTTTTCTTTTTTAATTAAAGTTGTGAATAATGAATAATTTTGAATTTTGTCTCTCTGTCGTATATTATTATACCTTTTCTTTTTTACTCGTACAAAATATTATTCACGTCAACCCTCGGGCTGCGATGCGATATTTTCTTAATAAAACATAACATACCTTTGATTATCATCAACACCATAATAATTATTTTCGGAGCAATATTCATATCGTGATTTCCCTGGCCCAATAAGGCCCGTTCCTAGATCGTTACATATAACAAAAAACATTTTCACTGGAAATTCTCCTACATGGAACCCCCCCCCCCCCCCTGCATAGAGAGCATGTTGGTAAACAAATTTCATTAAAAAAAAAAAATACGCATGGAAATCAATTCATTTCGGAAATTTTTCCTCTGTTTTCATCCTCCTGTTAGTATAAGAAAACTATAATCATAACCCATTCTATTAAAATCAATTCACAAATTTTCTTTTCAGTGTGTAGTGTGTAGTTGAGTCTTGAAGATGTGTAAGGGCACCACCGGGACTAAAATGCAATAATAAGAGTAGGAGGAGGGGGTCATGCGGGGGCGGCCCCATGGGTATTTTGATAGTGGGGGCAAGTACTAGTATTTTTCTGGAGTTTTTTATGCTTGGCCCATGCACTTTGAGTTTATTTACGAAGAACAGATAGGGCTATATTTGCATGACCCTGAATTATCTTCAGCCACTCTTCTTTCTTTCTTTTTCTTCTCTTTCTCCTCCTCCTTTTTCTCCTTCTTCTCCTTAATAATAATAATAATAAATTGTATTTATAATGCGCTTAATACAAATGTTTCTAAGCGCAAGAAAGAAAAAGAAAATGATAAGAAAGAAAAATGAAATAACAGCTAAATACGGAGAAACAGAAAAGTCAAATATAACACAGAAAAAGACTAAACGTATAAGAATTGAATGAAAATCATCATGAACATTGGTAAATACTATAAATGAACTTTATTTTCAATTATTTATTACTGTGTCATAACTATATAATCCAACAAGTCATGTAAATTAAAACATCAAAACAGAAGCATTTCAGAATAATTTAATTAAAGCACATTCAGTAACTAATTGAATTATCAATGACCGGGGAGGGGAGGGGAGGGTATGAGTTCACAGCTATGAGAAGAGGTGGGTTTTCAAGAGGGACTTAAATGATTCCAGTGATGTTGCTTCTCAAACATGTAAGGGTAGATTGTTCCATAGCTTTGGGGCAATGACTGTGAATGCACGTTCTCCGTAGCGTGTTTTGGTGCGGGGTCCAGGTAAGAGTTGAAGATGGGCAGTGGTATGGGAGCGTAGACGTCGAGATGAGGAGGTGGTAGAAGAAGATCGGAGGGAGATAAGGTTCTGGAGATAAGAAGGGGCTTCTTTTCCGTTTTTTTTATCACTTGAAAAATAGGGGCGGTTGCCCCTAGCTGCCACCCCCTTGCTCTGTAGCGCCACAGGTGTACCTTGAGCAATGGTGTTGGCGCTTCTTCTTCTGCGATGGTCGTTTGTAGGATGGAACGGGGTAATAACGGGCGATTTGCTCCTCCTTAAAGATTTTCTGTTTGAAAAATTTATTTGTGATAAGCTTATTATAGTGAAACCTTCATTGTAGTTGGCAGGTTAGTGAATCGTTGCATCATAGTCAGCAATAAACTTTTCATCAGTTCTCAAAAAGCTTTTCAATCCGGAAAGAGAAAGAAAGAAAGAGAGATAGAAAGAAAGAAAAGAAAGAAAGAAAGAAAGGAAGAAAGAAAGAAAGAAAGAAAAATAAAGCCATCTGGAATACAGTCTGCATGTGCAAATAATATAGCACTATAGCAGGAGTATTATCAGCAGCAGCAGCAGCGGCTCCTCCTCTCTTTCTCCTTATTTCTTTTTCTCTCCCCTCTCTCTCCCTCCTCTCCATTCCTTTTCTCTTCCCCAATGGCTCTCTCTAATGCTCTCTCTCTCTTTCTCTCTCTCTCTCTCTATCTCCATCTCTCTCTCTCTCTCTCCCTCTCTCTCTTCGATTGGATGATGTGAGAATCATGGTAAGCAGGTCAGTGGTGCATCCCGACACTGATAAACAAAGGGCGTGGCCATGCATGCACCTTCCGGTCAAGTCCAAGGAAGGACTGTTTGACTATCTTTAGTCCCACGTTAACTATAAAGTGGTAACCATAAATTGACATTATACTGTGTTGTAGTATTTTCTTCATTTCATCTTTTAATCAATTTCTCAATTTTTACTTCCGACCTTGTTTTAAAAAACTAATTTGAGAGGACCAAATGTCACCTCTCCTATCTCACGGCACCCATTGATCAAGAAGTGCATGGCCAACTTATTATGACCCTGCCTATACCGTCAGTCCACCAATGCCTTATCTTCTCCAAGCTGCACTGTAAAACTACCTTCCTCTTTCATGAATGGATAGAATAAAAACTTCCCATCATTACTTTTCTAAACAGACTTAAGTTTCTCATCGAGTGAATTTGGGAATGTAAAATCCACGCTCCTGAATTTGCTTCCCCCCATCTCACTGGAACTAATTTCTATAATTTCTACAACTTTCAACTATAGTTCATTCATCTCAATCGGCAAAATCGCCTTTAAGTTTTATCTTTTTACAAGTTCAGTCAGAGAAAAATCCAGAATCTCGCCTGTGATAGACAAGTGGGTTTTTCTTTTTTGTTATACTTTATTATTATTTGTATTGTGTATTGGAAATTGGATCCACATGTGCATATAGTACTGGAAGTATTTTGTTTTTGAGGATTGGTGTGCGGATTCAACATAAAGTTGCAAGTAGAAACAATATTTTATTATTATTATTATTATTATTATTATTATTATTATTATTATTATTATTATCATATTATTTCATATCGTCACTCAACGGCCATCAAAAATCAGTTGCATTTCCACATAATTTGCCCCTCCTGACAAATCAACAGAAAATCATCTTTCTTTCTTTTCTTCTTTTTATTTATTTATTTTTTCATTCATACTACTGTTTTTCGGGTTAGGGAAATCTTTTTGAAAATCACTGGTTATCAATTGCAAATGGGAACGCACGAAATATAGACACTTCAGTTCTCAAAAGACCTTTTCTTCCGTCCAAAATATCGTCATCCCTTCCAGTCTAAAGTGGATTCCTCATTGAACGATGTATGGTTCACGGTAATCAGAGCTTTATTATGTCCCGTCCGAGGGCGTGCGAGATATGGATACAACCAGGATACAACACACAACTGAGTTCGTTGGGATATACAAAGGGCTCTGGGATACAGTGGATACGTCAATCATATATCACTTAACACTTCGTCTGGTTCAAGCTTTGGCAGGGCTTTATGATAAGTATAGTAATATAGGCATGCATGCCGTATGAGATGATCTATACTTTTTTTTTTTTTTTAGTAAACATCTCAGTGCCGCGGACTGGTGCGGCGCCCTTCAAAATATGCAGGAGCATTGTTGATTAATGCACTGATAGCATGGACTTTGAACAGGAGGGGCTTAAAATGTACGACTGAGCGTGGAGAGAAATTTGGGGTAGCCGCCCTCCCCCCCCCCATCCTTCTCTCTCTCTCTCTCTCTCTCTCTCTCTCTCTCTCTCTCTCTCTCTCTCTCTCTCTCTCTCTCTCTCTCTCTCTCTCTCCCTCTCTCTCTCTCTCTCTCTCTCTCCTCTCTCTCTCTCTCTCTCTCTCTCCTCTCTCCCTCTCTCTCTTCTATTCGAGGAAACTATACCATCACACGTTCGGGAACGATCAATTATGTTGAGTGTGTATTGAATTTTATGAAAAGGCTTTCCACCATCAAAAGTGCAATCTTTTATTTTTCTTCCTGTTTACTGGTTGTTACAGACCAGCCTAGGATAAAAATCATATTTGGATAAGATGCGACATGAACCCCCCCCCCCCACACACACACACAAAAGAAAAACGGTGGTGTTAAATTTGTGTTAAATCAACACCACCATCAGAGTTGTCCTATACATGTATAAACACAAGTGGTAACACCACCGTTTTTGCAGTGAGGGTTCAACTCAATACACATTTATTCTTTACCATTTTTTCTTTTCTTTCAAAGTGTTTTTTTTTCACTTTCGCATATGCATATAGTGCGAAAACGAAGGAAACAGTTTGAAAGAAAATGGGGCAAGAACTTTGGTGTTATCAGCCTGTATCTCCTTGCAAGTTCCAAAGTACAACACATTTTAAATGGGAATTTCGTTTTTCTACTCATTTGTGAGAGTTTAGGTCATTATCTGACTTATCAGCTAAGAAACTGAAGAATAGTGACGGTACTTATGTAGTCGTTGCCCATGCAGGCAGCCCAGGTATATAGCAGATACGGATACAGATCCGTATGTACATTTTCTTTTTGTTCAACTCTTTAAACATTTTGGTTGTCCTTCTCCCGGCATCAAGTTATATAGGCTTGGTCAAATGGGGGGGGGGGGGGGGGGGGGGGTCATAAAATTAAACTAGGAGCCATGCAGCCCCCCCCCCCCCCTTGAATATCACCATCAACGAACTGGGAGCGTTTCATGAAAAGTTTTGTGCTTGATTTTCACTGACTAATTTGCTTTCAGCCAATCAGAGGCGAGGATTTTCAGTAGCTTATAACATTTGTCGGTGATTTTCACCCACAAAACTCTCCCCAGGAGTGCCAGGAGGAAAACCAACATACATTCCATTCACCCTTATAGTCTGGAACATTCAGGGGCGCGCGACGCCAGGGTATTTTGATAGGGGCCAAGATGATCCATTTATGTTTTAAATGAAAAAAAAAAACTATATAGGGATATTACATTTGATCTAATCCTCTCTTTTCCCATACTATTCTTTCTAGTTCTTCTTTCTCTTCTTTTTTTTTTCTTCTTTGTCTCCTTTTTTTTTTTTTTCCATTCTTTTTTGGTCACTTGAAAAATCATATAGGGCGGTCGCTCTCGCCCTCCGCCCTCCCCCCGCCCCCTTATAACGCCGCCCCTCATGTGAACATTCATGGACATCAAACTCATGTAGGCTCTGACAGATGCTGGAAAGAATGTTTGCTTTAATAACATCTACCACCATGACCACGGCCATGTACAGTTACTTGTTAGGGGAATCCCCCATATAAGACTCGTTCTGATCTTGAGCTAGCTCGCGTACGTGCTTGCCGCGCCGCCGGCCGGGTGCAGGTACGGCCTGTGCGGCGGGGCCGGATCGACCGGCCGTACAAACGGCGCGTATGTTTGATAAGTGATCGTTCGGGTCTCGGGATTGCGATAATTTCAACAAACTCTACATAATTAAGAGAATACAAGCAGTTATCAATCACCCAGGATCAAACATGCCTCTCTTTGTAGACTCTATCGCTAGAAACCTGAGGAGACCCGAGACTGGCTTGGTGGGATCATTTGTGCTGGTAATGCATAACTGTGAGGATTTGCATGATTTGAGGAATTTCTTTTTTTTTTCGACAGATCTGGGTGAGATCTAACATTAGACCGAAGTGTTCTGTCTCTAAAAGTCGTTGTTAGCCTCTTATAATGGTAGGGTCAGCACGGGACTCCTCCTTCTTTGAGTGCTGACCCTACCATTATTAAGAGGCTAATGACGACTGTTTAGAGACAGAACACTTTGGTCTAGGTGAGATCATGAAGTAAGAGAGTAGAAGTCTACCGTAACAACAGTTAAGTTAGTCTAGCCTAACGTGAGACCAAAAATTCTTTCTCAAAATTTCGTCGTTAGCCTCTTATACTGCCATTACTGTCGGCACTCCTCCCCTACCACTACCAGTATATGAGGCTAACGACAAAATTTTTAGACAGAATTTTCAGTCTAGACTTTTAGTCTAACTTGTTAGGCCTAGATCTAACTGTTAGTGGGATTAGTGCCCACACCTGCAATATTTCAGTGACAATGACATCACATGTAATATCTAATATAGGCTGCGCCTAGCACTGAGTTCATAGAATATGAACCAGAGGCAGAAACAGTCTTAGCAATTATTAAAATCTGGGTGTTTTTATAGTGGAAATATTGCAGTCAAAGAATGCATGTACACACTGACATGTTATTTGTGGTGTCTCACTGTGCATAAATTGCATTTTACACCACAAAATAATCTGCAGACAATGTCGTTAGTTTCATAATGGCTCCTTGCCTTTATTAACACAAGGTGACACTATACCACATTATTGTTTTTGTGTTTATTATTATTATTATGAGTGTGAGACAGTGTCTCACACTCATATATGAAATCTTTAATGAAAAAATACGGTTTGGTTCATATTTTTGTAGATGGGTAGAAGTTTTGTATAATAATGTATTTAGCTGTGTTATGAATGGGGGCTTTTCCACAGGTTACTTTGAAATAGGCAGAGGAGTAAGACAAGGAGACCCTTTGTCTCCATATTTATTCTTGTTGATTATTGAAACATTAGCAGTGGTTATCCAGAATGAACAAACTTTAAAAGGTATTTTGATAGGCAATATAGAGATGAAGATAGTAATGTATGCAGACGATTGTTCAATTTTTTAAAAGATACAGAAGATATGAAAATCTTAGAAAAAAGAATGTCGGCCATTTCCACCATATGTCAGCAGGTTACTGAGCCCAAATTTTCAAAGGTCTGAAGAGTACCTGATACTGCTAAACAATGGATTGACTACAACTTTATATGATAGAGATGATACTCTCTGAACGAATTGAAATATGGGGTTTCTCAGTGCAGCCTAACACTGTAAGTAGGCCTGTAACCTATCACTAAGCTGAGAGATAGAGGTGTATATTTCAGCAAAAAAATTCACTGGACAAACAAACAAAAAGGGTCCTCAGCTTTTTCTGGTGTCTGTTTTACTTGAAAAATTTGCTGACAAGATTCTACCAAGGGGGGGGGGGGGGGGGGGGGAGGTGTGGCTGATTCGCCCCCATCCGCCAATGCTCAGCAACACATGACATTATTTTAAGGTATTACTTTGGGGGGGGGGGGAAGCTTCTCTTTATTGTGCTTTCCTTTGGAACAACTTATGTCATATTAATTAATTTCCATTTAGAATTGCAGCATTTTGTAAATAATCCTATGCCATACTGATATTCATTATTTTAACAAATATATTTTGATAATTTGTCATTACTTTGATGATTTCTTTTCTTTACAAAGCATTTATTAAAGAGTAGAAACACTTTCCTTGAAGAGAAAGCTGTTGAACTTGCCAAGATCCAGCCACATCATGAGGTCTTAGAAGTCGGCTTTGGTCCTGGGATAGGACTTAAGAAGGCAGCACAGTGTATCAAAAAAGGTAACAGGTGACATTCAGTGTGGTATTATATACTGTTATAAGCATATGAAAGTCATATGATAAACAGTTCAGTAAAATAATTATACTTATCAAAATACTGAGTTATATTTTTTAAAGATCTTAAACTACCCCTGAAAGCATTGTCATGTTCTGTCTCATGAATACTATTTGCATGCTTAATAGCTTTCATGCAGTATCATTTGATATTCTTATTATATTACTTTACTTTACATACTTTACATACTGCATAGAGGTTCAAGGCTTCTGACTGGTTAAAAGAGTGTACTATGTACATGTAAAATAAATTTGCACCACAGGCATGAATTTACTACAGGGCAGCTAGTGTTGCAAAACATATCAACCAGGCATAGTTCTACCTGCACAAACAAAGTAGCAACGCAATAGATGCAAACAATGGATAAGCCTGGTAGCCTACATGCATTGAGGCATGCACACAAGCCTCAGATTGATAGATTTTCATTCAGGGGAGCGTTTCATGAAGTGTCTTGTCAGTGATTTTTACTGACAACTGTTATAAGCTACTGAAATCCATGCATCTGATTGGCTGAGAGCAAATTTGTCGATAAAAATCACCGACAAGACACTTCATGAAATGCTCCCCTGATGAATATATTTTGAGAAGCTATTTTTGTTGATATATCCACCTAGGGAATCCAAAGTCAGAATGTACCATGTAAAACAAATATTGACTTCTTAACTTTTGGCAGTTTGGGGTCATGATTAAAACATGCTTCTCCAAGATCTTGTGACTGCACAATGCTCCAAGGCAAAGCTGAGGAGCACAGTACAGTTTTGAGATCACCTTAGGTTATAGTTTCATCCATGAGTAATTAGTCAATAATCCTTTTATCATATATATAAAGCCATTTTCAAGGCCAAGGTTAAATTTTGAATAAAACTGTAGTGAACTTTCTCTTTCTCTCCATTTTTCCCATTCCTTCTTTGTCTCCCCTTTTCCTCCCGTTTTGCTGAACTTCTATTCTTCCTCTGTGTCTACTTCTCTTTTGCCTCCGGCCCTCTTTCTCTCTTCCTCCATCCCCTTTCCCTCCCTCCCTCTTTCACTATGTCCTCTCCTGTCCCTCTGTTGCCTTCTCTTTGTGTGCGTCTCCTTTTCTCGCTCCCTCTCTCGCATCTTTTCCTCTACTTCCATCCTCCCCCTTCTTCCCATCATCCCCCTTTCTCTCCCCCCCCCCCTTTCTCTTTTTCATTCCAATGATCAGGTGAAGGAAGGATTCATGGTATTGATATGTCTCCTGCCATGATGTCTGAAGCAATGAAACATCTTGAACATGAGATCTCAGAAGACATTGTGGAGCTTACCTTGGGAAATGCAGCACAGCTACCGTATCGTGACAACTCCATGGACTGCATCTTTCATACCAACTGCTACTACTTCTGGCCTGACAAGACAGCGGTTGCTAGGGAGCTCTTCCGGGTTCTCAAGCCTGGCAGCATTATGGTAACACTGCTCAACTTTGAGAGGGTCAAGCAAGCACAGGAAGATGGTTATCTAAAGTATGGTGATCATGACCCAGATAGATATATTGATGCATTGAAGACAGTAGGGTTTGAATGTGATGGTATGGAGACTAGGAATGATGGTGACAAGACGTATGAATCAATTTTAGCGCAAAGACCATAACTCGAAAAACAATAAATAATCTGTGTCTGTAGTTAGTGTTCATTATATCTTGTTTATCTCCTATACTGGTGAAAAGAATATCAGTTGTCATAACAAATTTAAATTGCTTGAAATGAAAACTTACTGTTGGTGCATGTGCAGATCTATGTCTTTTAGACAAGGACTTGTCGAACATGGAATTGTTATGACAATTGAAATGTACTGTTCCAAACAAAATACAGTTTCAGAACACCTAATCTTGTTGGTATTTTGGCTACAGTTTATGCCCCGTGATCTTGAAATCATTCCATTCTCTGTGATCACAAGGGGTATTTGATATTTCACTTTAGAATGCATTTACAAAGGCAGTATGAGGTCTGTTTATGGTGGTAATGGTAATGGTAATGGTTTATTTAACAAAAAAAATTCTTTCGCAGCCAGAAGCTGAATTGCAGAACTTTTACAAAGCATTTCAAATAAGACTTTATACAGACATACTAATCAACAACATAACAGGGTAATACTTACTAAAATAAAAGAATATGGAATTTCTATATAAAAAAAGGATTTCTAAGAATCATGCACATTTTATGAGGGAAGAGGGATTGGCATAGAGGAGGGATGAGCGGAGGGTTGCAGGGAAGAGAAAAGGGATACATTACAGAGATGAGGATGATAGTTCATGAATAAACATATTAAATATAATAAGTGAAATGCAAATTCAGAAATATTGACGTATGGGTTGTGTATGTAAATGCGTATACTGCAAGTGTCTTAGATGATTTATGGCATATAAGGGTAAAACTCAATAGAAATTACTCATATGACTGAAGGAATGAAATTTTCTAGTTAACAGTAAACTATAGTTAATTTCAATTGACTATATCATACAACATTTAAAACTTAATAAGAATATATAATTTTTACATAAAATAATAATTCAATCAATATAATGTACATTGTTGTAACTATAAGTGGCTTACATGTTACCAGAAATGATACATGCAATTAAATGATTTTATGTTAAAATTGTGGGAAAGTATTTTTGACAGTTGCGTGTACATCTCATTTAATTACTTTTTTGCAATATTGATGATTATCATGATTCATGTTCTTTGTGCTTTTATGTACTTCTCCAAACTGTTGCTGCCTATTTACTTGTGCCTTGATTTTAAAACAAGCAAGCATCAATTTTAAATAGTACACTGTAGCTTAACTAGGGGAACCATGCATGTTTTGAGGTTTCATGCGTACGTGTGATAAATCAGTTGTCACTGATTACCCCACATGTTGGTTTACCACTTTACAAAACCCTTTAGAATATCCTTAGTGACATAACCCAACTAACAAACTGTAATGTTTTACAAGGAAAAGAATCATAATAGCCCCATAGAGCCCCAACACATTGAATATCCAGTAATTGTTGATAATGATTCATATATTTCTGTATAAGATCAGTTCTATTTGATCAATTTTCAAATTTTTGGCAACTAGAACTGGATGTCTCCCATGTGGGGGTGAAAGAATTTAGTACTAGTAGTCAGTTGGTTAACTGCCACTGTAGATTCAAATTTATCAATACATCAAGATATGAAGATGTACCAGCATTGTGAATGTTCATAAACGTACTCATTTGGTTACAGATATTGTACATAATTTATTTTGAAATGATTTTATATATAAATGGAAGTTATGCTTCTGTGCCACTGTAATTGAACTAATTTGATCTGATTTATTCAGTATGAAAATCATTGCCACCCAAACTTGACTGAAGAATTGAAAAAAAAAAGTTACGTATATGGTCCATGTAATTATATACAATGTATACAATAATAGTTTTTATCTATATGAGGCATTTTGGCAGTGCATAAAAATGCATATTTTTTGTCTGCATGATTTGTCTGTGCAATATCAGGGCATATTGTATGAAACGCCAAATTCCCCATAGTCTCATGTACACAATTGGCCGTACAATATTATACCTTATTTTTGCATGGTCTCTTCACGTGCACAAAACATACATACTGTACGCAATACACAATGCAATGCACAAATGATACTTAGATGACGTCATGAAGAGGAAAGTTAAACTTGTGTGATCAAAATATGATGAGGGGCCCTAGCTTTTTGGTTGCTGAAATGATTTTCATTGAATTTTAAATCACTTTCTTGTTGGGTATAGATAATAATGATTACATTGGATGGCTTAATTTCCTGGAATGTCAGAAATATTCCACTCGTTAGGGCCAATATTTACATTGGTCCTAACTCGTGGAATATTCTCTGGTATTCCATTCAGAGCCATCCAATGTAATATAATTATTTGTTTCTAGCTAATTTTTACTGTAATCCAAGCGAGAAGTTGAAATGAGGTAACGAAATGCATCATTTATTTCAAGTGTGCTATGTTTTAATGCTGAAAAAATGTATATCTTCATATTCTCATTTGTAATTGAAAATTGTATTTCATATTTTACAGATTTTATACTGAAATTCATGCCTCTGTACTATGGTAATTTATTTACATAAAAATAATCATGTGAATGTTCAATCAGTATGTAGATTTCAAGTGGAGAAAGCAGCATGCCCCAAAAGAGGTACATAATACTAGTAGTGAATGACCAAGGGAGATGAGGGAGTGGAATAATTACAGAGATGGAGAGAGAGAGAGAGAGAGAGAGAGAGAGAGAGAGAGAGTGGAAAGGAGGGAGAGAGCTGAGGGAGAGAAAGAGGGAGAAGAATGTAGGGGGCACACTGCTGTTCAATGAAAAAAAAGGAAGCAACTCTGATTTTTTTCAAAATTGACTTTCTTGACTTAGGGTATTGAATTGTGTGCACTACTTGATAAGAAATGAAGGTCACATGACCCCAAATATCTGAAATATAGACTTCTCAAAAAGAAGCAACTCCATAGATTTCCACATTTCTTTACTTACCAAGAAACTCATTCTAGGGAGTTGCTTCCTTTTGTTACTGGATGGCAGCACAGGGCACAGGTAGTAAGGCACTTAAATGCACAAAGACTGGAGTACAGAGAGGAATTGGCAGGATGGAGACTAAGAAATCATGGACCATGACAATCGTGACAAGACGGTGTGCAGAGGCATGGTTGCTGAGCTGAAGGTATGGTTTGGTAGTGAGATGGGGGGGGGGGGGTAATTGTGAATGAGAGGAATGAGATCTTATAGGAGTGTGAGAAAAGGGGTGGATGAAGCTACGAGATGCGAGTGGAGATACCCTGCTGTCAATATCCTGTCAACATCTTTCTATCTTCAACATAGGACCACACACTCTCACCCTTATAACCCTAACCTAATAGAACTCCACTGAAATCAAGCTTGGAGCAATTTTCACCAGAGTAAATGTCACAACACCCCTGATGGGATATCATTCAGGCAGATGGATTTTTTTTTTTTTTTTTCCACTAAAAACTAGGAAGGCTAAAAGTCCTACATTTGTACATTGTCAAACCGTTGAAACCCAGAATTACAAGGACCTTGGGACTGTGAAATTACTTTATGTCCGGAGTCTCGTTATATCAGGGTAAAACAACAAAACAAAGGACTGGGACAAGCAAATTTACCTTGTTATATCAGGAATCTCATATCAAAGTTCTTTATGACAAGTTTCCGCTGTATCAATAATAATAATATAATATTCTGGATTTTTAAAGAGTCTATTACATCTCAAATGTCTCCAAGGGCTTTACAGAAATATTATTCCCCAGTCATAGGATTCAGGCTTGCCCACACACAATGAATACACCTTCCCTACTCCCTGGGGATCATTCCAGCAAGGTGCCTTTTGCACACACTCTCAATTCTAAACAAACCACAATGCCAGTAAAGTTTAAATTGGACTGCATGAGTTAAAGATGGGTAAAACCACCCAAAACACAGTGTCTCTCATGTCATTTCTCTTGACAGAGCTCTAAGATAAAGTGCAATATTTGTAGGTTTCATGCAGCAAACAACTGTTTATTTTTCATTCTTTTGCAAAGTTTATAGACGGCATGAACACAACCAAGCCCATTAAGACACAGATATTCATTGTTCAATACACAATTCATTTATTAAGAGAAAAAAGCTTTGGAACATACATGTACTTTGATCATCAAAGTACAAATGAAATTTTGAATTGTTCACAATAAAATGATTAATATATCCATATCCAACACATTAATTGGAAGTAGAAAAATACTTGCATGGGGAAGAAAGCCAAATGAAGGAAGGGAAACAGCAAAGACAAGTGCAATGAATATATCAAAATAATATTATGTTCCCTTTCTTTTCACTCAGAACAATATATGAATAAATGAACATTCACACAGAAAGAATCGGTGAATGCATCCATGATTTTGGTCAAAGGTTAATAGAGAGTAAAATAATGAGATTTTGTTGGGTATGGATACATCTGTACACCTGTAGATAGAAAACACAGCTGGAATTTTCTTTGAAATGCCTGCATTTCCTAGAAGAGTTTGTTTTCTGACTTTGTTGCACCGGTGAGTGCATCATATGTTATGGTTGATCAACCGATAACTCATGAGTGACATTTTCAAAGTACCAATAATTCATTCTTCAAGTTCAGTACAAATCAAAATCTATAAAAAGAGTACTGTGATCAAAAGAAACAACACCTTTGTCTAGATGGACATTAACAAGTAAATAAAACTTTCTTGGTCCTGAGTTTGATGGTTATAAAAAAGACGTAGGGTTGGATTAAATGATTATCACTCGTTTATGAAGGCAATGTACATGTAGTTTCATTAGGAACATTTCCTCTATATCCAAGACCAAGACCGCAAAATGACATCATCACTTGTAAATAAATGGCAAACATTAAGTTTAGTGAATATCATACATACCGGTATACACCCTTGTTAAAGCTTTCACCATGCGTCTTTTAATAAGAATATACATTTTAGTAAAATATCTACATAATAATACACTGTATGTTACCCCAAAGTGCAGCATTACTTCTAAAATTTTATAAAAAATATGTTGGCAAGATTGTTCTCTGCTCTACTGGCTATCATTTTATTACTGTTTGCCATAATCAATGACAGATGTCATACTACTTATCCAACTAGCAGGACCACTGAATAAAATATGGGTAGTTTGCGTAGTTTAGAAATGGGAGAGTATGTTGAATAATGTCTAAGGCAACAAAGGGTAACTCTGCTTTTCAAAGACTCATCTATTTCTTTTTTGATGTGAGAAAATGAAGTAATTCAATACAAATTTTTAAAGAAGATTTCTATTTCCTTGGTTTCTTCAGAATTGTTACACATTAACCCATTCATGACAGGAATTATTTAAAGCCTAATTTGATCAGCTTTTATTCTTCAAATTGGCAACACCAACATTCTATTTTATTGCTACATTTTTCTTATGAAACGCCATGTATCTGAAATGAATATAAATTGACAGAAATTATGAGAAGTCAAAAAGTTGCCAATTTGCAGGGGAAAACAGTGATTTTAAACTTTCTATCACATTGCCAATTTAAGGATTTTCATGCTTATTTTCCTTTAAAAAATTTTTCAGCACCAATCAACGAATATTGATGCAACCAAAATGGGCACAGTTTTTGTAGAATTTTTTGCTCTTTCTGCTCATGTATTTGGTATGATTTTTAGGGCTTTGCATCAAAAGATATTAGGCCAAACCAAAAAATGTGGACCCTGTGTCACGAATGGGTTAACACCCTCTTCAATTAATAACATTAGTATAAATTATTCATATCTAACAATATTAATGAATAAAATAAGATCTATCCATATCTCAGTAGAGTATATACAGTATTATGTGATGTAGAAAGGTTTGGAACTTTACAGATAATCTTGAGTGCTGGTAATACTTCAATTAAACATTAAGACCTACGAACAACTCATGTCTGCCAAATCACAGTGGGGAACAATATATTTTATCTGAGTAAATACAGATGGGGGATATACAACTGCAAATGCTTGTGCATGACACAAAGTCTCATACAAGCTGTGAATCTAATCCCTGACAGTTTTGCTGTTTTTTTCTACTTTTGCCAAAACAACCAACTACTGCTTAAAATCATTTCGGAAGTATTTCAAATCAGTTGGTTTAAATTTCTCAGAAGTAAAACACTGGCGTTAAGCAATTGTAAAAATATACAGTTGTGATGGATTTTATACAGATAAAACATTAACTTATGAATATAAACTCTTCAATATAATTTCTTCTCAATCGGTAACCGATAATCAATTATTGCACTTGAATGTTTATTTAAGCCTCTCAATAATTTCTGATTTCAAATAGCAAGACATTTGAAATATTCTGAAAAAATTTACAAAGAAAAATGTTGTCTAAAAGTGATATACCATTCATTTTCTTTGAGAGCTCCCTGCAAGAAACCATTTTGTAATATCAAGATCTTTGTATGATCTTTGTTACACACAAATGCATGAGAATGGTCTTTATTTTCATTGTTCTATCTTAATCTCTACCACATTATTGTAGTTCTAATGTTTCTTTGGCTTTTGCTCCTTGTAGTTTTCTTAGTCACCTATTTACACACCTCTTCTTCTCACCAGAACAAATCTTTCTTGAAGTCTATCAGAGTCTAATCATAAGGTTAATTTTAGTCATGATATGCATTTGTATCGGGCATCTATCTAGAAACTTATTTTGAGGTGCAAAAAAAAATATAGAAGTGATTTGAGAGTTCAGATGAGTGGCATATTGTCAGGTATTGTTAAAAGAGCTAAGTTTTCAAGTGGATTTGATAATCTATTTCATAGAAAGGGTGCTGCAGCTATTATGATATGTCTTGTTTACCCAAGGTAGCATCTAAAGTACTGCATAAGCACTGTTCTCCAAGAGGAACCTGCAATCATTATCCCGGCTTTAGCGAGGCAACCTTAGCACTCAGTGCATTCAAGGAATGAATCCTACCAGGTACCCATTTACTACACATGAGGTGAGTGTGGTATATACAGATTAAAGTCTTGCCAAAGAACATTAGTGCTGCAGAGTAGGGATTTGAACCCCTTACCTCATGGTTCATAGTCCAGAGACATATCCACTAGACCACAACACCTCTACAGCTGTGAAACCCTTATGACATAGGCCACCGTGATCCTTGGAATCTTGAGAGGTTGATGTAATGATCTAAGAATTTGGGCTGGTGCCAATCCTTTTACAACCTTCCATGTCAGATACACTACTTAAGTTTTCTTGAAATCCATTAAAGTCTATTGATGATGATCTACACATGTTCACTTCTCATCTGATCAAATCGTTCCTGAAGTTTATCAAAGTCTATTGATGATGCTGCTCCATAAGAACTTGGTGGTGGGGTGGCTTCACCAGGTACCATCAACCATCTGACATATAAACATCAATAGAATTATTATCTGCCTCTAATTCACACAATTTCTGAATCATGTACTTGAATTTTGATAGTTGCATATTTCATGGACCTTTATACTGTAAATGATGTCACTTTTTACCAATGTATTAGTTCTTAAAAAGGAAGTCTGTTTGTATCTTCAACTTAAAAACTACTGACATTTTGACATGGTCATGAAATTAGCTGAATTCTTTAACATTCAGCAAACAAAACACAAGGCTAATGTGGAATAAGAATAAGAATGAAAAACTAGCACCATAGCTATCATCCCACTAGCACCACCCATAGAATCTGGCCTCCTATAACCATTTGGACAAATTTTTCCAAACGTTACAAACTGGAAGTTACTCTGATGGTTAATTTGTGCTTTAATGAAACAAAACTGAATAAGCAATTTTGTAGCCAGCAGCAGATTTCCCTAACACACCTAATCTGCTGTCATAATGCACACTTGCATCTGTGTGTTTGGTGGATAAACAACTTGATTACAAAATAAACATTATCATAAAAGTACATGCACACCATGACAGCATATGCCACAGATCTTGTGAATAGAAACATGTTTTTATCTGCAAACTGCAACAAATTTGTTCATTTGACAACAAAAATACATAAATCTGAGATTTTTTAAAAATATAATCATGAATTTTTAAAGTCATTGGTGTTCTCACCTGTTCTCTTCTATGTTAGCTCTGGCATTCTTGACCATCTTGGTGACCTTTGACCTCTCTGACCTGGCCATTTCCTCAGGAAGTTTGCCATCTAACGTGCGGATGTTGAGGTCTATGTACTCCATGCTCTGAAACAACAATCACATTGTGCAATCATGTTAGACAGCATACAATGTCATACATAGCATGATATATGGTAAAGTAAATCATAATATGTAACAAGAAACCGGGGGCATCAGCAGAGGGGGTGTGGGAGCATGGCACCTCCATCAAACGAAAACACTTCTCTTGGAAAAGTCAGAACTTTTACAGGCTGTCTGAAAATCTAAAGATTTAATCTTTTCTTATGCTATGTGGAAAGAAATTTAGAAGACCTATAGACAACTTTTCAAAAGTATGATATAAAGTTCATATGCTAGTCAGTATATATGGTCAGACACCCCCATCCAAAATGGTCTAACAACACCCCTGCCAGGAACTTTTGTGGGTAGTTCATATTTGAGAAAGTTTCATGACACAAAATAAATCATTCTTCACAATGACTGTTTTTTTAAGTTGCATGTTATACTATTCTTTCCTTCATAATGTTCATTCAAAGTAGAAATAATAATATTATCATTTGCAAGATTTCTTACCACAAGTTTCTTGACCATTTGTCTACGGTCCAGTTTACAGGCTAGGTGAAGAGGAGTGAGACCTTCAAAGTTCTGGATATTGATGATGGTTGTATCCTTACCCAGCAGAAGGGTTAGGATAGCTAGACCTGTCTTCTGGTCCGAGCACTGGATGGCTCGATGTAAAGCTGTACAACCATCCAGAGTGTTGGAGGCACATATATGATTGATTGTTGAACCTAAAGGATAGGAAAAAATACTTGTCCTTTTATCTCATGTTACTTATATTTTGTGCATTTTGCATTCGATTTGAATGGAAGGTTGAGTTCTTTATGTGTGACAAATGATTTCTGATTTTTCAAAATCTTTTTAAGTGCAAAAATATCATAGAAGCAGTAGCATAAAAAATGATCACTAAAAGCAGAAGACTTCTTAGAAGCAGTGGCCAAAAAAAAAAAAAATGTTTTCTAAAAGTAGAAGAGCTCTAATATCTCAAAAATCTCACATACACAGACCTTCAGATCAGTCCTAATGTCACATATTTCTATAGCACCATGTCCTACGTGTTCTTGCAAAATTATAGAGTTCTGGGCAAATGTAAATCCCATCTTCACAGTAAGTACCTTGGTAGATGTTTGGTCTGTTTGGTTGGCCAAGAGTGAGATAGATTTCACTCATTGATGGTGCACTGCTATGTGCCACTGATCCTCCATAGACACTGCCTGGTGGATTGAAAGAACTCACTGATACAGTATCAGCAGGTCTGGACATACACTCTGAAAAGAGACCAAAAATATTCAAGGATTGCTGAGATAAACTTTTTTCCATCATCACAAAGATTCATCATTTCAATACTACATTGCAATCAGAAAATGTAAGCATTCCTGATCAGCAAATGAAGCGAAACACAAGTACAAAAGAATCCTGTAAACTGTCTAAATCTAAACACCTCAAGCAATGCTTTCGGGGCAGTGTCACACGTACAATCCAATAAAACACTGTCACTGTGCCAGTGTATCACTGGATTTGATATAATACACTAGAACACAATTTATGCCAAGATCCCCTTTTTTCACATAATATCATAATTCAACTGACAAGATCACATGTTTGCTTCACAAATTGATGAGAAAAGGATTAAAAATAAATGCAAAAACAAGTACTAGAAGTAAAGTTCTTTTGAAATCATATGAGAAAGAATCACCTTACTGGTACACCATGTTCAAATGAAAATATTTCAGTCACTGCTGATAAAAAAATCCCCCCTCCCCCCCCCCCCCCCCCCCCCCCCCCCCGCCATACCTGAATAACAAAAACAATACACTGGCTAAACAAGCACACAGGCTAAACTGTGGTAGTAGGATGTTAATGTGAATATATGGCACTGTTACCTGTATCTGTGAGGCTCATAAGTGATGTGGACTTAATGGATGCAAGACTGGGGGCAAACCTGGAACCTAAAACAACAAAAATAAATCAAGCATTTAGAAAAAAAAATATCTTACTCTTATCTTCAGGAGAGTCAGGTCACAGTGTATTATACAATACAATATTACCAATATCATCAACTTGTAGGTGTATTTATAATGGATTGAAAGAGGTAGCACAAATATGTAATGGAGCTATACATACTACTGAAATGATAAAGTTTATTATACTCAAGGAATTAATGTTAATTGCTATTCTAAAGGAAGATCTGTATATCACAGCCCATTAGTTTGAGACTCTTATTGCTTCATATTCCTGCATCAATTTCATATACAATCAAAGAATACAAAACAAAACAAAACAAAACAAAACAAAACAAAACAAAAACAAAATAAAACAAAACAAACAAACAAACCAAAAACAATGGAAAAACACCCAAGTACTTTTTTTTAGGGGGGAGGGGTATTTCATAACCCTGCATACTGTTTAATATTCAACATTCTTAAACAATGAATACTTTACCATTAGTAATGATTTAAATACATTAAACAATGATATCAAATTAATGATAACCATTAAAACTAACACATGACTAATAAATACATAAATTACACGTGTTAAAAATCATATTCATACACTTGATGCTTGACAGGATTTACAATTTAAATGATTTTGAAATCATAAAAAACAAAATCTATAAAAACATGTCCATGACATCATATATTGCATGCAAACCAATATGTACTCGTGCATGTTCAGGATCACATTCAACAAGCAGGATAAACAAGTTCATGCTAATCATATACCTCTCTCTTCTGATATTGATTGAAGTCTTTCAATAAAAGCTACAGATAGAACAAGCATCAATCAAAAAGGCAAAGAATTACTTGAAGTGCAAGTATAAGCATTCTCAAGATTCATACAACAGATTTCTGGATAAACTCTTACTCTTGTCCTATATGTATGTAATGTATAGAAAAAAAATGAAAAAAGAAGGCAATAAAATGATTTACAATTCTCTTGTAATAAAAGAAAAATTATCATCATGAAGGACTATAACTTTCTACAAAGTAAAAAGAAGTTTACACCCCAACTTGCAATATTGCTGATTATGAATTACCCTTGGCCTCTGTCAATGTCATCTTAAAATAAACACTTCTAACTATGACCAACAGTGATATAGAATGTGGAAACTTTCAAGCTAAGAAATGTTTGACATGATCAACAAAAGAATTGTGCAGACAAGAAATGTATGGCCATTTAAAATACAATTATGTCATTTCTCTGGTATTGTTTTGAACCCATATTTCTAACATAACCATCCCTCTTAGACTAGTCATACTGATGTCCGGTGTGAACAAAGTAGAAATATGCTCCCAATTGACAGCAATAACATAACTAACAAGAATATATCTTAGACTGATTCTCTATCATTATGATTTAATGCATTGGACAAGATAAGGGGTATTGATATTCATTTATTGCAACCAAAGGCTGGATTTCATGTATATATGACACATGATATACCTGAATGTATGAGATGAATGGTTTCTTTTTGTTGCTGTTGTTGTTTTTTTTTTTTTATTATTATTTTTTTAATGATGCTTTGGGAGGAGGTAAACAAGAGCATTTCCTGAAGGCATTGCTTACCCATTCCTGGTGGCAGCTGTGAGAGTGAATCCAGAGTCTCTGTGTCTGACAAACTCTGCCGGGAGCCTCCTCTCCTCATTTGTCTGCTACGCAGGGATGCCCTCTTGAGACTGTCAGGGGTCATGTTGGAGTCCGAGTCACTGGAGATGTCCTGGATGGTGAAGAGGTTTGATTTGGTCAGCTTATCAAACAGAGGTAGTTTTTAAGGGCTGAACACATTGGCTTTTCCTCTTCAAATTGGCAATACTCAGTATGGCAAATATGATGATAAGAAGAGAAGGCTGAATAGAATTAATTATCAATTACAAAGAAGATAAATCAATAATTCCTTATATGAGGAGAATGTGCATTTTTGCATAACCACAGGCATAAATATTTCATAATTGTTGCAGTCACTCCAGAGCTGGTAGAAAGTAAATTCCATGATCTGAGGAATAAGTGTAAGGGTGTCATGGTCTAGTGGATATGTATTCAGACTGCAGATCACAAGGTATGGGGTTCAAATCCCAGCCCGGCGCTAATGTCCTTTGGCAAGACATTGTCTACATTTGCCACTCTCCACCCAGGTGTAAATGGTTACCTGATATGCTTGAGCACTAATTACTATGACCAGGGTAATAATGTCTAAGCACCATGAGCATCACAACGTGATGGATATGAGCGCTTTACAAATGGCCATCATTATTAATGATCTAGTTATTTACCTGAGTTGGATAGAAGCCATGAAGAGCTGGATGGAACGCTGATGTATCTTCATAATCACTATAATCAGTAGAGAAATCCTGGTAGTCTGTAGAAGCTACACAAACAAGAAAGATAACACATTTACTTATTTATTTATTTGTCTTTTCTTACCCAGGGTGGCTTCTTCAGTGGTTACAACACTGTTTTCCGAGAAGGCCCTGTACATAATACAATTACAAAACAACACAAAGAAACATAAACAGAAAATCAATGAAACATCAATTACCAAATGTCAACTCGATATAATTAGATTAGCATAAGAACTATATCTTCATGCTGGTAAAACACCTCTGTTTTTTTAATTATCCCATTTTTTATTCATAACATTAGAGAAGACATCTTTACAAAAAAGGCAAGCAGTAGTGAGGCCTTACGTCTGTGTTTCCTCGATGTGCCTGGTGAACAAGATTCCAAGAAGGTTCCTGAATCACTATCTGATTCTCGTCTCCACCTCATTGATCTGAATAAAGGGATAGGACAATAATTTAAACAGGACATTTTAACAACTTCATAATAACAAGATTGAGAACTTTAAATAGTAGTTTAGGGAATGGCTGGATCAAGAAATTTAAAACTAAAGTGTGATAAAGTTCTGTGATATTTCTAAAAATCACATACACTTTACAGAAGAAAGAAATGTGCAAGCTTCAAAATTCATACAATGGATGTTGAATTTCAAAGTTTTTGAGGATGATACAAAATGCAATGAAAGTTTGAAATTTCAGGAACAGTCCATATTAAGTTACACTGATCTAGATAGTTACAAAGATATTCAATTATTAATTTTTTTTTACATGGAATGATAATAAATCAATTTCATGGCTTTGAAAGAACTCAACCCTCTCCTTAACCACTGAATACTAAATGCTAGATAACTGGGGCTGGACTGAGGTCTTTGCATTACGTATTTGCTCCGTCGTACAGCATCCGAGTTCAAGGCCTCAAACTCGGATTTGTCTCATTGGGTAATAAAACTTGCAGCACTCGCAGTTGGCCTCTAAAATCGTTGAACGTTCTTGAGAGTGCTGGGGAGTTGATAAGATATGCCAGTAGGGCCGTGACTGAAGAGGTTATGAAAAAGAAAATATCTGCGTATTCCAAAAAATATGTCCTCTTTTTAATTCCACGTTTGCCAACGAGGATTTGTATACCAAAATAGCGTTTAAAGCATGAAAATCAGGTCAATAATGCCAGAGATATTATATTAAAATACTAAAAAATATTCCAGTTACGGACCATTTTTTTCTACATGGTAGGTCTTTACTCGACGACAGCTGCATCAGCTGTGATCAGATTGCGACGCTTGGCCTTCGGCTTTTACAAGCTTGCCTGGCTGGACTCTATTACCTGAATTCTTCTTTTTTTTAAAAATGAATTTTGCTTATGAATTTATTACCAGCTTGTCAAACACAAAACGCTAACCCAAACAGAACTATGAACGGTTGAAAATGACCAAGTAGAAGCGAAGATACGTATTATTCCGTACGCTAAAATTGTCTCATTGAGTTCCGAGTTTTCTGAGCGAGGCGTTTCAATTTACCACGGGACAATGACGAGCGCGTTTGGCCTCGTTGTAGAAATTGGCCCAAACTCAGAATTCAATGAGACAATTTTTACAAAGAGTCACACGCAGAACACGATAGTCTCGGTCCCTAGACTGTATTGTCAGAGCCTGATGGAAAGAAGAAGATGAAGAAGAAGAAGAAGAAGAAGAAGAAAAAAAAAAGAAGAAAAAGAAGAAGAAAAAAGAAGACAAATAAGAAGAAAAAAGAAGACAAATAAGAAGAAAAAAGAAAAGGTGACAGAAGTGACCTAATTGTATTTTTCATTTTGCTTTTTTCTTGCTTTTTCAAGTTTATAATAAACTAAACTGAAGTTCCAACAACTATATTAGGGGATCTTTTAATTTCTCCACGCTGGAAACCTTTGTGTACTCAATGCAAACGATAATTAAAGGGCCTAGGCTAGGCCTGATATACAATAATGGTGATGATGATTATGATGATAACGGTGATGATAATAATGAACGGCCAAGTGAATTAAGTAGCATTAAAATAGAATGTTTTTTCGTATCTCTGACTTTATTAAATGCAGAAGACTTTAAGACACCTATTTAAAAAAAAAGTTTTATTTTTTTCTCTCATAAACAAAGAAACCTAACGAACCAAAAGAAAAACTTTTTGGAATTAATCGCTATCCAAACATAGAGGTGCTGACATTGTATGTCTTCATTCTTGTAACTCTCACACTCTCCATCCAAAATATGAACATTCATTGTGTGTACCTCTAACCGTGGATCCTACTATCCATGCTCTAACCAAGGCGGTACTCCTTGCTCTGATGCATTAGGCTACTAATCACGACCTTTCACATATGTGTCTGAGTGTGCAGACTAACCCAACTGTGCGAGCTCGAGTGAGGATTACTGGTCCAAAGCCTTGTGTTGAATTAAGGTTTAAATGAAGGACACCCAGCTCCAGGGGGTCTGGACCCCAAAACTGGAAAGTAATGAGACAATCCTACCACGGACCATTTTCGTCATGGCAAAATGCAAGTTGTACCAAAATCAAATTATGTTCAATGGGTTAAAAGTCATATAAAAACATAAGAATTGAATTCACAGCAGTTCTTCTAACTCAATGAGAATACTCACCTTTCAAAGTCCTTTTCTTCTTCTTCCATATTCTGAACAGCAGTTTGTAGGAAGAACTTGACCACTTCCAGCCTGCCATACAAACAAGCAGCCATCAGGGGTGTGTCTCCAGCTCTATTTCGTAGGTTGTGGTCAAACTTTGGCTGTAAAAAAAGTCAATTAACAAGTTATGATGTTTACTGTGTTATTATTATTCATCATCTTAATTTTGATGTATATTTATGAATCACATCTCAGAATCCTATTCTTCATGTTGATTAATACTGAAATGAAAGATGTATACCAAAATGTCAATAACAATCTACAGTAACTACTCATTATCACCACCACTCAGCAACATAGCCAAGGGTAGGCTGAGAGCAAAATATCTGATCTCCTCCCCCCCCCCCCCTCCACCAATGCAAAATATAATAATATCATCCTCAATAGCAATACAACCTCTGAAATGCATAAAATGTCAAGTCTCAATATATCACAACATGAATTTTTTTTACGATGTTGCTATGCTACTGCACAGTGCATATTTGCACAAACTTTTGTTTTTGGCCCCTCCCCCCCCCCCAAAAAAAATAATCTAAATAAATTCTAGAAAAGCCCTTGTCAGCACTAGTAACTACTTACCTGCCAAAATTTCTTGAGATGTTTAAATCTCTTCTTATCCTTGATACCTAGCATGACTCTCTCTGTTCTGTTCTTCCGATGCTTCTCAATCAACGCTTGGACACCCTCATATTCAACACACTTGTAGAGTGTTCCTTTGTCATCGATGATAGCTGCACTGGCTCCATGCTCTAACAGCATTTTCACGATAACACTGTGACCTAAAAAATTCATGAAAAGATCTAGCTTATATGAGTGAAACCCCTGTATTGTAAAGTCTGAATAAGCTCAAGTTGATAAAGCATTGGCTATTGCACAAAAGATCTCAAGAGTTCCAATCCAATCAAGACAGATGTATTGTATATATGTGGGCCAACCAAAATCCTGCACCTTGTCACCTCCATTGGCACATGACATTATTGACATCCCAGTATAGCTTCCAAGGAGCTGCGTTTTGGGATTACTGCGACAAGTAACAAGTAAGATGAGATTTTAATTGGCTATATCTTCGACCAAATTGTATTATTATTATTGTTTCTGTTTTGTAAAAAACAAACAAGAGAAAGTTTTGCTTACCTACATGTAAGCAGGTACAAGGAATAAGTAGGTACCAGGAAGTAAACAAACAGCGGGGAGCATCAGAATTTGGTCTAAAGTTTTCAACTATTTCAAGTCATATCAGAAGGCATATCGCTACTATAATACCCCCCCCCCCCCCCCCCCCCCCCCCCCGGAGAAGACATCAAATTCATGTCCATCTTTACAAGCTTTACAAGACATCAACCTTGTCTTTATTTCCATACTTGCCTTTAGAAGCAGCAAGTTGCAGACCTGAAACCCCAACCTTATTGATAGCATTGATATCAATGGTGTAATGAGAATCATTGGGATGGCAATAGTAGAGAAGATAGCGTACAATCTCTGTGAGACCCCTGGAGCAAGCTACATGGAGCACACTGGATCTTGTCGCTGAATGAACGCTCCATATGTCTCCACCATACTGATAAAACAATTTAAGCAATAAATAAAGCTTATCCTAAATTTAAGGGGATATTTAGTTAAGTCAAATTGAAACTTGTATCTTGGGCATGCAAATAAACTAGACAGTCATATAAAGAGCAGTATCTATTTAGATGTAAAATTTATAAACATTTACATTCACTCTCATCTAGATGTTTTTGCCAAGCAGGAAAGAAAAGGCAATGAAAACTGAAGGGCCTCATTATTACAAGAACGAATGCTGGAAAATTCCCGAAATCACCAATGGTGGAAAATTTTTAAATTCATCAATCAAGCATGTAACAAAATTCAACCACTTTCACTTTCACTTTCCCTTGGAAGGAAATCACCAATGGTGGAAAATTCTTAAACTCATCAATCAAGCATACAACAAAATTCAACCACTTTCACTTTCACTTTCACTTGGAAGGATGATAGGCTTTACTGCACTCTGATACACAAGATCATGTACAATAAAGGCAAGAGCATTGTTTTCTATTATAATGGGTGAGACATTTCATTTACCTAAGCACATTATCAGTACTTCAATGGCACAGCACCAAAACAAACTGATTAGTTACCTGCTGTAGCAGTTTCAGGACTTCAAAATGGCCGTTTCCTACCGCCATGTAGACTGGCCAATCATTCGTACCAGTCAGTGGATTCACATCATCACCCTCTTCTAACATACAATAGATCTTAGCAGCATCACCATTCATAGCGCATTCAAACAGAGTTGGGTTGGTGATCTTATGCTGACGTCTCTCCATAGAAACTCGAATGAGGTCTCGGATTGATGGGTCTTTGGCAAGTTGCAAGGCTTTGTATAAACCCTGATGAAAATGATAATACAAGAAGAAATTATAAAAACTTTTTCTTTTTAATGATTTTCTCATGATTCTTACTCTTAAATCATAAGCATAAGAACCCCTATTTCTATTCAAATTTTTCAAAAAGCTACAACAGATTTAACATTAACTTTAGCCATGAATATGTCATTCTCCCTGCAGTTTAATGATGAAGGCTATTGACTGTCATATACGAGATAGCAAACTGGTATAATACTGCTGGACTTACATGAAGGCCTTGAGTTGATTCAACGATTGCCTGTACACAATCTATATGGCCATGGATACATGCGTAGTGAAGAGGAAGCAGGCCTTCTATGTCATGTATAGTGGGCAATGCATCATGGTTCAGCAAGGTCTGGATGACGTTAGCATTGCCGTCGATGGCTGCCATTGAGAGGGCTGTTCTTCCAGTCTGGAGGAAAAAAGATACACAAAACAGGGCTAAAAAATAATGATGCCTAAGTGGCAATCACAATCTAAGCTCCTGAAAGGCAAATGAAAAGACCTTTTTGTCATTATTATTAAGTATTTGGCATCACCTGGGCCAGGGAGGGGAAAAGCGAACTTAATCACTGTGACCCTTAGGTCTCTCCTCCTGATATAACTTATTGGGATGTGCAGGTATACCACTATGACCTACCTTGGTTACCCAAGTGGTAATGAAAATGTCACTGCTTCTATCACTTCATATGAATTTTGTACTGCTGTTCAGAGTGCTAAATCTAGCAACATCAAAATCCAACAAATGATGAATCTAGCAACCTCACTCATAAATGTTATTAAAATGCAGAAAAATTTGATTCTCTACAATGTATTTAAATACTGGTCATTACTGACTGTAATGCTCATTGAAGGATAACCTACATTATCATTCCTGACTGATATCATAACACCTCCCCCCCCCCCCCCCCCATCTAGGAAAACTAGGAAAAACGATCCCCTTGGACAATTACAACCACAACGACTACGGCATATAACTACTAATGAAGCAATTAAAATAATTCTCATTTAACCCATTCGTGACAGAGGTCCACATGTTGTGGTTTGGCTTAATATCTTTTGATGCAAAGCCCTAAAAATCATACCAAATACATGAGCAGAAAGAGCAAAAAATTCTACACAAACTGTGCCCATTTTGGTTGCGTCAATATTCGTTGTTTGATGCTGAAAATTTTTTAAAGGAAAATAAGCATTAAAATTCTTAAATTGGCAATGTGATAGAAAGTTTAAAATCACCATTTCCCCCTGCAAATTGGCAACTTTTTGACTTCCCATCATAATTTCTGTCAATTTATATTCATTTCAGATACATGACGTTTTATAAGAAAATTGTAGCAATAAAATAAAAATGTTGGTGTAGCCAATTTGAAGAATAAAATCTGATCAAATAGGCTTTAAATAATTCCTGTCACGAATGGGTTAAAAGCTTGATAATGAAGAAGGTTCTTCTTTACAGGCATGAGATTAAGTAGAATATCAAAAAGACTACACTCCAAAGTCCTATCAAATATTTTCAATATTGATTATGTTGACTTACAACATGATGCTGTGCATTGACTGGACAGTTCTTATCCTTCAGCATTATGCTAAGATTGTCACATCTGTGATATATAGATAAAGATAAGATTCAAGATTATTCATAAACAATACTCAATTCATCCTGGCAAAATGGAAAGAGAGTTTAATAGTTGATATTGTATTGTTGTATTTTATTTCCATAGTGGTGTAATATTTCCTTCCTTTGACTATCATTTAAAGGTTGAGCATTCAACCTTTAGGTTCAACTAGACAGAGAGATCTATGTGCATCAGTCTAGAGTGTATACCCAGGTGTTACAATGGTTACCTGGCAGGATTTAGTCCTTGAAATGCACTCTATGCCCTAATAAAAGTTTCCAGAGCCAAAATTTCAAAACCACTCTGAAAGCACATATGGGATGTTACCTCACACCATGATATATTTTTCTTCTTCTTCTGTTTACTCTGCCTCCTTCACTCCTGCAGATGAGAATGGTGTGTTCGTCACAAAATACACACTGAACAAAACTGAATATCATAATCTTAATCTTTATAAGTATTATTATCAATGGTATTAAGTTTATCATGGCTGCATAGTTCTTCATTTATTGTCAAACAAGCCTATATGAATGAGGTCCATCCACAGATAACAGGTTACCTGTTTGCTTTAGCAGCGGCCATGATGAGAGTTAGACCATCATTGTCAATGTTGAAATGATCATTCAGTTTCACTCTAGCATCATTTGGAGACAAGTTGCCCTTCAAATAAAGAGTAAAAACACAGTATCACAAAACCTGAACAAAAACCCTCAAGAATTCAAAATGAAAATGGCTCAAACTCTTCCTTTTCTATTTTCCTTCTAGAAAGTTGAACACTGGTGCTATATTCAGTCTGAAAGCTGGAATGTCCACCTGACAGAAATTGGGATATGTTTGAAGAAAAAAAATCTGTGCAATCATACAATAAATATTTGCTGTTGCAAAGTAGGGATTATTTAGAGTTTGTAATTTTAGCTCCACTCATGTTGAAATTTGTTTTAAGCTTCAAAAAAGCTTCATCTCAAAACATTTTCATCTCAAATTTCAACAAAATGTCAATTTCTATAATGGCATCCTAGTGAAGTCAATTTAATTGACTTCCCATTGAGAGGTTGAAGGTTGGAACCTTTGACAATAACTAATGTCCTTTTAATAGCAAAAACATTAATCTACATTTTCCATTTCCCATCCAGGTGCTAATGGGTAAATGATACATAAAAAATCTGAATGCTTCATAATGAAAATTGACCATAATAATAACAATAATACCATGGCATGGGCACTAATCAAGAAGCCACTATCATTACTACTCCATGTATTATTCCAGTAAATTTTTTCTACACAAACCTGGATATCAACTCATTATAGCTCACTTAACAATTATCTTAGCTTGCTCTAAAGTAAAAGTAAATGTATTGTGATGACCATTTTAAATAACAACCAGATTTCGGAGTATAACAATACAATGTGAAAGGTCACTCAGGGCTCAGGGTATTCAGGAAGTAGAGATGGCCTTGATCAGTCCATCATTAAAGGGAATTACTGAAAATAAATCTCGATTTGTCATACAGCTATCTTAAAAAGTACTGGGACCTGATCATGCCCAAGAGGAAGGTCCCAGGATTAACTGGCAAAACACAGGCAAAAGTCAATAATGCATGTGTTTAGGTGACTGCACATTTCTTTATTTTGCAGGAAGAGTTTATGCAATACTTTTAGTATAGGCATGACTGTTCCTTATGCAACAATGGCAGTTCAGACGTGTGCATGAACTTTTCAGTGAGAATGCCTTCTTCTGAATATGTAATAGAAATTTTACAGGAACAGTGTGATCTCAATCCACTATTCTTTTCTATACAATACTATCACATACTCACAATGCAACAAACAACTGGTTTGGAGTTACCACACATGCTATAGCAACAACTGCTCAACAGTCAAATTCTAATGAAGTAAATTCTTAACCTTACGCTATCCCATAACCATATCTAATCAACAATCCAATTGCAACCCCAACCCTAAAGGCTTGTTCAGACACGAAGCGGGAAACCCCTGCGGTAAACCCCCGCATGTTTTTTTTGACAAGTGACTGGGATGGGAGGCGGCAAAAAAAATCCGCTGAGGGAAGAGGCATATTTTGTGCCACGTGGGGGCAAAAAGGTGTGGACCTACCGCAATATATTGTCTGTTCAGAGCAAGAAGAGTGTTAACTCATTTTTAGCGCCCTTCTGGCTTCAAACAGACGATATGATGTCATCAATTTGTCTGTGCAACTATTGGTAAAGATATCTTTTATTTGAGCATTGTTGCATTAATGTACTCATTATCACAAGTGGTGTGGTTTATCACGCCATCTGTGAGCACTAACAAAAATATGGGAGTTTGTCATGGGGCTTTTCCTCTTCTTATTTGAATGCGTCTTAATCTACATCGTTGCCGGAGCACGCATCCAAGCAACCAACCACTTACTTTTCGCACATACTGACTGAGCATAATACAGCGCTGATATCGGAGATTGTGTAAGAGGTCACGACACTCTGAGTTATCACAACGGCTGGCAATGTCATCTGCTCGCAAACCAAATTTATCTTCCATATTCAAGTCAGCACCTCTCTTCACAAGGCAGCTACAGATAGATACAATATATATACATATACTGAATCTGTTGATCATACATTATTCTATAATGGTACTATTGCATAATGACATTATTGATAAGGATACGAATCAGCTTCATGTCCATGAGGATATGAATCAGCTTCATGTCCATATACCTGACTATTATCCATATCAGACATCTGAGCTTTGGTTTCACAAAACTATATATCCCCCATCTTTGGGTGCAAACCAGGCAAATAGGGTAATGTTTCTTATATTCCCCTCTTTCCTATGGCCCTTACGTGTTATGAATAAGGGCAATATAGCCTTGTATTTTCCCTGGTCGAACATCCAGGAGCCTGGTGATTAGCTGCAAATGAAACATGGATGATCACACTGTTTTAAATCTTATGTACAGTTTTGGTAGTAACTAAAAACTATTTGTCAGATTTCTTTGCTTTTATCTAGTCAGTAGAAAGAAAAAGAAAATGAAGTCTAGCTATTAAACACCTGAAAGGCAAAAAATATCTTTGATCTTGGGCCAGTGACAGAAAATTACACCAACAGAGTTTCATTTATGCGACAAATGTAGGGAAGGTGCTGGGATCACTGCAAGGAGCAGTCGGTGTGCAGGGGTCCTAGCTTAGGACAAACTGGAGCCACTGTTCTGCATAGATATTTACACTAAAATCCACAAAATCCACAAAATCACGAAGGGAATATCACATGATCTCAGGTATGTGTATCTATTCATGCAAGGTAGACAATGCATGACTATATTTACTCAGTTTCATGCCAATTTTTTTTTTTTCCTACCAAAACTACATGAGATTTCAATTCCTGACACATTTTGTTGAATGCTTTTACCAGCGATTGAGGAAATGTTGAGCTGGAAATTATTCTCATCAGGAATTCTATCTTGTAAAAACATGTAGGGAAGTATACAATATCAAACTGCACTTTGCTCCATAACATTACTTTGGTATACTATGAAAGCCTGTTTAATTGCATTTATGATGACGTTTCGTTTTTTTATCACCACTACGGGAATCTGATGTCAAATTATTCAAAATAATCACCTTTAATCCTTCTAATCCTCACAAATCATGTTCCTTGAGAAGATAAAATATTTGATAATTGTACTTACTCTATGACACTGACATGATTCTTTTGAGCTGCATAGTGTAAGGCAGTCCACCCATTCACATTGTTTTGTGTATCAGGATCAGCTCCAATTACACAAATCAAAATCTGGAAAGTGAATTTTAAAAGGACCCTTTTTTACCTCAGATATATTAAAATCTTGATTAATTGAATATGATTTTATATGCTTTTGTTGGAATATTTCATGAGAATCATTCTGAAACATATGCATCAGATGGTTTACTGAAATTGAACAGAAGCTACAGAACTATGGTGTACTAGACATTAGTCAAATTGAAAAGCACAAGATGTACATGTACCTAATGTGGAGAGCATTTCTTTAAGGCCCTGTCCCATACTACCGTTTAACTATTCCGTCTGCCTCCATCTAAATGTTTGTTAGACGGTGTCAGACGGAGGCAAATTCAAAAAATTTTGGCCATGAACTAGCGCCGTCTGCCAACGTCTAGATACGTCTGTAAACCAGCTGAAGAACCAATCTAAAAAGTCAAATAAACGTACGCATCCGTTTGTCAGGCAGAATTGTTAAACAGTAGTATGAGACGGGCCCTTAGGAAAAAGTTATAGATTTTACACATTTAGATCAAATTTGTTAAACATGTAGACAGCTCCTATCAACATTCATAAAGGATATCCTATGGCTAAATTGTGCTTTATGTTAGGTGAACTTTTAGCTAAACTTGACTTGATCTGTCCCCATTTAGAATAGGCAATACTAGAATGCATGACTTCACAAGCTATAGTTTTACGGGTGATGTTCGTTATTCTGAAGGTTCGTTATTCCCAAACACATTAATCGTCTATACCTAGATGTTCGTTAGTCCGAAAATGAAAAAGGGTTTGTTAATCGGAACATTTGTGGCGTTATTCCAAAAGTTTGTTTGTCCGAAGGTTCGTTAGTCCAGAAATGAAATAAAGTTCGTTATTCCGAAGGTTCATTAATCCGAAAATGAAATAAGGTTTGTTAGTCCAAAAATAATCTTATTTCATTTTCGGAATCACGAACCTTCGGAATAACGAACCTTCGGAATAACGAACCTTATTTCATTTTCGGACTAACGAACCTTAGGAAAAACGAACCTTCAGACTAACGAACCTTCAGAATAACCTTGGAATAACGAACCTTCGGAATAAACAAATCTTTGGAATAAAAGAACCTTCGGAATAACGAACTGTAACCAGTTTTACATGTATTCCAATTACATTCATTCCAATGAAGGTAATCTACTCTGAGATCAATACAGATAAAAGAATTGCAATACTGTTTGGGATTTCCAAACCAGTTTTTACCTCTACAATGATATCAAGGCCAAGCTGTGCAGCCAGACAGAGAGGCGTCATTCCTTTCCTATTGCAAACTTCAACATTGGCCCCATGAACTTGTACTAGATTCAAGATCAAAGACAACTGGGGGAGACCTATATTATGAGAAAAACACACACAGAACAAGGTCAAAGGTGACATGCTGCATTACAGGAAGTGATTTATGAGCATAGTACTAAAGCTTCATGATAAATCTAAAGTAGATGTATAAATATTTCTATCACAACAGACCTGTTTACTAATATTATGCATATAATTTTATGAACAAAAGTTTCCTTTAATAACTAAGAAACTTGTCAGAGGCTTGCCTGACATAGCAACAACTAATGTCTGCAAACCAGATTCCATCTATTCAGATGCCATTATGCATAACAGGTGAATTGAAGAGTTAATAACAGGTCTATTCATTCCATTGCAGTAGGCATGCATGCACATAAGTCGACACAAACAAAAATATATATACTGATAAAGAAATATGGTTATTTATGGCCATGAAAGTCTATTGGAGAAGATTTAAAAAATCCACTGATATGAAAAGCTCATTATATTACACCAAGAGTAGAAATGCTATTGCTAAAATTCTCTGTAATTCACCAGACCTACATACATGTATAAAAACTGAAAGTGTGAAACAATTGAGGTCAAGCCATGTGATCAAAAGGGGTGTTCCAAAGGGATACATGTTTATTTCATATAAGCATTTCCTCTAGTTATGTTTAACTCTTCACTTTTGGTTTTTAAAATGGTCTTGTGTAATAAAGTTCATAAGAAATTCATTGTTAAAAGAGCTGTCAATTTAGAAATACATATAGTAGTCTTCAACTTTCAGAAATATATATGATCTGTCCAAAACTTGCATAATTTCTGCAGCGGGGTTAACCCATTCGTGACAGGAATTATTTAAAGCCTAATTTGATAAGCTTTTATTCTTCAAATTGGCAACACCAACACTTTTCTTTTATTGCTACATTTTTCTTATAAAACATCATGTATCTGAATAATATAAATTGACAGAATGTATGATGAGAAGGCATAAAGTTGCCAATTTGCAGGGAAAAACAGTAATTTTAACATTTTCATCGCATTGCCAATTTAAGGATTTTAATGCTTATTTTCCTTTTAAAATAATTTCAGCATCAAACAACAAATATTGATGCAACAAAAATGGGCACAGTAAGTGTAGAACTTTTTGCTCTTTCTGCTCATGTATTTGGTATGATTTTTAGGGCTTTGCATCAAAAAATATTAAACCAAACCACATAATGTGGACCCTCTGTCACGAATGGGTTAAAGGAATTATCCACTATTCTCACTTATCTCACTATTCTTGCATAAACAATCACATTATCATTCCTTTCAATAAACCATCGTTTATTCTTCTGAAACCTTCTAGAGATTTAATTTTCATGCTCTAAGTTTAGTCAATATATAAGTCAACAATTTTTACACCATGAAAACATAATAAATTGCATCATAAATTATTCTGATTCAATTTTTTAAAATGCTGTTACACAAAAACGATTGATTATATATGTTTTAGCAAATATTGATATTTATTTCTTTTTTCAAGAACAAAACAGATACATAAACAGTTACAAACAGAAGTTGAAAAAAGTTGATACATCAAACCATTGGGATGAAGTGTGATCATACCTCCTCTGACTGCAGCATGTAAGAGGAGATTGCCTTTTTGATCTTTGTCATGGTTGATATCAAAATCCATGGTCTGGATCTGAATCTGAAGGTCATTGAATCGGTCAGGTTGTTGGACATGTTCAAAGATGACCTTCTTATCATGAAATGAACTTGGTTGTTTTTTCCGTAATGAACTGCCCTGGTAACGAGTTGGCAAGCACCGTCTGGTCCTGGAACAGAAACACACCTGGTCTGCAGTGCGACCTGGAAAAAAACATACAATATGATGGTCAATTCCAAAGTATACAGTAGTTAACCCGTTGAATCTAAGCCTGAAATAATTTGCGCTGGGGTCTATGGAAAATGTGTGTTATACCAAAATCAAAATACGTTTGACAGGTTAAGTAGTTTGACTGGGGATGAGAAAGTCACAGGTTTAAACCCAAGCTTGGCACTAATGTCCTTAGTCAGGCCATTTAATCTAAATTGCTTCTCTCTTGTGGTTGGATTTAATAGCATTGTGTACTCCTGTAAAGGGGTGACTGACCGGAATGGCATGGAGAAGCTTTATATCAACAATGAGTCCTGGGGGGTGTTTCATAAAGCTGTTCGTAAGTTACGCACGACTGGTGATATGTTCTTGTGCTACACTTAAATGATTGAGAATCTGAATAGCACCAAAGAACATGCTCCAGTTGAGCATAAAGTCGTGCGTAACTTACGAACAGCTTTCTGAAACACCCCCAGGACTCCAGGCAAGCCTGAATCCAAAGACCAAGGTACATAATATGCATATGCGAAGTTCTTCCGGGGGGGTAACATAAAAAATACAATCAATCTTACGATTGATATCAATCATAAGTCTATGGCAAACTACATGTATGTACTAAAGAGATACAATTGATTGTATGATTGATTGTATCTCTTTATGTTACACCACCCCCCCCCCCCTCCCCCAATGTCATAAGCTCTGTAAATCCAGAATATTGTTATTAGCAATTTACTGCACTCCACTGTAGAGAAAATATAATTCATTAACTTGCAAGTTATAACAAAAACTTTTTTAAAAAACAAAAAACCAAGTCATATGACAGAATAAAATTTCTTTCATCTTTTGTGTAAAAAAATCCCAACTTTGTTTACTACAAAAATTTTGCACTTCTGCCAAATACATACATGTAAAACTCACATACTGAATAACAGGATGTAATACAAGATGCATATGAAGCACATGGTTAATATAAAGTTGATTTAGTCTGATAAGATGCTGGGGCATTCAAGGAAATTTTTTACCAATAACCATTTACATGTACCTCACCTGGGTATAATAGGGCAATGGGATATCAATGTTGTCAGTACCAATTTCCATCTTACCCATCACATGTACAGTGTAGGTAATCCAAAAAACAACAACAAAGAAAGCCCCCATGAAGAACACTATCTTTACCCATGGGGCTCCCTGGAGTAAATAAGACCAAACCATTATTGCATTATTGTTATTATCATTTCATGTACATCCCTTAGCTATGAAAACCAATAAAAACATGACATATGATAATAGTTGGCAAGAATCCAAGGTGGAACTTGAAGAGTGTCATGACGAGTATGTGTGTTTTAGTTACATTGCATTGTTAGTCTACTGATATCACATATCATCACATGTCACAGTTGAAGGCCATTCCAGGGTACCGCTGAACCAAATGCAACTTCATAAAAACAAGGAAAAGGTCTTTTTCCTGTTTTTTTTTTTTTTTTGTACAAGACTTGTTTAATTCCTGACTAAAATTGTGAGCTTGCTACAGTAATTCACTCATCACCAAACTTGTTTAATTCCTGTCTAAAAGTGAGAGCATGCGAATTCATTCATCTCCAAAGTGGATTGTGTATAACTGTTTCTCTTTCAAATTATTAATTCATTGAACACAGACATGAAAATATAGTATATTCATATAACTAAAAGTAATGGAATGTAGGTACTGTGACGGGCAAGGTTCGCCACGCCGGCTGACATGGTTTTCTTGCCAGGATGCCCCGTGGGAAATTCAATTATTCGGAGTAAAAAAGCCAACACTTAATCGGTATTTAAAAATCACAGAAATCACTTTGATTAATCAAAGTAACATTATCTGTTAGCATGAATTTTAAGCTTTATAGTGTAATTTTAATGAAATCGTCTGGACTTCTCCTTTAACTTGCATTTGGAATTACATATCATACCAATGAAAATATGCTGTGTGGGGATGTGATTGTGGGGTGATGTAATTCCAACAGTCCAACATCAACAATCCAACAATCCATTTTGTTTTGGGTTTGTTTGCTTGCTCATTTGTTTGTTTGTTTTTTGTTGTTGGTTTTTTTTCCACACTAAATCTTGATTAATTTGCTTGGATTTAAGTACCAGAAAAGTCATTTCCAGTGAAATTATGACTGTATGTCTTTCAAATTAAAGGAACAAATTGGATCTAATCTCGGTGTATTCTGTAGCAACCTACATGCACACTCAGGACCTACGATTTCGCACATACATGTTCACCTAATTAGCTTGTCTGAATGGGGCAAATGTGTTTGAACAAGATATAATTAATGATAGCCCTTAACCTTCATGGAATCATATCAGAAATTTATAAGTAAATTTACCTTAGGCTTTTGACCTACATAACAAGTGTATAAATTTTACTTTGGCATCTAATGAATTGATTCTGTTGATGCTAGCTTGCATAGCGGGTTCCATGACATTTGCTCCGGCAACAACTGCTCCCATGGAAAATGTGGATGTTAACCAAACATGAAACCTAGCCCAAAAACCTAACACTAAATTTAATCCTTATCCTCACATCATTCTGAACCAAACCCCTACACATATCATAACCCCAAGCATTTGAACACAGTAAGTTTCTCTTAACAAAGTTGAATTGAAGATGATGAAACTAAATGAAGAGGTGACAGAAATGGGCGGAAAACCTATATCATAATTACAATTATTATCATTCATTTGGCATTTTCACAAACAAATTTATGGTTGTAACACTGTGCATTCAAGTATCTCTAGCAAAGGCTTGTTCGCTTGAATATACATCGACCCATCTAATGGAGGACAGAAAAATGTATTGGAATAATAGATAGCCAGTTCTCTTCAACTGCAGCTGCATCATCAGAAATCACATTCAATCTCAATTAAAAGTTATTAGATAATCTTTTAAAACAGCAAATCTCATTTGGAGTTTCTGAAGCTTCTTACTGCTCATTCAAATCTGTATAATGATGTAAATGTAATGTCATCCCTAACATTAATGGTTTTAATCAGTAAACAGATCTTACCTAACATCTATGATAAGTGATTTTTTGTCTAATATTTCTTCTCTTATTTCTTAATTGTGCAAGATTTACCTGATTTATCTTGTTGTTTGACAGGAGCGCCTCTATTACATAAGAACGATACAGCTTCATCATTACAGGCTAGCACAGCATAGTGAAGCAGACCCATTCCTCCCTCAAGACGCTGGTCTATATCTGGCAATAACAGGGATAAGATACATTCTAAAAAGGTGTGTTTTAAATGTAAATGTGCAGTCTTAAATTATAGTTAAAGATAAACTGGAGTTCCGGTCATGCGATCATAATGTGAATGAAACTGTTCCAAAGCAACTGGGTGAGTTACATTAGATGTATACAAATACAGGGGTCTCGTGTGAGATTTGGAGATTATCAAATTAATAAGAAGTTCACTTACTTCCCCCAAAAGGTACTTGCACTGCACAAAGAAATGAGTATATGGGACCTTAAACAAGTCTGGCACGAATGATACCCCCAACTCTTCAGCTTTTTCTTCTCATGTTTCCAACATGGGGGCACTTGAAATGCAATCCTTTCTAGGAAACATTTTTACTGGTATTCTTCCTAGCCAACATGGAAAGAATGAGAAAGCTCACAAATTATTTTTCACCTTTCCCAGAACTCAAGCTTCTCTTTAAACTTCATTTCCTCAAACTTAAGATCCTATTCTTTCTATAGCCTTAGAATCAGATTTAATGGTTACAAACAAGGCAATTAAACTTTGACCAATTTCAAGTAAATTGTTCAGTCTGCTTAAAACACAGATCAAATCACACTACTAATTTCCAAAATCATTAGTTGCCTGGTTTGCTTTACGAAAGATTAAGTCTTACATATCACCCACAGACTTATAGATCCATTGATTCACCCCAAGAGAAATTAATCAAAATAAATTTATCTTCCAATGGAACTGAATGTTCTCTGTTGTCTATCATACCCTGAGTAATCAAGAAAGGAATATCCTAAAAGTTATTTTTTCTTCTCCTTTATTTTCACTGTGTCCAAATTCTTTTATTCTGAAATCCTATCAAGTCCAGTATGTCAGAACTATGATGCATTGCACATACTGTAATTCCTAAAATTCACAATTTTAACTCCAAATATCTGAGTTATACATGTACTTACTTATGATCCTCTGGTCAAGCAGTTCTTTCAGGACCCTGATTGGTCCACATCTGAGCACCAGTTTGCAACATGTCAGCACCGAATCCTGCAGCTCGGGCCCTTTGAAGCAAGAGATGAAACCCTTCACATCCTCAGGCCAAAGGTCACCGAAGGTCACCAGGGGGTCACCGACATGGAATGAATGGCAAGAGAGCTTTGGACGCCAGAAGATGTTGGCCAGTTTGAAATCCCCGGAATCCAATTGCTTGCTGATACCACTAAAGGTTGCATCACTCATAGCAGAGTCCATAGATTCTACGGACATTGTTCTTGAAATTGAGGACATATGTCCATCGTCAGTTTTGTGATAGGGTTTTTGAGAATGTGCATCCTTCTTCCTGCGTCTTCGAAACATCTTGCCTGGTTGCTCCTGAAGGAATGTATCTCAGTTTTTCTACCAAGCTAAGTCTCTCATTTTTACCTGTATACACATCAGAGTTCATTTCATATTTTCACTTTGTTGAAAAGTTACATCATGAAGAAGTCCTTCAGTATTATTTCAAGCAGGTGAAGCTTCACATCAGTTTATTCTTTAATAGTTGAAGGAGACTATATGCTGAAGCCTAACCATTAGCATGTCACTATAGAGCCAAATTCTGTGGATTTAATCAAGAGAAATCAAACAAGTCAAAGGTGATATCATTTTACCTTCTCAAAAAATTTCAGTCAACTGTGCATTAAAACTCAAAAAGAAATACCAGTACTTGAAACTTCTCGAACAACCGAGATTTTCAGTACAAATTAAGACCTTAAACAGTGTGTGGAATTATTCATTAATAAAGAAAACTGCACTGATATGCAACTTGTAACTTTAAAAATTTCTTATTCCAGAATATCTCCATAGTCCAAACTAGATATATGAATGAATGATAAAAAAAAGGATATAGAGAGAGGGGACACACACACAAGTGTATAAACAAAGACTGTGTTGACACAAATTTAAGTTTGATATTTCGCCCATAGGGCTTCTTCAGGAAATGACAGTACATGTGCAATGCTTTGCTTTGCTTTTATACTGTCCATTGAGAGCCTTGTTAAAGGATACCTTGAACTCACATCCTTCTACTAAGTTATGCCCTTCTGTATCTCAGCCAGTGATATTCTACCAGCCAAATACTTCTATGCACCATATCATAAGGAAGGATGTGGGCTTGTTTTAATAGGAAATTCCAAACCTTGTTTTTAAAATACATCTTTCATTCCACGAAACAAATCTAATGCACTGTTTGGACTTGTGAAAGATATCTTGTCTTCAAAGTCATTAAAACTGAAATAATTTTAGGCATTTTTAATTGAATTTTTAAATCTTTAAATCCCAACTACTAGTGCATCAAACCTTTCTCTGATTTTTTTAAGGATTGAAATACAATAACACTCTACAAGAAAACATGCACAACCTGAACAGCATTTCATTCCTGCATGTACAATCTAATGTTAACAATGTGAAATCTTCTCATTCATGAAAATAAACACACAAATAAATAATGTTATGATTTATCACAGTTCACAAAACCATTAGCTTTAGTAAAAAAAAAAAATATAATAATAATGTTTGAAAAGGATTGTGGCGTAACTATATCAAAATCAAATTAAAATTTTCTAAAAGTTTCTAAAAGCATAAAGTTTCTACTTAATTCAATGTACTATAATCAATAATCAATTTAATCTTTTAAGACAGCAGATCTCACCTCTTCGGCTGATAAATGCAGAATCCTGTTGACTTCCTTGTTCGAGAGTCATATGAACCTCCATTATCATCTGATATACATGTATGTAATGTCAACAATTACCCATCGCTACCAGCAAGAGAATGTGGTCACAAGACAGAGGAGAGAGCTTGGGGGTTTACCACCAAACAAACAAAACTCTCATCACACGGACTTTGACCCGACTCTGACGTCAACTCTGCATAGGGAAAAAACAACAACAACACAGAGACTGAGATTTGAGCTGAATGTTCATGAAGGCAAACAGAAGTACTTGTATAATTTTGTAATGGTATTGTCTGAATGTTTACAAAAATTATGAAAGATAATTTAAATAGATTCAGTGTCAATGACATTTCACTAAGCTACCATTACTACATGTACACACTGTCATCGACTGAACTCTATTACATGTAGATTGTAGAAGATAATGCAATGGGTGTTCAGTTAAGAATTTTAAAGGTTCTGTTTTTCTGGCGGATGTTTGAATTCTGATACACATTCCAATGACAGAAAAAGTCAAATTAAAAGCATCATCTACACATTGTAGGTCTCTATTCTGTGAAATACACAATCTGCTCCTCCTTTTTAATGATACAGGACAAATTTGTACAAACATTTGTTATATATTGCCTATGTTATTTTTTCTTTTTCATTAATAATATGCCATTTTGTTCAATAACAGCTACAGTGATTCTCTCTTTTGTGTTTGTTTATATATTCAATTGTGTTTATATATCTAATTTTGAAAAAAAGGAGAAAGAAATCAAAACTTTTGTTACATGATCTCCTTAATCAACAGCTACAAATACTATTTTATGTTCTGCTTTGTTTCTGTTTAATTTCTTTTTGTATATAAACTTAATGTTATCTCCTTTATGTTGATTTATAATTATTTTCATATTTATGTTTATATATCAAAGAAGTACAGAATATCAATGAAGTTCAATAAATACAATAAAATACAATACATCAGTTGGACATGGCCTCTTCATATTCCAGCCAACTGGGGTGACTTTGGACACAGGGGTGACCTTTGGACACAACAGAAAAAAAAAGTATCGTTTCATTTACATTCTTTTCCTTTTGGTATTTCCAGTATTTTTTCTGTATGTTATTTTAGGGGAATGTGTGAATATTATGAATGACTATTGTACTCTTGTATATTGCATTGCCTTACATTGTTTTTGTACTTTTCTTTGCATGGTCCATAAAATGCTTGATTTTTATGGCCGTCGAACTTTTGGTACTCCAGGAATACAGAAGAATGGAAGTTCAAGCCTGTTGGTTGGATAGTAAACATAAAGGGATCATGAACCCACCTGTATAGTCATGATACCTGACCACCCTTGCAAATCTGAAAATAGATCATGTCCAATTTCACCCCATGATTTGGCTTCACGCACGGGGTGACTTTGGACATCAAAGGAGTACCAAATTTTTGACAGCTATGTAACTATTTTTCTTTCTTTTTCAGAGCAGCAAGCATAGTTAGGATCTAAAACAATGGGGAGAACATATTTAGTTACAAAATCTTGAAAAAAGTGTGCAACCAAGTGTCTGTTAATGCCCCTTTATTAAAAATGAAAGTTCTTACATGTTTATTGTTAGCAAAATTTTGTAGCTAAAATACCACCACAAAAACATATGTACAAGTTGTACCTGTAAGTCATTATTTGGTGGCTGTTGAAAAAATTGAACAGGTTGGAGTTGTTAAGATTTTTTTAAAAACTGTATTGTAGTCCAAAGTTCCACTATAAGGAGGTTTACTTTAGACAATTAGCTATACAGGTGATTATGCAATGGGATATTTATGGTTGTCCAAAGTTACCCCAAACTCCTGGGTCACTTTGGACAAACTTTGACCAAAAAAATAACCATGAAATACAATAAACTGCAGGGAAGTCTATACATACAGGATGTCCTCTTTATTGGTACTTGCCAACCCCCACATTACCCCTAGAATTCCTCTGTTCATAATGACGATATTGATATAAAAAGTTAAAATTTGTCCAAAGCCACCCCAGTTTACGGGTAGTTATTTCTGTGTGATCAAGGTGATGACAACAAAGTGTACCAATGAACAAATATTTTAAAGCTCACCATATTAGGCTGTATAAGAAATATAATTTTCCTTCAAGAGAACTCTTTTCATGTCTAGCTACATGTATCTTTAAAAGAAATTCCAAAGGTGAATCTCTCAACCCTCAAGTGTATTTCCTGTATAGATTCCATATGAAATTATGCCCAAAAGCATCATTCCCTGTGTTTTTTCAGAGTAATACATGTAACTTTTAATACAAACTACCAAATGATATTCAAACATATAATCTCAGATGTAGTTTCATTTTCATATCACTTACACATACAAGGTGTTAAAAAAAGAACAATTTTTATTAATAACTCAAAAGTACTTGGTACCAGACTGAGGTTACATTGCAAAGTTGAAGGGTGTAAATTCTATTTTGATGGGGTTTTGTGGCTACATCATGGTTTAGGAAACCACTCGTTCATTTGTACACACGCACTTGTGTACAAAGTGAATGGAGGGGAATGAAAAACCATCACATTTAACTGAATGAAGTGCTGCTGTACAAAGTGAATGGTGGTTACCTATTTCACGATAATGCCGGTTTTGTTAATATTCCATCATTGATACTTTCAAAATCATGCTCTAAATATTTAATTAGATTTTCAACTTTTGCACAAACTGAGTCCACAAAATCTGTGTGTGTCAGTAACTAATTCAAGACACAACAATATCATTGCATTGCAACTATCCTTTCTGTCAATCTTTTGACATACTCTCCGTGGGTTGAAAGAGGACCTGTGGGATTTCAGCTGCAATGCAAAAGTGCAATATTGTTAAGCTCTGAATCAATCATGCTAAAGATATGGCCTTGATATTTCAAAATTGAAAATTTATTATTATTCATTAAATATTCATAAAGGAAATTTCATAAATCTTACACCAAATAAAATTTAGCATCCTTCAACTTCAGAATGTCAAAAAATCAGTCTGATACCCAGTAACCGGGTATGACTTTGGAAATGGAGTTATGAATGACTAAAGGTGTCAATCTTTTATTGTTTGTTTTATTTTGTTTTGCTTTCTGCATTTTAGTTTTTGCTTTTATAACATCTAGTAGTATGCAGCATTAACTTGGAAGAAGCACATTCATTTATAACCCTATCACACTGACAGGTCATTTTTCTTTCTGTGACTTAAAGGGAAATTTATCTACCAGCATCAATGGTACAGTGGCTTTTGTTGTGATTCCAACAATTAAGGAAGGCAGTATCATTAAAGAAAACATAAGGAAATGCTATAATTCGATCGGTTTCATATCCTTTCATTTAGTTCTAAAGAATATGAAACAAGCCACGTGAAGTCATCAATTACAATACAGATCAGGGGGGTGTAACATAAAATATACAATCAATCTTACGATTGATATCAATTGTAAGTCTATGGCAAACCATGTACTAAAGAGATACAATTGATTGTAAGATTGATTGTATCTCTTTATGTTACACTCCCCTGATCAGACATATTACAGATATACATGAATCATATGGATATTTATACAATTAATACATTTATCACAAGTAAAAGTACAAGCAATACCATTGTTTAAAACAAGCTAGACATTTGATAGGGAGAAAGAAAATGTTTTGACTAAATTTTTCTGGGAAATCTATTGGGATATATATGATAAGAATGAGTAATTCATGTTGAATTTACATCTTCAGCTTAGAAAAAAAGACTAGACAAGGACTGAAGAAGTGAACCTGTGCAATCTATCAAGCACAAATTTGATGCTGACCCACAAGTTCATGATCCAGCCAACCTAAAACAGGAACTAAATATGGATGTTTAAAGGGACCCAAAACCTTGGGGAAAAATCAATTTTAATGAAAAGAGAGGATAGAGAGAAGCAATTTTTAAAAGTTCCGTCAAAATCAGTCACAAAATGAGAAAGCCATGAAAGTTTGAAAAGTCTCAATTTACATGTACTTTCTGTGGCTGTCCTGAAAGTGGCAATTTTGCTTCAAAATGGCAGGTTTTGTGGACAACTCTTCTTTTGTAGACAAAATTGCATATTTTCTCCATTGTCTCTCAAGGTGAAGCCTGTCTCCTTCTTAGCTCAAGATACATGTATATCATGGGAAAATGTATTTGACACAACATATGTTAAGTTTACAAAGAGACAAGCAGCATCTTTAGATATCATGGAGAAAATATGAAATTTTGTGTACAAAACATATCAAAAGTTGTCCACAAAAACCTGCCATTTTGAAGCAACATTTCCAATTTGAGAATAACCATAGCATGTAAAATCAAGACTTTTCTAACTTTCTCATTTCGTAACAAATTTTGATGGAATTTTTTAAAAATTGCTTCTCTCTATCCTCTCTTTTCATTGAAATTGATGCTTCCCCCAGGGTTTTGATTCACTTTAAGCCTGCGTTCAGAAACTTCCATAAGTATCCATAAGTAAGTAGACCTGTATCATTTTATGTCCTCTACACTGACACCCTTTTGGGATCCGTAAAAGGGTGATCACTAGGTCACAAAGCACATCTCTTTTAAATAAAGTAAGAACTTAGACTACATGTATAAACACAATTGCCTTCAACTACAGTTACATGTAAGCTCCCTTTCCTTATCTTCATCTTCAGCTCTTTGTTCATTCAGGCATAACCTGTTAACAAAGAGAATGTAGGATAAGGATAGCTTTTAAATCTGGAGAAGGTATTACATAATCTTTTCTGAAGAAAAGCTTCTCACTTTCCTATAGGTATCTTTAACCCATTCGTGACAGAGATCCACATTTTGTGGTTTGGCCTAATATCTTTTGATGCAAAGCCCTGAAAATCATACCAAATACATGAGCAGAGAGAGCAAAAAATTCTACACAAACTGTGCCCATTTTGGTTGCATCAATATTCATTGTTTGATGCTGAAAATTTTTTAAAGGAAAATGAGCATTAAAATCCTTAAATTGGCAATGTGATAGAAAGTTTAAAATCACCGGTTTCCCCAGCAAATTGGCAACTTTTTGACTTTTCATCATAATTTCTGTCAATTTATATTCATTTCAGATACATGACGTTTTATAAGAAAAATGTAGCAATAAAATAAAAATGTTGGTGTTGCCAATTTGAAGAAAGCTGATCAAATTAGGCTTTAAATAATTCCAGTCACGAATGGGTTAAGAAAGCTTGGCAAATTTCCAGACATCAGCAAAGAATAATGATTCCTGAAACTTTACTACTGTAAGCCTAGCTGGCTAACTTCAGTCTTAGCTAATCCAAATTCCACTAAAGAAGAAAACTTGAACTTCAACAGGGAGATGGGCATTACAGGAAAGATATTTGATCAGAGATAGTGATGTATTTCAATCCTACCTTTTTACAAAATGTATTTTCTAGCAATAATAGCTTAGGTACACTATCATTCATCAGAATTTCACAGAATGGTCCGGACAAGTACTAAAATGCTACAAGTGAACCTGTCAAGTACCAATTTGACACTCATGCATGACTCACCCAGTCAAGATCCAGCCAAACTAAAAACTCAAAATTATGTCAGAACTTGGAACTGAATAGAGGCTCAAATCTGCATTCTGAACCCGTAAGTATGCAGACACAAACTTTCCTTAGAATTTTAAAATAAAATTGAAAAAATCTGCTTCCCTTCCCTTTTTTTTCCCAAGTGAAATTGTGAAGAAACCCGTCTCACATTCTTCTTTGTACAGTGTATAGACATGTACATCAGTCCATGGACCTACTACATGTACATGTACATCTACAGTATCACTGTATTTGCATCTTCATAAGATGGTGACAAAGCATGTGATTATATGCAGCTGTGAGGTCTGGATGAAAAGAGTGTAAAATATAGTTGAATCATTTTGCTGTTGAAAAGGGGTAGTACAAGTTAAGCTGACTTTACAGATCACTGACCTAATCCCCTAATCCCTGATCATAAGATCCAAGCAGATTACTGCCTTGCTGGTAACAGTTACTCCAGGGGAACTTGCCAGTGTTCATTGCAAATAAAACCATTTGATCTAGATCTACTTCTACATGTCTAGATTTCTTCTACAACCTGCATATCACTTATATTCAGTTGCAGTGGCGTATCGGGGGGGGGGGGGCATGAGCCCAAAGGCGCCACTTTTAGGAGACGCAAGAAGGCAAAAGCAAAAAAAAAAAAAAAAAAAAGGGAGAAAGAAAGAAAATGTCCAGACCAACCGAAGAAAGATTCAAACTTTCAAGTTCCCCCTCCCTTGTCTGCAGGCATTTGCTGATTTTTTTTTTCTTTCCTTTTCTTTGATAATTGTCATTTTCATATGTTGTCTGTTTACTGTTCCTGGAAACGAAATAAATACATTGTAAATCAAATAATAATATAAAAACTAATCTATCACAAGTCCATTTTGATTTCATAGAGCAGTAGCTGGTAATACTGAAGAAGTTCACACCCCTCTAACTCTAATCCTCATCCAAACCCTAACTGTACCCTAAAGCCAGCCGTCTGCCGTCCTGAGCCGTCCTGAGTGGAACCACTGCTTCTCGGTGGAGCTCTCATTTGCTACAATGAAAACTGCTACTAATAACATTTTCTTTAGTAAATAAGATTCTGATCAAATATAGATATATACAATGCTACTATCTTAAATATTCTGTTCAGAAATCATATTCACCTCAAATGTGTTTAGAATCCATCAAATTTCCCTTTTTGCACCCTAAGTTGAAGCCATCCCGGCGATCCCCATTTCGCATAGCAAAAACGTACAAAAACAAGCACTTGCGCATGCGCATTTGCAAACTAACAACGGCCTGTGGAATAGATTTATCAAAGATCTGGGCGGATAAAGACTCATTTTTTGGACCATCCATTACCCTAATGGAATCAAACATTAACCGTACTTTGTTGTATCTTAAATTTCATCACATTTCTTAATAATTATTATACTTGTGTATTTCGAGCTGGAGAGCCCTGCAAAGGTAGGCACCTGAGATTCCATTCGATGAAGGGCACAGCCCGAACGCTACGCGCTCGGGCTGCCGCAGTAAGCCTAACGTCCTTGCGCAATGAGTCGCCATCCGACGGCATTAAACTTCCTCTACTACAAAAATAATTTTTATTCTTGCCATAATCATTATTTGATATGAAAACATTAATAAAACCAGTAAAATATCTTGAAAACATAAATTTAAAAAATGCGTCGTTTCAAAGAAAATGACGTCACTACGTACTTCCGGGTTGGCGAGTCCGTATGTCGCTGATGTTGAGTCACCACCGTGTACACTCGATATGTCTTGACAATTCTGCGCATGTGCGCATACACGATTTTCGTACATAGACACAACACTTGCGCCAGATCTTTGCCGACTCGCCTTCTGCGTGTAGAACTTTCTCCGTTGAGAAGCCACCCCCTTTCTTTTTTTTTAAATCACACCACCCCCACTTTTAAAATGGTATGAACTTGATCAGCAAATGTTATACTTCATTTTGACTGCAAAGTTTACCAGCTTACGTCATCGTATTGGGAGACAACGATTGCTTACTAGGGACGTGGCCTGTTCGTCGCCCGAGCGCCATTTTCAGTTATTTGTAGGAGTGTGTGTGAAAGTCGAACTTTGATCGTTCTCAACTCTTATTCTAGTGCCGGACCTTACGAGAGACTTTGCAAGAGCAGAAGAACATATTTTGACCTATTCACTGTAGCCACAACTAAGTCTGCAGCTATGCAGATAATATTTAGAGGATGACTTCTGACTGTCTGACAAGAGGTGACGTTTAATGACTGGTGAGTGGCGAGTCAATATTCGCGGCGACTCATTGCGCACGGACGTTAGGCCTAACATTTTGATTTAGTATTCCTATCATTATTGGGAAGTTCAAACAAGATAATTTTACTTGTTCAAACTTTAATATTTAATGCTAGTAAATGCCATTTGTTCGAAGATCGGATCGCAGTCGGATCATACATCTGTACATGTGCGGCAGGCTTAACTAAGCTTAAGTTAAGCCTTTTTAAGGCCAATAAGGGCCTAACTGTAATGTAACCTGTCCCTAGAATCTAATCCTAACGTAACCCCAATGGAAGAAAATATGGAGGGGGTGTGAACTTCTTCAATATAGCCCAGGAGCTTAACTAGAATACACCTCTTTGAGGTTCTTTCATTGCACAACAACTACCGTACTGTTTTCAAAAAGTAATTCAATCAAAGATTGCACGTTCACAGAAGAACAGATTGACAGCCATGGTCAGGATGGTGTCTTCCTATATCTTTCGATTTCGACAGGGCCGGGCGCGGCGGGCGCGGGCCGCGGGCCACATCACCGCTTCGCAATCCCAGCCCGGTGACTGTGCTCATGATCCGACATGATAAAGCCTCAGGCTCAGTTCCAGTCTCCAGTTACTAGTCAGTCCGATCAAAATGCAAATTAAATACAAGAAAATGAAGGAGGTTTGCCGCCTTAACAGCCGATATCATACACTTTTACTTAAATAATGAACGTCAATACATGAAGCATACTAACCAAACCTTCATCATCGACGCATCACGGATTCCAGCGACGAGTTGGTCGACGACACCGACACAAAATCAAAACAAAGCCTCAGCGCAGCGCAATAACTAGCCTCGCGCCAGCGCTAGGCCAGGCTAGGCCATCGCCACCGGCCGCCGTGTATAGCTAGCTAGCTGGGCGAGGCTAGCTAGGTTTGTGGGTACGTGTGCGTGCATCTCTTGTCTCTGATGTGATGGCGCTATTGGATAATTCAGGCACAGAGATACGATGCATACACAGTGGGTGATTTCAAGTTTGGTGTTGGAGGCTGGTGTTGGTGTTGTGAGAACACCAACACCAGCCTCAACACCAAACTTGAAATCAGGCTGGTGTTGGGGTTGACCTCACAAAATTTGACGTATTTCCGGTAGTCTGTGTTGTCCACTGGTGTTGAATGTCGTCTGCTGAACCGAGTATCACGGTTCGTGTTGACGATTTACATGCAATATCCCCATTCACCAACACCAGCCCCTAGGGATCAGGAAATTCATGATTTCAAGTACGGTGTTGGTGTTGGTGTTGTAATCATACATGTTATTGCTGCTTGTCCCTCGCGCAGCAGCGGCACTCTTTGCTACGGCCACTCGTCACATGTTGGTGGTTAAACCCATTTGGCAGTCAAAACAACTTGGTATAATCAAAACCATATATTTCCCATGGAAGAGTAATATTTTTCCCCTTGGATTCTTCAAGTGATTATGCAATTCGAATCCAATAAGATGTAGATTTATTAGAAATTCTGAGGGAAAATGATTTCATCGTCGAGATCTTTCGCTATAGCGTATGACGTCACCCGGTGTTGAGCTATCGATAAGGTGATCGGTATCGTCCCTCTAAACTGACCGCCGCACAGTGGGCCAGGGCGAAACCAAAGTGCGCCAAAAGTCATTTTGGGCAATTTAATTTTTTCAATTTTTGTCATGCCCCATTGAAAGACAATACTTTGAAGAATACTTCAGTAAAATATCTAACTCCGGTATGTACATTAAGGGTGTGAATTTCCTACTTCAAACCGCAAAACTCGACATAATGTGCGTTTTAGTGCAAATAGTGACCAATTTGATAAATAAGTTATTTAAACATGTAGTTTTAAACTTATCGATCTAAAATTGCTCCCACATATTCCTGATAGTTCATTTGACTGTATGAATGGGTTAAGATGGATAGAAACATAATCTTCGTGAATATAGTAGGGTAATTATCGTACAAAATAGACTGATTTTCCGTATTTTTCATAAATCCATAAGAAACGTTTAGATTTCCACGGATTTCCAAATCAATTTTATCACCAGCGTTTTCCCTAATGTCTCAGCTTTAAGTTGATACCAAATTTGGCTGCCACCTTCTGCCACTTTTTATGTTAGAGCCGATTTTCCCTGGCACATTACCCGGAAAATCAGGTTGTTTTGGGCCGCGAGGCTGCTGAAGGATTCTCCGTCATTATACAGCGGGGTATAGGGGCGCGCATGACTCTTTACCAGAGTGGATTTATCTATAAATCCACTCTGCTCTTTACTCTGCTCTTTACACACGATGCCGTACAGCTAACAACATGGCGCGTTTTGTTTGTACGTTGGGCAAGCACAATATGCAAAAGAAATTGCGCCATAGTGTAACCTAATGAAACGTTGGCCAGACGCTCTCTATAGTGGTACTGTTTACACGGCAAGGTCCCATAAACTCAATAAGAAGTAAACAAGATTTATAAATATTATTATAGGACTTGATTTAGTTGCTGAAAAACCCCCTCTTCCAAAGGTTAAGGTGTACTAACTACAAGCTAAAACTTTCCCCTGCGATATATGTATGGTACATGATTTTGATTCTACACTTCACAGCTAAAAGGTGACGATTCACACCATGCACACGGTATGAATTCCTAAAACTTATTCATTAATTCTTTTATAATATTTATTTCATGCAATTTTTCATACAACTGAAACCCTTTCTTAGTTGCTTAATTATTTACCTTCATTTTCCTTTTTCCTAATCTGTTATCATTCCAGTAGCATTTAAAAGAAAACACATGGTTCAAGGTGTTGAGCTCATGATTGATCGATTCAATCGATTTATCTTTTCATCTACCTATCTATCTACACGTATCCTTCTCTATCTATCCATCCATCCATATCCGTATAGTATTCCTCTATCTATTTATATCCTATTCATCCACATATCTATAGGTATCTTTCTGTTTATCCATCCATCTGTCTCATATTCATCAATCTATTTACTCCTGTGATTTACACACATTCATATCTTTCTATCTGTCTGTCTATCTATCCATCTATCCATCTATCTATCTGCATATATTCCTCTTCTAGGTAATTCTTCGGAAATAATTTCGAAGACTCTTCGAAATAATGCATTCTTCTAACGTTATGAATAATAGGCCTACGAAAAATGGACTAAAAGAATGCATGGACTTCATCAGTCAAATTGTGTTCGTTAACTCCAGGATACCTGAAGAATTACTTTGTACATTTATACCTTTAAAAGACTTTCTGTACATTATACTGAGATATGTAGAGGGGAAAAAGCAATGGCATAATGTACAAACTTTATTGAGAAGAACTTCGAATGGCTCATAGAGACATAAGCTCTCACTGATTTCGGCAGCCAATCAGAAATCAGTGTTTTAATGACGTCACATGTGTTTGAAATTGTTTTCATTGGATTCTACGTTCCTTATTACCCTTAAACTCATCATTTAACCATAATATCAGAGTAAAACTGAGTGAATATGAATTTTGGCGCACTTTGGAGCTATTCTGGCCCACTGTGCGCCGGTGTTGGAGCTCGGTTCAGGAGCCTTTCCACGCTCTCAACACCAACACCAACACCGCACACCGAACTTGAAATCACCCATTATGCCTTCCGAAGGAAGGCTAGAGAGGCAACTAAAATTTGACCTTTGACATGCCATAGGCTTTTGCATTGGGCCAAAATGGCGGCCGCGGCAAAATAGAAGACGACTTCGGAGGGTCAATTATTATTCATGAGATAAAACTCTCAAATACCGTTCGATGATTGGGTAATTGCCTTCATGTTTAATGCATAAGTTCATACATAAAACATTTTTGCCTTCCCACAATTCCCTACGATTTGAGGCAGCAATTCGGATAAATGGCGGCTGGCAGAGGAGTGCAACTTTTTGACCATTTCAGCACAAACCGCTCAAGAAATTTGTTTCAGGAAATCTGCATGTTGTGAAAAGAATTCAGAGTAAACCCCAAGGAAGCAGAAATTCTTAAAAGGAGCATGCAGAATGGAATGAGATTATAAGATGACCTGAAAAGTAAGTAAAGCGACATTTTGTTAACCAGTCTTCATCGTAGTTGTTAATCGTCCGTCAAGCAGTGCGTAGGCTACCTGTACAAAGTGCATGGGACATCACCTCCAAAGCCCAAACTTAGGAAACTATTCTTGTATACAATTGAACTCTAAATCATGAGAGAAAAATAATGTAATGGCGATATTTTTCAAAGAGATTACACTTATTCCGTAGAGAACTGTTTGTAGAATTTTCTCCGGTGGATAAAGTACTGAAGCTAGCTAAATCAGCGATAATCAGCGGTAGATGTTGACCTGTTAGAAACTGGAGTCGAGGCTGAGTGCACTGCAAGACGGACGGCTACGATATTCCCAAGCGTAATGTTAATTCTGATTAAGCCGTTACTGGCCGGCTGGAGTGAGTGTCCCTGTGCCCCTGGGGCCGGGCCTTGCTGGGAACATTGATCCGGACTAACTCTAGATCTAGACTCTAAGTAAAACTTTAGCCATGATTGTTCATGTTAAGCTATACCCTGGTTTGAATTCATGATACTCCTATATTGGACCTTCCTTTGACTAGTTGAACTTGATGTTTTCTTTGTCATGAAAATCACCCATCATCGGACTAGTACTAGTAGTAGACGGTAGACCTAGAGTCTAGGCCTGGCATATTTAGACAAAGCCTGGCTATGTATGGGCTAGACATCATTCATAGACCTGTTATCACCACACTGCTTTGAAATAATCATGATATATACCTCTTTCTCTTTTTAATTTTTAAAGGGGACCTGAACCTGATGTAGTCTTCAGATGGTACAATACAGGCAGATTTGGTTATCAAGTCAACTCCACTTGATCTAGAAAAATCTACTACTGCCACTGGCAAGGTATGAAGTAAGCCCATTATGATTTGTAGCTTTGAAAAGTGTAGATTTTTAAAGTTTTTCATTTCTGTAGTACGTTATTTAAGCTAAATTCTAGACAGAAATATCCATGTGCCGTAGATGTTTAAAAAAAAAAAAACCAACGTATTTTACTACAGAGTAGCCATACAAAGTAAAGACTAACGAGTCTTAGCCTAATAACAACAACCAATATTTTTATTATCACAGACTGAAGCTTGCAGTCTTATGTGCAGACCTCCTAGTATAATGTACTGAACTACTTAGAATAAAGTTTCAGGCAGGTTCATCACGTCATTTATCATGTACTTAGAGAGGAGCCTTTCTTTCTTTCTCTCTCTCTCTCTCTCTCTCTCTCTCTCTCTCTCTCGACTCTGCAGCATGCTTACAAATTTTTCTCTTTTCTTTTGTTTTCTACTTGCAGGTTGTCTAAGAAGTTCAAGTACAAGGCTTGTAGAGTATCCAGCTGCTTGAAGACTAAGGAATTGCACCCTTCCCCAAGCCCTTATTTTGAAACTTCATTTGCATTTTGCCTAAAGATGTATACCTAGATTAAAATTTGAGCCTTATTTCATGACAGGCTAATGTATTAATCTGTGAATTCAATTGAAACATGGACCAAAACCATTTTAACAACTATTAAAAAGAAATAAAAAAATCAGGGAACACAAAAATTGTATATAGAAGTTGTGCCTTCAAAATCAACAGTTCTAGGACTGTAATTACCTCCAGTGTACTGTCCCCCCCCCCCCCAAGAAATAATCCTGAGGTCAATTACAGTAAGTAACATTTCCAAGTTAGGGGATGGGATGGGCATTGTAATTGGCTTGGGTTGATTGTCCAGGGGTAGACACTGAGGGGGGGGGGGGGGGGGGTGATTGTTTGGAGGGTAGTTCTGGAGCAAGTCTAGTCAATTATTAGGGATGGGTTGCTTCACGCTGTTACCTGAATTTACAAAACTACCTATGCAGGTAGGTGGGGAACCATTTGAACCAATATCTAAGTTTTTGGCTGAATTGTTTCAGAAATTTGTCAAACTTATCATTATTCTTTTTTACATTTTTATTATTATTATCACTATCATTGTTATTATTATGTAATTACATTGATAGGCTATATGGATTCACACTGCAAGAATGTTTAAATAGTAGGCCTATTATAAGTATTCCAACAAGAGCTTTCTGCCTCCAGAAATGTTTGCTGATCTCTTGCTGCATTGAAATTAGAGTTACACTTTTTTGCTAATAAAATAATTTTCTTCTCTCTATATTCTTATTGTCTTTCAATTTCTCTTAACCTTGAGTGAAATCTGATGTTGATGTTGCTTTTGTCAGTGTTTTTGATGATGATGAGGATGATGATGCTGGCACAAGATCATATGAAGTTGGTTTGTAATTGAGGTTGATTGCAGCCATATGGAGGGGGGGGGCACTGTCTGAAAAATCACTGAATAGCGAAAGAAAGATAGTGTTGATGATGATGATGACGACGAGTTTGAGGATGATGATTCAGGCCAAAGATCATATGAAGTTGCTTTGTAATTGAGGTGTGATGGAGGGGGGGGGGCTCTGTTCAAAAATTCACTGACTAGCAAAAGAAAGAAGAAAAGACAATGATGATGAGGTTGAAGATGATGCATGATGCAGGCATAAGATCATATGAAGTTGTTTTGTGACAGAGGTGTGATTGTAGCCATGTGGGGGGGGGGGGGGGGGGAAGGGGCTGTCCAAAAATTCAGGGACTAGCAAAAGAAAGGAAAAAAAAGCATTGTTGACGATAATGCAGGCACAAAATCATGAAGTTACTTTGTAACTGAGGTATGATTGCAGTGCATACAGGACGGGGGGGGGGGGTACTGTCCTAAAATTCACTGACTAGCGAGTAAAAAAAATGCTCCTCAGCATTTTTTTCTTTGGGGCATACACCTTAATGGGTTTGCAGAAATGAAAAAAAAAATCCTTGGATCAAATTCTTTAGGGGGATACATTTATTATATGTCTATGATGATCCCCTCCCCAAAATGTCAACGAGCAAAAATTAACGTTAAACTTTGCTGAGAAGAGAAAGAGCTCACAGCTTTAAGTATAGGGAGTGGGGAAATTTGGTTTCACTAGGTGTGCTTTGTTTCAGAATGTGGGGGACATACCCTATTGTGTCAACCCACTCTTAAAATATTAGGGACGCATACCGCGCCATGCCCCCCCCCCCCCTCCCCACATTGATGCCCATGATTGTAGCAGCCATATGCGAGAGGAATTTATCTGTTTGGTGGAGGGGGCCAGGAGACATGCATGTTACTGTTTACAGGATACGTTTACATAATTTGAAATATGAAACAAAGTTAATCTACAAAAGAATAATACAGTAGCCCATAAGCTCTTATGTTATGGAAATGGAGGTGATCCACTATTAAAAAAAAAGCAATGCTTGTAGAGTGTGGATTCCTCAAATAATAATATTGTAAACACAGCTTTTGTTGAATTTAGTCTGCAAGTGATCAACACAAAATAAAGTCAAAATCAGAAATGCATGTCTTACTGACAGCATCGGCATCAGATAAATAGAAGTGGGTGTAAGCTATTGGGGTAAAATGATTGAAATGAGAGAGGAAATTAAATTAGGGAAATTCTCACGAGTCTGGGCGACGGTACGGTAAATGAATGAATGAATGAATAATTCAGTGCGCATGCGTTATTATGTTAATAAGTCACAAAAATCTAATACATATTCATAAATATTCATGAAAATGTGATACGCGCTGCGCGCAAGGCAAAACAAGCCTGATTTTCGCTGATACTCGGAAAAATGGTCTGCGCCATAGGTTTATAAAATTTTGTACATAAAACGCGGGATCAATTTGACCCTCCGTACCCCCCCTCCATGGCTGGACGGATGCAGAAGCGGAGTTTCAGCCCCCTGAATTCAGGCGGAACAACAGAAGGAAGGGGAAGGGAGGGACAGAAAGGGGCAAGAGGGTTTTTTTTTTTATGTTGATGCCCCATCTTTTCACTGACATGTAAATTGAAAGAGCCCCCCCCCCCCCCAAGTTGCCATAAAAAGTACCCCTTCTAAGTAAAAAAAATAATAATTGTATCTCCTCCCCCTATGACAAAATTAGTTAGTTTTGAGGGAAAAGTTGTTCCCTTAATTCATCCAAAGTAGTCTTATGCTCCTAAAAATGGGTACCCTTTTAATGAATATAAGTTGACCAAACCGTTATTGTCTACTAAAAAGGAATGTATGCATAGGGCCTAACTACATGAAGATACACCATTTCCAAAATATTTTTGTAATGTTCTCTCTCTCTCTCTCTCTCTCTCTCTCTCTCTCCCTCTCTCCCACTTTCCCCATTCCCCTCTCTCTTCCCCTCTCCTTTCCCTCCCCTCTCGCTCTCTCTCTCTCTCTCTCTCTCTCCATCTTGCTCTCCCCTTCTCTTTCTCTCCCTCCCTCCCTCCCTCTCTATACTTTTTTCCACCTTAACAAGGTGGGCACCACACTCGTATATGGACTTTCAAAATGGACCCTAAACAAGTAATTATCCTTCGATCTCAGAATACCCTAAACAAGTATTTTGTCATGTTTTCCCCACTCTAAACAAGTACAAGCACTCATGCTGTTGTAAAAGCATACCCTTTTTTTCCAGATTTTTGCAATTTTGATACCCTTTTCACTGTACGAGCGTACATCGCCCATTCTAAAATAACCCTTTTTACGTGTTTTTGTGTATGAGCATGGTGTCCACCTTGCAATGGCAGTGCCCCCCCCCCCCCCAGGCCTCAGCCATGCACATCCATGAAAGCATTAACAATCAAATGAGATCTCCACAATATCAACAAAACATACCATTTGTACATGTATATCAATAGAGTCTTTTATTGATACAAGTTTAATTGCATTGATAAGATAGTTTGAAGAATGATGTACTTAAACTTAGGACAGGAGGGGTTTACATTCAATATATCAAATATCAACTTTTAATGGGCTACTTCAATTGTAGTTAAAAAGTTAAGAGTATACAGTTACTATCCAGCTAAATATAAAAGCAAACTGGATGGAATGTAGAGAGGATCTGACAGAAAAAAAAAATCAAATAGAGAATACATAGTATGTAATACCACATGAATAGGAAGTCAAGTCAATTTCATCCAACTCCTTTTTGTTACTTTCAGCAAACCATCATCTCTCTACATTCTGTCATACGTGTAATTCATATTGTGACCTATAGAGCACTGAAGCGATGACGTCACAAATTTTTTTTTTGGAATTTCAGAATTTCAGATACCATGTCTCGATGGAGCATGATGAAAACATCCACAACCCAAATTTTATGGGAATCGGCTCATGGGGACCTGATATGAGGCCACATGAATACCTACCTAGCCCCACTGAAATCAGTGTAAATTGGCCTGGTTCTAAACAGTTATGAACCAGGCCAATTTACACTGATTTCAATGGGATAATTAGGCATTCATGTGACCATACCTTGGGTCACTGTGAACCGATTCACATCAAATTTGGTGTGTGGAGGTTTTTCATCATGCTCTGCCGGAATATAGTCATGAAAATGCTCAAATGCAAAAAACAAAATTTGATGATGTCGCACTTCGGTACTCTAAACTCAAAACAACAGAAGCTTAATAAGATGGACTTTACTCATTTCATTAACTTAATCAACTCTAGAAGCCGAGATAAAGGTAGTTCACTTGTTAACAAGTACATGTAGTTAAAACCTAAGGGGACCAATCACAAATAAGTTTTTCTAAATTTGTTGAGTTACATACCATGAGACTGTATTCAAAACATGGGCTTCAAGTGTTAACAGCAATGTCAAATATTCTCTAAGAGAAAAGAAAAGCAACTTTGTGAGTAAATGCCTTCACACAGCTATTCATGATGCATATGCATAAGCAGGGTTGAGGCACCTTATCAAAAGTCAGAGCCAATTTGGAACGCAGCCTTTAGTGTCTTTCCCGCTCAGCGTCTTTTCCCCTCCGAAACTACCGTTTCTCCATAGACAAAACAACAGGGGATCAGGAAAGCCTATGTAAAAGAACGGTTACAGAGAAGACGATCAAAGACGCGGGATGAAAAGCTTGATAAGTGGCCTTAATGCTTTTTCCTTGTTTTCTTCATAATCCTTAACCATTCTTGCTTAGAATGCTTGGTAAATTTGTACACAGTACATTCAAGCAATACAAAAATTATTTTGTTAAGCGATTAGTCCCCTTGAAGTACTTAAAACAACCCTACAGTAGTATCTGCACATCTTAGTAAAAGTTTATATGTTCAAAAATGCCGACAACAATATTGTATCATGCATCAACATAATATACAGGCAAGAAACCCAGATAAAACTTGACTAAAATAAACTCAGGTTTTACATCATTTCCTATGAAATGAGAGTGTAAAATTTTGTTGGAAGCTAGTATACACTATCACCATGTGACCTATCATGAACCAACAACACTTTTAATATGGAACCTTAAAAACTTTTATACGAAAATGTTGCTCAAATAATTTCTATAAAATGTTAGCATAAAAGATCACTTTGTCTGAAGCAGGAAAAAAAAAACTATAGCTTTTCAAAAAACAACTAGATGAATCTTCGACCACGCGTGGTCGAACTTTATGCCTCCGCATTACCAGATCAGAAATAAATGGCACTTCATGTTGCTTTATTTTCATTTATACAATGACATTTTTGACCTTGACCTTTGACCTTGAGACTCCAAAATCTAATCAGATCATTGTCCCTCCCATATGCATACCTATGCCAAGTTTGAGGTTGATCGGTCAAATGGTTGTTGAGTTATGGTGAAAACGAACCATTTCTATGTACATAATGACCTCTATGACCTTTGACCTTTGACCTTGTGACCCCAAAATCTAATCAGATCATCGTCCCTTCCATGTGCATACATGAGCCAAGTATGAAGCCAATCTGTCAAATGGTTCTTAAGTTATCGCGAGAACGAGCCATTTTTATGTGTATTATTACCTCTATGACCTTGACCTGTGACCTTGAGACTCCAAAATCTAATCAGATCATTGTCCCTCCCATATGCATACCTGTGCCAAGTTTGAGGTTGATCGGTCAAATGGTTGTTGAGTTATGGTGAAAACGAACCATTTCTATATACATAATGACCTCTATGACCTTTGACCTTTGACCTTGTGACCCCCAAATCTAATCAGATCATCGTCCCTTCCATGTGCATACATGAGCCAAGTTTGAAGCCAATCTGTCAAATGGTTCTTAAGTTATCGCGAGAACGAGCCATTTTTATGTGTATTATTACCTCTATGACCTTGACCTTTGACCTTGAGACTCCAAAATCTAATCAGATCATTGTCCCTCCCATATGCATACATGAGCTAAGTTTGAAGTTGATCCGTCAAATGGTTCTTAAGTTATCGCGAGAACGAAAACGGGACGGACGGACGGACGACCCGAAAACATAATGCCTCCGGCAACCACCTACGGTGGGCGGAGGCATAAAAATCTTTCCCTTTTTAGAAGACTGGAAGTGAGATGCAAAGGTCCATTCCAAGTAGAATATTGATGTAAATGGACAGGTAATAAAAAGTCCAGTATGTTACCATGTGTTATGAAAATGTAGTAAGGATATGACTTGATATTGAAATATCATGTTACTTAATATTTTTTTCTGATGTAAGCTCTAGTAGGGCTCTAAGCTTGATACATCATTCAGGTACTTTTAGACATGCCTGGTTAACATGTGAGACACAGAACAGCTAGGACAAGCTTAATAGAGATTTCTCTTAACTTATCCATTTCCATACAACATTGCAAAGGGCTATGCATCTATATACCTGATGATGAAAATTTTCTTTAAAGAAATTAAGTACTCAACGTGTAATAACTAAGGAACAGATAAAACTAATTCCAAACAACCTTTAAAAAACTACCAAAGTTACCAAGAGAATGCAAATGTCCATAACTGTGCTCTAAAATTTCAGAAGCATCTACATAAAAGATAGTTTGGTCAGTCTAATAAAAATTAAAACAAAATCATTTTCCCCTCCAATTTCAAATTATTTCAAAGTATGATTTTGCATTGATTAAGCAAAAGTTCATCATAATTTTCGAATGCACCCCAAGCACTTGTGATGTTTTATGATTGGGAAAGATAGCTTTAGTCATAGTAAAATCATACATGTAAATGCAATCACTATGTATGTGGAGAATCACTTCATAAAAGTATTCATATACCAATTTACTTGCAAATATAATTTACCGTATATTGTATCACTGGTGAACTGAGTCTCCACTAACAGCAAAACAATATTTGTGTTATGATTTATTTTTCTCATGAATTCATGATAGTATTTCAAATTCTACATAGCTACTTTCATTCATTTCCTTTTTTATTTTCATTCCATAAAACAATTGGAAATAAAACATTAGATTTCTCTAAGAGATTCATGTATGTTCTTCATGAGTAATAAACAATAAAAGATTTTGAAATGGAAAATGTATTAAAGCTTTACTATTTGAGTTGTCTTTATTCAATATTTTGTTATTTTCCTTCTTCATCTTCAGGCAATGATGAAAGAGGTTTTATTCATGAAAAAGATGTTATCTTTATTTTTGAACTGCATAGTCACCTGTGGCTATATTATTTATAATTCCTGAAGAAAAACAAAAAAACTTAATTGCACTTGAGTCTGTGTTGAATTGCATTCCACATGAAAACAAAACCAACATAAGTTGAAAATAAGGATCCACTCGACAATGACACTTATGAACCTTAAACTACTCAGATTTCTTACTACGTGTCCTGGTTTTTTTCAGGCAATTTAAGAATCCAATAATAAAACCAACCGTAAAAATCTCTTCAAAACCATCAAATGGTTTATCATGTGTGCTTCACACATTTTAACATATAATAACCCAATATTCTGAAAATATAAGTCAAAACTCTGTGATTCATCTTTGAAGAACCTTTTTGTTTTTCAAATATTTCAGCATGATTTCATTTGAATCTCAAAGGCATCATGCAGATACGACATTCAGCAAATGCCTTCTGAAATGCCTCTACACCCACCTTTTCACCGACTAACTTAATGATGTCTTATCAATTTCCTCTCCCTCGATTCCATACATAGCCCATGACATATTTGCACTTGTTTTGTTTAGGTTAGATCTCCTAATTCTTCCTTGGTTGCTGTACCACATTGATGGGCTTACTGCTTACATTCTTCTGATGTGTTGGCACAGGCTTCTCGTGGAAATGCTTGATAGCTTCAGGTGGGAAATCCTTGTTGCCCTGTGCCGGTGCCCCAGATATCAATATTTTCATGTCACTTGGGGGCGGGCTGTGTTTGTCAAAGAAATACAGAAAAACACAAAATGAAATTAAAATATATATGAAGGCATGAAGGGTTTCCTTCTTTCATAGGGGGTTTGGATTTCAATTTTAGGATCTTAATTCACAAGCCCCAAGCTGAGAAATTTTTTTAAGTTTTAGGGTCTGGACCAAAATTTTGTGCACCCAAGTGTCCTGGATGCCTGTTAGTGTCAAGTCCTAGGTAGGATTTCACTGCTAATGCTTCGCTGCAGTCGCTACAGCTGTTTCTGTAAAAACAGATAATGACAACAAAAATTAAGAAAATGTAAATGATAAGTTTATTGTCACTTGCATCATGGGTAAAATGAAAGGAAACAAACACCAACTAATCCTGAGTTCAATATCATTGCAAACTCATCGTCATATTACTGCATTACAATATAACCAAAGTAATCAGCCTTGTGGTGATAATATATAGCATTATTTTCATTGAAAGATTGGCAACGTGTACACTCAGAGTAACAGCTGTAGCCATTCTTTGAGTTCCCTGAACAGCTGTTTAATATTCTTGTCCTTCTCAGCATCTTTGCATTTGGCTTATCATCAGTTACTGTACCTTGGCTAATACATGTCTACAAATGTACAGTGACTTATCTGATATCAAATATTTTTGACCAGTAAGGGACCTTTGCTACAAATTCAGAATTACAATTTTCTCTTAAAATATCTCAGCACACATATTTTACTCTATACCAGAAGAATGTTACAGTCCTGCAGTGCAGTGATTCATGTAATCAAGATAACTATGCATTCTTGGAAGCAAAGTGTTCAATTCTGTAATGTGAGAGGAATATTGTAATGACATAAAAACTGAATAGGACAGAAAAAGTTATTGTAGTTTTATACTGGTGTAATATGTATTCTAAAAAAAAACCCTTCTGTCCAAGTATTCTTCTTCTTCTTCTTTCGTTAGGTTGAGTGGCAATCAGTCATATTTGACTATTGTCGCCAATGGCTCTACATGTTTATTTCACTTCTCTCTATTAAAACATTTACTCTATTATTTATTTTATTTCTAGTATTGTCTTTTTTATTCTTTACTTGTGTTTTTCAATACCTTCAAATATATAGAAATAATAGTAATCTTTATTTTGTCTTCTTCTTCTTCTTTCGTTAGGTTGAGTGGCAATCAGTCATATTTGACTATTGTCGCCAATGACTCTACAGGTTTATTTCACTTCTCTCTATTAAAACATATACCCTATTATTTGTTTTATTTCTAATATTGTCTTTTTTATTCTTTACTTGTGTTTTTAATACCTTCAAATATATAGAAATAATAGTAATTTTTATTTTTATTAAATTGGCCTAAAGAATCACACAAAAAATAACCACTATCTTCAGCCCAGTTCCAACTGCGCTTGCCCTGCTCTTTCCAAGATGCAATCTTACCAAATCGGCGCGGTACGTTGCTCCGATTTTTCGGTCAAGCCTAGGTAACTCGTCAAAGAGTTAACGTAGCCTTAAAGAGAAAAAAAGTATTAAAGAGAGAAAAAAAAATATAATAAAGGTATCATATGATGAGGATAAATCTTACCTCTTTCCAGTTGTTTCTTCATATTCTTCATCTTCAACGTCTTGTTCTTTGGGAGGTTTTTCATGATGCGGCTTTCCAGGTATCCTAACCCCTCCTACTTTCACTGCAAAACAAACATTAAAAAACATCAAAGATCTCTTGAAAGTTCTTTATTTTATTTTCAGTACTACTTTCAAGGAATATAGTTTACAAGGTTTTGAAGACTTCAAGATACCATTCCATATTCTATGTAATTATGCTGGCTTCTCAGTCTCACCCTTGTTACAAATATAAGTGACATAATTTCAACATCTGCTTGGGGAGGGGGGGGGGTGAATTAACATCAATACAATCCAATTTTGCAAACTTTTCTTTTACTTGTGATATTTCTTACTCATGACATGAAAATTTTCATATCTTTTTTTTTTTATCCAAGAAAAATATGAGTTGCCACAGCAATAAAGATTCTAAAACCCTGTCTTGAACTTTGAAGGCATCTCTTGGCTTAACAAGTGATACAAAGTTGAGGAATATTTTGACCCAAAATAACTTTCAGGCAATAACAATGATGTTCGTGATTTTTTTTTTTTAATGTGATTATGTAACAAACTTAATACTTTGAACCATCTAAAACAAAATATAGTAGTCTACAATAACAAGACTATGTGAATGATAACTATGTGTATCCCTTCTACCAGAGCTCGATCATGTGAAGTCTACCCAAGTCATGAGGTTGGCATGGCAGTGCCACAGCACAGGTACATTACAGTCGACAAGGTCTTCTTTTAACATGTTTAATACTTGTTTAATCAATTATCATGATTATGTTTATATTGTTATAATTATCTTTAGCCAGACAAATGACGCAATAAATCATTGTTTTTTGGTAAGTTTTAAGTTGTCAAAATAAATATGAGATGTGAAAAAACATCAATAAAACATTCAATTTCAAGATGTCACTTTTGTAGCTGAGAGAATTCAGCTTCATCACATAAGCGATGTAGTCACACTTTTTGTCATGAGTTCCCAAGATTTGGCCATGCCCGCTTGTACAGCGCTGTCACAAGTGACAGCGCTGTATTCTTATGAAAATGCTGAATAAAATAATAATAGATTGAAATAATAATCATGACATTAGCTTGTGTTGAGAAATGAGTATGTCAGGTGTATGTACTAGACCGAAGTGTTCTGTCTCTAACAGTCGTCGTTAGCCTCGTATTTCGGTAGGGTCGGCACTAACGACGACTGTTAGAGACAGAACACTTCGGTCTAGCTCACAACATAATAAACCACCGTCCAAGTCCAAGACCAGCTCCATCCACTGCCCACAGTGCCCAGCCTCGAGGTTACCGTTAGTTACATTCTGTAATACATGCATGGCGCACGGTGGTTAATGGTTAGCATTGTATTGCCACTGGCACTGCATTGGTAATGTACTACAGCAGTCGACTGTTTAACGTTAGAATGAAAAGCTCCTACCTGCAGGTGCATGCCCAGCCTTTAAATCTGGTTTTCCTGGTGATGACATAATTATGGGTTACCTCCTTCGCAGCCCAGGTCAGAGTAAACGAGAATAATTTATAGATAAACCAAAGAGTGAATTGGCTTCTGCTCAAACCAGTTGAGTTGTTATTGTCCCAGCAGCAGCAGTGCAGGGGCCAGGTGCAACGTCTGTCCACGAAGCAAGTACCATTGATCTTTAGCAGAGAGAAATCACTTCACGATAGTTCCGAAGTACATGTGCGAGGATCGAGCATAGTTCTAAGCTCTTTTTTTTTTTTTTTTTTTTTTTTTTTTTTATTGTTTGTGAAATTCAATAAAGTCTTATTTACTAGTAGTTTTTATCAAAACAGGGATGGATAGCCATGATTTTATAGGGGAAAAAAGAACAAAATGAAAAAGGACTAACCTATAAGGCTTTAGCGTAATGAGCAAAAAATTTTGGGCCCGTGTAGAAAAAAATATAATAATAATAATAATAATGATATACAACATTCATATTGCGCTTAATACATTGTTTCTAAGCGCATGAGAAAGGGAGAGCAAAAGAGAAAAAAGTGGAAGAACACATATAAAATACATTAACTAAGAAGAGGATTGCCTAACAAGATGAGTTTTAAGAAGTGTTTTGAATGAGTCTATATAGTGGAGGCCTCACGAATATAGATGGGAAGATATAAGGGAAGATATAAGGGAAGATATAAGGGAAGATATAAGGGAATATAAGTTGCAAAATAGTGCGGAAAAACCCAGATAATCATGTAATTTCAGCAACATTTGTAAATTAATGGTATCAAATTAGAAATAAACCACGTTTGAATTCTATTTCGGGGCAACTGCTCTCCCCCCCCCCCCCCCAGTACGACAGTGCTACAGGAGTCATGTGGAAGATTCCAAGCGTATTTAGCAGGAAGGTGGAATTTCCCTGATATGTGAGGAAACTTTTAAAAAAAAGAGTGGAACCGATGGCAGCTAGCTAGCAAAAAATCATGATGAGACGGGGGTGTAAAAATAAAATGACACTTTTGAAAGACACCTTTAAAAGCTATTACTGTCGTATTAGCCTGATTTTTCTATTCATTATTATGTAAACAGTTGAAGGATATAACTAGGGGAGCGTTTCATGAAGAGTTTTGTCGGTGATTTTCACTGACAACTGTTATAAGTTACTGAAAATCCTCCCATCTGATTGGCTTAGAGCAAATTAGTCTGTGAAAATCACTGACAATTAAGGCTCTTCATGAAACGCTCCACAGGTTTTTGTGAATTTTCTTTCAGTAATATCATTTCGTAAAATAATGCATTGAATGAATTATTAGATTTTCACTGCTTGAAAAATTGAAGCCACAAACTTTGTGTTTGTCGGTCGGTATTCAGAAGACAGTTAAGCATGCCTCCCGTCATTTCTGCCAACTCTTCGCTCCTGGTATCAATTACTCTAGAGTGAAACTCTGGAGTGAAAGAGGTGCAGTGGAATTTCAACTGCAATCATAGATGTCAGGCTCTGAATTCATTACTGACACACACAGAGTTTGGTCTCAATTTAAAAAGAGAGAGAGAGAGATAATCTAATGATATATTCAGAGCATTATACAAATATCACAGTGAAAGAAAGTTCATTAATTTTTGTGATTTTTCCTTCATTAATATTCTTTTCCTTTATTAATATTAATACTTAAGATAAATTTTTAAACCTTTAACATTACAACTTAAATTCGGGCTAATGCGAGTTATGAGTTTTGATTATTAATGTTCAAAAGTGTCAAATGCCCGGGGTCAAATGTTTGAGGTTTAAAAAATTACCCTGCATATCTCCTGAGTCTTCGGTGGTCATCCGAATCTCGATCGCGCGGTGCGGGGGGGGGGGTGACAAGATTTCTACCCATGTCTAATTGAAAAGAGTCGAGTTTACTGGAACTACTCCCCCCCCCCCCCCCCCCAGCCTCCGCATGCCCTCTGAGGTTGTAAAAGTAGTTCTCGTGCAGAACATGGAGGAACAGTAATGTATGGATTACAATCTTTTCTCCCTCTGTCATGGTTACTACTCCCTATATTGCGTGCTTGGTGGAGCTGAGTAAGCCCTCTCGGTAACTTAAGCTCTCTGATAGCAAGTTCTGCACACGTACACGTTTTGCTAGTTTGCATCATGGATATGTTTAGGGTATGTTTACATGTGTATGTAGATAACGGTTTCAGGCGAGAGCCCTCTAGCCGGGGCCCTCAAGAGCTTCTAGAAGCTCTTAAATTTCGTTTTCTAATATGGCCGAAAGTTGTAATTTTCCCATGTGGTCACCGTCAGGTTAGGAAAGTCCCAAAGTTTGTTGGTTGTTGTTGTTGTTGTTGTTGTTTTTTTTTGTTTTTTTTTTGGGACGGGGGTGATGAGCCATAAGTTCATGGTATCTGGGAATATCTTTTAATTAAATGAACTTTTTATAACTTAATAAATAGGCTATTGGTAATCAATATGTCAAGCGACTTTGATGTTCAGTGCATGAAGTTAAAATTAGTCTTTTTCAATTGATTTACAACTTGATTTACAACAGCACTAGCCCACAATACAATTATATTTAAAGGACCAAAACTATGGAATGACCCCCCCCCCAGAATTAACTAACAGCAGCTCATTGTGTACATTGAATTAAACACAAATTAAAACTATCCCTCCTAAATACTTACGCGATGTCTCCTTAGTCCCTTAGTTCCTTAGGTGTGTGTTTTGTTTGTTGTTTGTTTGTTTACCTTGCCCTTTTCTTCTTCTTTTCCCTTTTTTTGTACTTTTTTTTTTTTAATAGATCTCTCAAAATAACACGAAAATATCACAGACTTTTCTTTAAACCTTCTAGGGAATCTTTAATTACAAACTCAGCTTTTTATTAGATTCACTCATATTTCACTTTTTTAATTAATTTGTCTTAAGCTCATGGTGAATATATTAAGGTCTACGTGTTTGTATATTCCAATTTCCCCCTTTGTATTATGAATCGTCTTATTTATGATGTCATTCATATGTATATTTATGTATTATTTCTCACTTGCATGTATGTGAAATATGAAAATAAACTGAAACTGAACTGAACTGAAACTTCAGCACTATCTGATATTGCCTACAGGTATATTGCATAGATGTAAGATATGGGGATCTGAGAAATCTGATACATGCCCCAGTTTAATTTAAAATGCCCCTTGAGCTTATCGACTTAGCCAGCCATCGCTGTCGGACTGGAATGGGGAATCGAGTCACCCCTGTCCAAACAAGCCAAGTTTAGCTTCCAATTGACAGCTGAGCTGGGACGGGGAAGAGGGTGTGGGAATGGTGCTATAAACCAAGTTCACCCGATCATAAATGTGCACTTGGAGAGTAAATTAATGATTCTATTTCATTCATTATTGTAAAGCACTTTGAGCATTTAAGACGCTATATATGAATATCAATATGTATGCATTATGTATCCACAGTTCAGCTGCATAGGGCGGGAATGGGGGGGGGGGGGATACCCCTGTCCAAGTAGACTAGGCAGCTGACCTGGCCATCAACAACTGCCTCTTTACATACACACACCTTTTTCTTTGAATATTTTTTTTTCATAATAACTAGAAACAATTGGAAAACCTTATAGCGGCTGAAGAGATGAACCTTTCAAGATCTCTATATCTGGCAACTATAAGTTTAGAATGACGAACGCGAATATACTTTGACATTTTATCGCAAACTTGATTCGTGCAATCTTGTGTTAGTTAGCAGCAGATGACGAAATTGATGTGACTTTAACAAAATGGAGATGCAAAATGATGAAATTGCATGGACATAATTTGAATGAGTGACCACCGACAGAACTGAACATGAGATATGCAATATCATGAATTTCAAGTCTGGGACCAAATTGAATTTAAAAAGGTGCGCGAATACCCTGACGGAAAAATAGATACTTTTGGGTAAGTTTTGGCATATTTTGGATCACGGTCAGAAAAAGAATATTGCACTAAATATAAGTTCTCATTTATGCAGTCTGCCATGTAAACGTGCAAGTTTTATGATCATTCCTAATTCGAAGATGAAACAGCGGTACGTGTTTTTGTCATGCCTTTCTTCCGCCTGCAAAACAAAACAACAAAGGTAAAAATTTCAGTCGTGTCCGCGTAACACGTTCTATACCATAAAATTCGCTGAGAAAGAAAACAAAACAACAAATAACAGTATAAGCTTTCTGTGGCAATTGATTTTTTTTTTCAAAGGTATAAAAGATGCATTAGATAATTTTGTTGGGGCGCATTCCCCTCCTACATCTTTTAATTTTTTTATTTGATTTGATTTTTATTTATTGATTTATTGCCACATGTTGTACATATACAAAAGAACAAACAATATAACTAAGTATACGAGTTGGTAACAATATTACAAAAAATATATATATATATACAGTAGTGTAGTTTGTTATTATTTACAATTGAGCGGATATGATTTTTATTCTACGTTAATGACATTCCAGATACAGTATATTCTGCAGCTAAGATGTTTGCCGACGATACAAAGATTTACCGACAGACAACATCTAAAGATGACTGTGACTCTCTCCAAAGAGACTTAGATGCCCTTTCTGCATGGTCCAAATTGTTGTTATTAGATTTTAATGCAGAAAAATGTGTTGTTCTACGTATAAGAGCAGCTATTAGATACCGGTACTCAATAAACGGAGTGTACCTGCAGGAAATATCAACTCAGAAGGACTTGGGTGTCAAAATTAGCAGTACCCTAACTCCAACTGAACATGTTCAAGATCTAGTGAAGAAGGCCCGTCGAAAGATTGCCATGTTCCGACGTTGTTTTACAGGACTAGACGAGCTTAAATTCACTATTTTGTATCAGTCAATATTATTATTCATCCAGGGTTGGAATATGCATCTTCAGTATGGAGCCCAAGTACCAAGAAAGATGTGGAATTACTAGAGAAGGTGCAGACAAGGTGTTTACGTCTGTGTCATAAGGAAATTTCAGTGGGCTCTTTACAAGTGAGGAGGAAGAGAACTGATCTTATTGATACATACAAGTTTCTCAGTGGATAATACAAAACTCCAGCTCATAAGTTTTTCTCTTCCCCAAACAAACAATTAAGAGGTCATTCTAAGAAATTATTCCATAGACGTTCCATAATTAAGTTAGCTGGGCACTTCTATGTTAATAGAGTGGTGGAATCCTGGAATGCTTTACCAGAAAACATAATATCTGCACCTACAGTGGCTACCTTTAAGTGTTTTTGAGAGCCCTTCCCTTAAGAGCAGAGGGGTAATCTACCAAGTATACCAAGTAAGTATACCAAGTAAATATTAAAGATTATTGACAAGGAAAAAAAATATATAATATGTGAAAACGAGGGGCTTATTGTCATTGTAATTATTTCACCATAATCAACCACTAAAATGTGGGAATTTAGTTCATGAAATCGTGAGAAAGAAAGAGAGAGAGAGAGAGAAAGGTGTGGCGATCTGTCCGAATCTATGGGTGGAACCCCACCCGGGAAAATTCGATTGTGTCGAGTTTGAGGTCGAGTAGTCCAGTGTGGCGGGCGGGTTGTCGAGGCTAGGATCGCACTGTCCGCTGGTCGAGTTGTTAGAACCTCTCTATTTCTGTCGTTGTTGAAGTAGGCTAATGACATTATTGTTTTGCAGTTTCTTGAACGTGTTGTTGGCGAACTAATTAGATCATCATTTTTCTTCTGACACATCATCGTTGTGTTCAATATGGGTGGTGGAGATTTGGTGAGTTTTGACGATGTTTTCTCTGCCGTCTGTTAGTAAATCTATGTGAGATAGCCTCGCATTAGTTTATAATTATTAGTGTGATCGTGAGTGTGAGTACGGTGAGTCGCACTACATGAATGTGTATAAGTGGGACACGTATGTTCGGTAAACAACCAGTGAGGCGACCAAATGTGAATTTTGAGTAGGCGAGTGAGCGAGCGGCGACACTTTCTAAAACCGGGGGATGTATGCATTGCTTTTCAAATCCTGCAGAGGATTTGGTAATCCTGGGTTTTAGGGGCATAAAATATATGTATATATATTAGCGGCCTCTAACTTCAGCCAAATCATCCCAGCTTACTATGGTCAGCTAAAAGGGCAAATATTCAAATTTGACTGAGCCGTTTTCATCATTTTTGTCTCGCCTGTTTTAGCTGAGCCTTGCATTGTGATCTTGAAAACGGCTAAGTCAAATTTGAATATTTGCCCTTTTAGCCGACCATAGTAAGCTGGGATGATTTGGCTGAAGTTAGAGGCCGCTAATATATACATATATTTTACGCCCCTAAAACCCAGGATTACCGAGGATTTTTTTTTCTAAAAAATAAGGCATTATCGTGAAATAAGTCACCAGCCCATTCACCGCCGTTTATTTCGTCAGTGACAGTGACTGCTGGTGACTTCTTTCCACTGACTAGTGCGAGCGCACACGCAAAAAGAGAGGTGACTTATTTCATGATAAGGCCAAAGTCGAATCAGTTTGATACACTCAAACTGGGTCTGTGCTACAAATACTACAAGTTTAACCACATTCAATGTTAATTTTTCAGTTTTTCAGTTTTGAAATTGAAATTACGGCACAAATTAATCTTAATATTATCAATTTTAGTTTCATTCTATCAATTTGCCCATAAACTATTTTATAATCGATAGCATCTATGAAGCATCATCATTGTATACCATGCTTTTTAATTCAATAATTGTATCCCTTTTGCAGTCAAAATCCTTTCAAATTTCATGGCTCATACAAAAGCATTTTTTTTTTTTTTTTTTTTTTGCACAAGTTGGTATCAATATGCATATAGCACATCAATTTATTTGATAGACGATAGACATCTCAAACGCTAGAGGAGAACACCCCCCCCCCATGTTTCAGTCCTCAGTGCTCTTACATAAAAGGGGATGGATATAGCTCGACACTGGGGCAGACTCGATTTTAAGCATCAAAGGGCAATCCTCACTTGGGACTTTAAAAGAGCCTCACATTTCAGGTTCTGCAGGATTTTACATCATGAAATTTCACCATTGTCTCTTCAGTAACTACTTTTATGACTTTGCACTTTCCCATCAAATCAATGAGTAAAGGAAATGTCTGTGAAGGTTACTCATGCAGAAATGCACACAAGTATTTGTGATCAAATCATCTCTCATTCTGTCTTGATTTCGTGCTGTGTCTGAAATGTTCTAGGATAGGTCAATTTTGTCACGGATCCTTTCAAAATGGCCCACTCTTAAAGTGAGTGGCACAAACATACATGGGGACACCATACATGTATAACAAACCTGAGAGTGAGACAGTAAATCTAAATAAGTTATACCTCACAGTGATACATATCTGACATTTCACTTCAGACAAAATACTGTCAGAAATTAATGATATAATGTAAAGTATATTAACTGTCAAAAAAATACAAGATATTAAAATTATCAATTCTTACCCAAACATAATCTTGTATTTAGTGGTAATTTTAGTTTTATGTTGAACTCAACTCCAGACTGAATTAATTCTTAAGTTTCTCTTTATATGCATTGATCAGAATATGAAAAAATCATGGCATCCTCAGAGGATGGACAACCAAGAGAAAGTTTGGAAGAAAGAGATGGAAGAGAAGAAAGAACGACAGAAGATGATAGAGCTCAAGAGACAAATGCGGGAAGAGAGAGACCTGGAAGAATTGAAGAAACAGGGAGAGGACAGTGGTGTTCTCAAGTAAGTCATTATATTATTTAATTTCTTTGTTAACCCATTCGTGACAGGAATTATTTAAAGCCTAATTTGATCAGCTTTTATTCTTCAAATTGGCAACACCAACATTTTTATTTTATTGCTACATTTTTCTAATAAAACGTCATGTATCTGAAATGAATATAAATTGACAGAAATTATGATGAGAAGTCAAAAAGTTGCCAATTTGCAGGGGAAAACGGTGATTTCCAACCTATCACATTGCCAATTTAAGGATTTCAATGCTTATTTTCCTTTATAAAATTTTCAGCATCAAACAACGAGTATTGACGCAACCAAAATGGGCACAGTTTGTGTAGAATTTTTTGTTCTTTCTGCTCATGTATTTGGTATGATTTTTAGGGCTTTGCATCAAAAGATATTAGGCCAAACCACAAAATGTGGACCTCTGTCACAAATGGGTTAACTGATTAACAGACATCTTAAGAAACCTCTTTTCTGTTAGAAAAGACAATCAAGAGATGGCCAAATGAAAGCTGTGACATCCTAGTATTCTTATGCCAGGAACAAATTTTTACTAGATAATGTTCACTATTTCTACAACTTTCAAAATGATGTAGAGGTATCAAGATGAACAAGCCCCAAATATTATCCCTACTTGACCATGAGGTTCCTCATGTCAATATATAGTATCTTTAGATATCCATACTGACAGGAGCAGGAGTTGGTCTAGCAGTAACGTCCGCAGTCAGCTCTTTGTCTTCGCCTACAAAATGACTCTGATCAGACGCAGGTTTGAGTCTGAGTTACGTCTTGGGGATGATAATATTAAAGGTCGGTCCCAGACATAAAAAAATCTATCTGATTGTTGCACGTCTGTAAAAACTCGATTTCACACGCATGCATATGTGGTTGCTTTCAGGATTGTATATTTGAGGTTATATCGCCATGTTAACTGAGCAGAAATTGATCGTAATGAATTTTGTAATTCGAATGTAGAAAAAAGAAGGATCGAGTTGACTGGATGTACAACCAACCAAAGGTCAATGAAGAAGATTACCTGTTGGGGAAGAAGGTTGATAAAGCCATCATGGAACATCAGGAAACAAAGGTAATTATAAAACAAACGTAATTCTGAGGCAAAATACACAGAGTAGATGTATCATCTTTTTTGGTCTGATGGTCTCTGTGCTGATTTTGCCACACAGAGAAAAATGGGCTCCCAAAATTTCAGCCAGTGTCCCAAATATTTCATGATTTTGAAACATGGAGACTAATCCTAAGTTCAAGATGGACCACAGATTGAAAAAAACAGTAGTGTTGAAGTCTGATCAATTCACTTGAAATAGTTTTATGTTTACATCTGTCGGTGTAAGAGTGTAGCACTTGACTATGTATGAGAATTCATTTCAGCATATGTTTGGAGTCCGTCTGTTTTCTTACACAAGTCCTGTAAAAAGCTGTTTGCAGTAATCACCAAAATGGTAAGAATGTAGTTACCCCCATGTCCCCCTCCCCCCTTGAATCAAGTTTCTTAACAAATTGTATTTCATATATTACCTGAAATCAACTTAGCTTTATGTTTTGTTGTATTTGTTTCTTAATGTAAGGCTAAAGAAGCAGCTAGTGGAGGAGGACCAAGTCTGGTTGTAGATATGGCAGCTAAAGTGAAAGATGACCCCCTCTTTGCTATCAAGTAAGTCTATCAGGAAGAATGAATAAAAAGTTTTGCTTACACATGACATGAGTCACATGACATGCATGAATCTGACACATACAAATGGTTCTTAATTTTAGAAAAAAATCTGGAGAGCCCTCTGGAAAAGAGCAATATAGCTATGAAATAGTAGTGATAGTAATTAAATATATGATGCTATCTGATTGAAATGCCATGTTATCAATGATTAGCCAAAAACATGAGGTGTTCAAAACAGTAGGCAACACATTACCAAGAAATGTTGCTTACAATGTATCATGCATATATGTATAAGGCTAAGCATTAAAGAAAGCTATTCTTGTATGACTGCCAAGAGAACTTTGAATGTCACCCCTGTTCACGATTTTGTCAAGATGTTATAATTGCATATATGCTCATGAGCAGACATTGCAATTCTGCATATCCATTTTTCAATAGATTCTTCTCTCTCCTCTCTCTTGTTATTATTATTATTGTTGTTGTTTTTATTATATTTTATGCTTGAATTGTAGAAAGCAGGAGATGAATCACAAGAAAGCTCTCATGAATAACCCAATTAGAATGAAACAACTCCAGCAAATGGTAAGAATATGGATGGAAAATTTTTTTCAAATTTGAGAAGAATAATCATGTCTTGAAAATATGCATATGATCTGGGAGAAGCAAAGATTAATAAGTGAATAATTAATTTTAATTCATTAGCTACGGTACTTCCATTGTATGAGACACCAAATTGGATTATTAAAAGGATTTTTTATGGTTAAAGAATTTTAGTAACTCCTTGTTTCTTCAGAGCAATTCTCACCAATCCAGTTGTATATTATATCACTTTCTATGGTAATTGAAATTAGAGCTGTGGAGGAGATACTGCTCAGTACCTTACATGTACGTTCTCCTCATTTCACAGAATTTTTTATCTTATATGCCACAGAATGTATACTTAAAATCCATGAAGGTGCAGGATGCTTCATATGTCTGATCATGAAAAGATTTTGAGTTGCGAAAATCTCTGTCATGATTTTTCCCATTTATTTCTAGTTAAAAGCACAAGTAGCAACTAAAGAAAAAACCAAGAAAGCTAAGAAGAGCAAGAAGAAATCAAGAAAACCATCTAGTGATAGCGAGAGTGAGAGTGATTCTTCAAGATATATGAGGACAAATAGGAAAAAGAAAAAGAAGGACAGAAGGAGAGACTCCAGTGAATCATCAGAGGAAGAGGAGAGGAGAGACAGAAAGAAGACATCAAAGAGGAGCAAGGAGAGGAGAGATTTTAGTGATAGTGATTCAGAACAGGATAGAAGAAGAGAAAAAAGGATGAAGGGAAGAAGAAACCAAGAAAGGAGAAACTTTAGTGATAGTGATTCAGAAGAGGATAGGAGGAGAGATAAAAGGAAGAAGGAGAGAAGAAACCAAGAAAGGAGAAACTTTAGTGATAGTGATTCAGAAGAGGATAGGAGGAGAGATCAAAGGAAGAAGAGAAGAAACCAAGAAAGGAGAAACTTTAGTGATAGTGATTCAGAACAGGAGAGAAGGAAAGAAACCAGGAAGAAAGAAAGAAAGAGCAAAGATAGGAGAGACTTACATGGAAGTGACTCAGAACATGAGAGGAGGAAAGACAGAAGGAAAGAGGATAAGAGCAGACAGAGGAGAGATGACAATAATGACTCAAGGGATGAAAGGAAAAATAAGAGTTCCTCATCTCATCATGAACCAAGGAAGATCATTCCTCCAGGCTATGGACTCATAGTGAGTACTTTTATTCTGTAAAGATTATTTTCCCTCATCCTCATGTTCTGACAATATACTCTGATGATAGCTACAGCACCAGAATGAAAATAATATTTGTGAATTTAATTTCTCTGCAACATTAGTTGTAAAGTATGTGAATAAAAGAATAGCATTTAGGATTTGAGTAATGACACCAGAGAGGAGTCAATACTGTAGTTGTATTTTTTTCTCTCTAGTTTATAGATAATGAATTCAGGAAAATGTCTTGACAGTTTGTAGAGAACAAAATACTAGTAATTCTTTCAGAAAAATGGATGTTTTGCCAGTTTGTAGGCATTAGATTTACATGTATTCATTCATCCCTTGAAATGTATCCATTTTATTTTACAAGTTGATGTCTTTGAATCATTTTCAGGGAGGGAACAAAGCACCAAGAAGACGAAGAGACAGCAGCAGTGAGAGTGATCATCATTCCTCTGATAAGCACCAAAGACATGGTGATAGGAGTAGAGATAGGAGAAGGTCACGGAGTAGGTCAAGATCACCAATCAAAAACAGGAAACCAAAGTAAGTCAAGTATCAGCCTATTCTGGATTTTCTGCAATGATAGTTTGATTTCCTCATGACAATCTATTTGTATTTTATTTTTTCATGAATGTTTTTTTCACCTCAGCTATTTTATATTTTTAAGGCTTTTACAGCTTTTTGGAAGAGAAACCTCTCTTGTAAATTTTTACTGGGGCATTGGCTAACTTTGTGAGTAGCTGATTTAAAAAATTCTCAAACTAAGATGAAACATGTCTATGAGTACTTGTATTTGTACTCAAAAACCCTGAAACCAACCATAATTTGGAATGAAAAAGTGTAAGTTAGACGCAAACGGCGATTTTATTATCCTTTGTCTCATGAGACAATCACTGAGAGGACCACTTTGCTTGAATTTGAAAATGCCATTATGTGCCTCCTGCCGCTTGATTTGCCAATACATACAGTACGGTAAGGCGAGTCATATGCGCGTGCGCACTCCTTATGTCTATTCTGTGCAACCGACCCTCGTATAGTTTTCAAACATTGGTTCACATTTTTTATATTTAGAAATACTTCCTGTGGATATTATACTTTGAAACTTTCAGACTGGTATTTTACACTATAACCCTCATGTTTATCCCATTTTCAAGTAACAAAACAAAATTTGTTTAAATCATAACAATGTTAGCCAATGCCTTTAAGTAGTTTTTGTATTTGTTTAATTGTTAACATTTAATCTTAAAAGAAATATATTCAATCTTTTATATGGTTTGTAGAAATGAATATTGACCTTTTATACTGCTTTAAACAAAATAATCAAATAGTGTTTAGGTCAGTGTGGGATTGATATGCTTATAGAACTTTGTAGTAAAAAAAAAATTATCTATTCATTAAACTGCATTAATTATTTTATTGTGTTTGATAGGAAAATGGATGCAGAAGAATTAGAGCGGCGCAGAGCAGAGATGATGGACAATGCCAAGTGGAGAGATGAACAAAGAAAAGACAGGGTATCAAGATATAATGTAAGTTTAATGTCAAACTCTCAAACATCACATATCTATACTTGAAGGGCATGTTCTGTAATGCAGTTATTTGAATGAAAAAATAACCAGTTGCTACTTTGATTTTTGAACAGGCAGTTCCCTCCTTGTTCACTTCTCTTGTTGTATTAGTTGACTTCAGAAAAGCAAACTTCAAGCAGGTTAGAATTGTTATCAGTTTAAATTGCGATGTAAAATTAAATCAAAGAAATTTTATGAATCACTTTTTGGACCTATTGTGGATGTTTTAGGCTTAATTTTGTTTATCCCTAATGCATTGGTGTATTAAGGTTGTTTTAGTTCTTGCATCAAAATTTTTGCTAAATCTTCCCTGTATTGATAAGAATGCTTGAGGTATGATATACGCACTTTGCAACCTCTGTTATGATATTCCTTGTACTGGTGTATTTCATTTTGCAGGCTGAAGAAAGAGCAGAGACTGAAATGGAGAAGAAGAAGACCAAGGATGCAAAGTTTCTAGAGTGAGTGCATTTTGTAATTGCTCCTTGAAAATATTTTGTAATCTTTGTAATCTTTGTAATATTTTTAAAAGCATAATCAGGAGTGTATATCAGGCATATTTTGCTTCCAAAACATTTTTTAGATGCCTTTTCCCTTTTTTTGTAAATCGTTTATAAGATGTACTCCTGTGAGTGGATATGTGTTATCAGATCAGAGCATTAAATCTTTCCATAAATTTTTGTTTCTGTATATTTTTTTATCCTGTATGTTTATTAATCTATTTATGATATTTATACAGGGTGACCCATTATCACCAAAAGTGGTAGTCTTCCTTGAGGCCCTGGTAACAATAAAAGTAACAATAACAGTCAACAAAATCATTAAAATTAAACTCTTGTATTTGGGTTATTCATTTATTTATGTATGGGAGGGGATCAAAATTATAATTTAGTTTTAAACCTAGTTGAAGTGTGGTATAAGTGATCATGAGTGAATAAACTATATGTAATTTTGTAGTCAGTCATCATGAGGTATTATTTTGATGAATTAGGAGCACAGCCATATATATTGTTCTTATGTATTCATCTCGAATTTTCAGGACAATGCGGTTACCAAGCAACAGCTCTGTGGAGGACCAGATTAAGAGGAATGTTTTCAGCATCCAGCGAACCAATGCAGCCTTGGATAAAAACTTTGCAAGAAGATAACATTATTGATCTGGGCATTATATGAGTTCTTGTTAGGGGGGGCACATTACTGGCAGTATCTAAATAAAGATGTAATGCTACGTTTACACTATGTTCCCAGCGGCCACGGCAGACACGTTTGCCTGAAACGTAGTGCTCCATGGGATTTCAAAAATTTTTGCTTTCTGTCGGACCATCTTCCAAGTTTTGTTACGGCCTATTACGTCGTCACGTTTTGTTGCTTTCATCCATCCGCACCGTGACTACCATGGCAAAGTTTTTGAAAGTTTAATAATCTGGCCTGGCATTCATAGCAATCACAGACTGTCATGTTTGCCCATCCCGTCCCCCTGCATTGTGTCACGTCCATCCCGTTTTTCATCCCCCTGCGTTGTGTCATGTCAAATTCCGTTTTGTCCACGGTTGCTAAAAGCGCCTTGAGCACTCCACAGATTTGGCGCTATACAAAAATCTGGCCTGGCATTCATGGCAATCATGAACTGTCACGTGTGCCCATCCCGTCCCCCTGCGTTGTGTAACGTCTATCCCAATTTCGTCCCCTGCATTATGTCATGTACATCCCATTTTGTCCACGGTTGCCAGAAGCGCCTTGAGCACTCCACAGATTTGGTGCTAGACAAGTGGCATTTATTATTGTGATTATTAAACATGACTGCCATGGCTGCCGGAAACATAGTGTAAATGTATCATTGTTTTAATATAATTCTGTCATGTGACCCTCCACCACAAAATGACCAATAAGTGTGAAATTTAACGTTTTTACAATTTAACATAGTTTGAAAGCTTTTTTGGTCGATATATAACTTGCCTTGTCAGGACCAAGCAAACCCTTTGAAATTACCATAAGAATGAGAGCTTGTCAGACAGGCAAATCACTAGAATAATAGAGAAACAGGATGTAAAGTGGAGTGACCATTCAGGAGTGCCACACTGGTGTCCTATTGTCTGTTTCACTATCAAGGTTGAATAAGAATTCCCTGGTATTGACTATGAAGGGATTATCAGATAAGGCTCAAACTTGGAATAGTTTCAAAAGAGATATACTGCTCTCCTTGTATAGATTTTCGAAGCCACAGAGTTGTGTCCACAAGTTCCTGTGAAGGTTTTATCCAGCATGCTGACATACATTTATTTCAGAATCCCCTCAAATGGTAATTTCAAATCAAAAGAAAAACACATTTCCACATTACAGATGGCTTCCAAATTTAGTCAAATGGTAGATCAATAAATGAACTATCAGAAAATATCACCCCAAATCAGTTTTTCAACCCCAAGCTCTCTATTTTAGCTGTTTACTCTGAAACTCCTATTGTGACTTATTGGTTGTGTGGTGGAGGATCACATATTGATACCTGTAAGGCTTGTTCACATGTGCATCAGTAAACCGCTTAAAAAACCCTAGAATTTTGAAGTGGCTGCATGTTTCTATCAAACAGGTGAATGAGTATACACTTCTTTGTGTCACTCTTTGCTACTTTCCACATACTTAGTACTCAAAATAATGCATGTTTGTTTTGTTTTTTGTTTTGGTTTACTGTTGCACATCTGGACGAAAATTTCTGCACCAGTTTGGGTGCACATGATGCTTGCTCCATGAGCTAGTATAGTTATTGTATATAAGCCAAACTTGTTTTAAGTACATGCAATTTGAAGTGATTAAATAGTTTTTAAAGGAAGATGAAAAATATTGTTTATTCTTCTTATGAATGTTTGTACCTACTGTGATACAGGTTTCGACACCTATTTCAAGAATTCATTCCATACCTTGTTCAAAATGTATTGATTGTGATATGCTATTCCATCAAATATTTGTATAACATCAGCATTTCATGCCATTTACAACAAAAAAATTATTTTGAATAAATTCTCATATTGTCCTATTTAAAATAATCAAACTTTTTTCTCCCATTTATAAGTCTTCTTTGTTATCTGGGATGCAACAGGATACATTGAAATTGGTGAATAAGTATACTTATGGCATTAGAATCTACTGACCAAATTGTGAACTTGTCCTCAGAGAACATTCATTGTATTTGAAACAATTTATGCTGTAATATGTATTTGATTTTCCTCAAATTCCTCCTGATATCTTTCTAATGTGCCCCCCCCCCCCACCCCACCCCTTAGTTATATCAACTTGTTTTAAAGCTGGACTTCTCCTTTAGTAAAATCATTCCTTGAAATTTCTTGTACATTTTTAAATCCTTGCTTGTTTTTTTTTTATGTGTGTGTGTGTTTTTAAAGATTCCTTGTTTTTCAGATAAATTAATGATGGGTGAAAAACATACTTGGATTTCAGGCACAGATATAGACAACAAAAAACCATCTCATGATAAGCTTTTATTTACAACTAAATCATTTGTTATTTGTTAATGAATACTTTGAAAGTATATTGTGATACAAAACAAATGTGAATATGAAGAAAAATTATTTTTAAAATAAACCTGTATACCTCTAACACAGGACAGAGACTCCAAACCCTTTTTAAACAAAGAAACTTTTATCAGGTATCTTTAACATCTTTTATGAAATTAATAATATCACCATGTAAACTTCTTACTACCAAGCTTGAAAAAAAAATAGATTTGAAACCTTGAGAGAAGAAAAGCATAGAAGACATGTCGCATGACCTGAATTCCATATACATGTACCAGTAGACAAAATCCTGAGATTTTAGGGTTTGTATGGTTGTATAAAACAATTGTTCTCATGCAACTCAAAGCTTTGTCTGCCTACACAAAATGGATGCAAATGAATATGAGAGTACTTGATCCATACCCAAGATTTCAATTCATGTCTTGAGTAGTATATGTATTTCTGGAGATGATTGAAGCTAGAATAAGCACAATTGTCGGTACTCGCAAATAATGAGAAGGGGAAATGAGTTACAGAAACATTACCCTCTTCCCTTACTTATTACTTCTATTGTTAACCCACATACATTATTATGTATCATGACTCATTGTTTCCCTAGGATAAATGCTCACAAAATGTTTTTGTGTTATTACAACTTCAAGATAACCCATAGTTCTGGTCATGTGACTACAATTAAACCTCTACGAAGCAATAGGGAGGTTGATTAAATAATACATAAAAATAGGAGTGTACCTGGAGGCTTCCAAATCATCGAAAGCTAAATCAGTTCAACATGGTGAAAAACACATGCACTGCATGCAGATATGTGTATATGGGACTACATACAAATGTTTTGGTGGAACACCGTTTCTTGTCATATTTCAAATATGAGGGCATTTGGAGAGTAATCCTTTTTTAGGGGGACATTATTCTACGATATTCTTCCAAACTGACAGCATAAAGTTGCTTTCACACATGATGCGACAGTGTGATGTAACACTGTGGCGCCACACTGTTTTGTCTTCACACATGATGGGACTTTGTGTCACCACATATGCTAATGAACGCGCATTAACACGTCGACTCTCAATTAGAGAGCATATTGTCAAAACTTGCACAAGCAATCTCATGGCAACAATTTCTGCACTAACTTTTCAGAAATTTGATTGGTGCGCATTTTTTTTGTATCTAGGCAGCAAACAAAAGTGTGTCCTGCCTCGGCGACATTTTTTTGTCGCCCCATACCCCATAGGCTTGTACACAAAATAGTGTGGTGACACAGCGTGTTACCACACTGTCGCATCATGTGTGAAAGCACCTTAAGACTGAGAAAGATCACAAATTATTTTTCACCTCCTCCTGGACCTGGGGCTTCTTTTGATTACCTTTCTTGCTTTTTTGTTTTATGAAAATGCATGTGTGCATAGAGATCAGTGTGTACATAAAGCACCTAAGCAATTAATATACACTATCACATAATAAAGCAAACTAAACTCTGAATTTGGAAACTAAATTTACAGTGATATACAACATGAAATGACAGCTTGGTGCTAAATGAAATTCTTTTACACATCATCTGACAAACAGGTAGGATGAAATGACCCTATTTCTATTCAATGGGGAAAACCATTTGCAGGAATGGTTTTCATGAAATATTTGGAGGGAATATGGAAAGAAACTAAATTTTCTAAAAACTAAAGAAACATTTTCCACAAATGTTCTTTAGATACAACTACATGTACATGCATAACATACAAAGTGTTGTGACTTCACCTTGTGAGTATGTGACCCTTTATTTGTGATTAAAATCTTTCAAAGGGAGTGTAATACAGACAGAATGAATGAATAGTTACATCCTTCAAGACAGCAGTTACTGAGAGTGATGGTGATTTAACAACATAACAAAAATGTTAAATGAATTGCTTGTCCTACAAACATAGGCAAAATGCAAGGTTATTTGACATCATATCTTGAATGCACATGGAGCCTTACATGAAAAATCTTTAAAGAAATGGGAGCAATTTTCCACTTCACTACATGTACATGTAAATGGATCAAGGTAACTCTGCCATCAATGGTAACTACCATAGTAACAATGCTCAACAGCCATTCAAATTCATAGTTTACATGGACATTACCATCGATGGCTAAGTTACTATCAATGGTAAGTTTTATGCAATGGGGCCCTGTTCATGTAAATTTGGTGCATACCAGGGCTGCTATTCAATTCGATACTCAAGCCATAATTTCAAGTATTTTGCTTAGTTATTGGTTAAATTCTTTGCCCACTTCAGAATCTTTTAGAGTATTTTACCCCTAGTCGAAGACAGCCACCTAGTAATTACTGTGGAAGTCTCGAGTCTGACTGGCTTGCAAGTAGTTTTCATATATATGCAGTCATGATGCTGGGCACAGGTACGGGTAAATTTTGTAATCGTGCATACAAGAGACGCTTTTATTGAGTGGTATTTGGCATAGGCTTTATAACTTCACAATGGTTTGCTGAAGTAAATTACAAGTGATCTGAATACAATTTAAGGCATTTTACTTAGCCACGTAAATAGCTAAATAATTTACTTACTTGTATACCTGCCCAGGGGATCAAAGCTGCCTTGTATATCAAGATAACATATTAGCATGGTTAAACTTTGCTGGATGAACAATGTAGACAGAAAACTTTGCTGGTTTCAGACCAATAATCCAGATAACACTATGACACAAATCTTGGTATTATATACCAATACATACACACTGAAAGTAAATTAAAAAATCCTGAAATAAACAGCATCATCTTTATACATAATAGAAATTGTGACCATTGTAAACATACCCATTACCTGTAGCATGTGAAATGGCCGATGAGAGTCTGTTTGATCATTTCATCAAAATACTTATTCAAGGGCTATGTACACAGCTTCGAAGGATTTTGCAAAAGCAGAGATTGTAAATTGAGCCACATTTTGAATGATTTTTTGTTTTCTTAAATAACAAAGATAATAAATTCACTTCATGAACGAAAATGAAATCACTTCACAGGTGCATTTTAACTCAGGAATTTGGTTGACTCTATTTCTTATGCTTATCAAAATTAAATTCTAAATTCAGGCTATTGGTTCATTTACAATTTTTTTGTACACATACATATTTGATTAAAGTCCACTCGTTATATTTCAGGATATCTAAGGAAAATAGGTAGTATACATGTACAACCTTGTGAGTGTGGAGACAATTTTAGTTGTTATTGTCAATAATAAGATATGTGCCATGCATGCATTTATGTATAATGCATCATTCAAAAAAACCTACAGCTTATGTCTTATGCAAGGGGTTACATAATTCAGGATCAGGTCTTATATTATGATAGAAACATTTATCTGTCCCATCAATTGAAAAAAATAAAATAAAAGAGAATGGTTAACTATACAATTATTCTTCAATACTACATCATTCATATCAATCAAAAATATAAACATCAGCCATTTTAAATGGATCTTTTTTCCTACCTAACATGCACTACTATTTAATAAGGTAACAACAGAAAAGAAAAGAAATATATATCTCAATTTCAATAAACTTACTCTTCATATCACATTCAGAGGGATTATAGCAATGTGATAAAAATGAAATCAATCAGAACCTTCCTTTTACGTTCCTTAGCTGGCATTTTTTTTCCTCTCCTCCACGTCCCTCCCCCCCCCCCCTCTCTCTCTCTCTCTCTCTCTCTCTCCCCCCCCCCCCTCCATTGTCTCTTTAATATTGCCAACCTCTGACCTCTGACCAGTTAATAATATTTATATTCTTTCTCTACCAATGTAAACTAGACATAAGCAATCATTCTTTCAGTCTCTATTATTACCATTAGACCCTTTTACACAATAGTCAAACATCGCAGTGTTTGGAGCATTGTGTAAATGAGCCTAATCTACAGGCTATTACAGAATTCTGGCAAAATATTTCCAACACTAGAAACTCTCTTTCCCCATAGAAATCCTAGTGGTCTGTACCATGCATAATGCAGAAGAATATTTCATAGTTGAAAGTATAATTTACAAGATTAATCTGGATTTACTCTGAATTAAGTGTCTAATATTATCTGTTCATAATCAGACTCATGCCAAGGAATGTAATCTCTATGGCCCAAATTTACAAGAGAGGTTTATGTAGCATAAAATAAGAGTACAGTAAAAGGAGTAGATAAGCATAAGTGAGCGCATAAAAACGAATTTCTGCCCATGCGTGTGGAAGAGGGCATGCAGATTATTTTACACTTTTGGAGATTTAAAATATGCTTTAAATCTAAACCTCTTTTGTGAATATGGGCCCATGAGTCTACAAATAGTGTAGGTGAGAATTCAATTTGTAATGTTTCTCCTGAGAAATTGCCTCAGAAATCTAAATCCCTGAACAGCAGGGACAAGTCAACATGCAATATGTAATAATTCAAGTCTATGCATTTGATTTCATCTTACAAGATAACTATAAAATCCCACAATGTTCAGAAAATAACAAATGATAGTTAAATCTGTTGCATGGCAGATTGTTGCCTTATCTTTATAATGCACATTGCTGAACACAAGAGCAATCCATGCACATCAGCAGATAATATGTATAATGATTTTATGACAATGTCTATCTCAAGTCCATCTCTTATGAAGAGGGTGTTGATGATGCAGGCAAGGACGATGCCCCTATGCCCGCTGGTAAGGTCGGTAGGGGTGTTGGCCCAGGTATTGAGATACCACCCGGCAGACTAACAGCTGGAGGAGGGGGCAGGTTGGAGACTGCTGGTGATGCCCCTAGAGAGACAGGGGCAGGTGACGCCCCTAAGGAGATCGGTGCAGGTGATGCTCCTCCGATGGGTGCAGGGTTAACACCGGATGAAAGAGGTGATGTTGTTGATGATGATGATGTGTTCAGTGCAGAGAGATTGACCGATGGTAAGGAGACACTGATGTTGGGAAGGCCTGGCACATTGGCTAAACTCACTGGAGGCAGCATGCCAGAAACTAGGATATACAAAAAGGAAGGGGAGATTGCAGAAAGAGTTTGTTAAACCAAAATTAAGTCTCATAAAGTGCATAATGCATTAACATGTCTCTATTGTAACTAGAAAAAAAGACCATACATGCTATTATGCTGAAGTAATCCAAAAACAAGTCACAACCCTGTTTTGCTCATGTTTTGTCATGCAGAAAATTCTCATCTCATACACATTTATTTTTTCCAAGTAAAGGCACACTTCTATCAACGCAAGAAACAATTACAAATCAACTTGCGCCTAATCCAAAAATTTAACTTCTGCATGAGTTAAAGATTTTGCTTTGTCCCAATCGATTCACATTATGCAAGACTGATAGCAGCTGACATAAACTTATAATCCTCACATATTCAAATATTTGCAGTAACCAACTCAGAAAATCAGCCACAGCAAAACAATATCATTTCAAAAGGAAATGAATAACCAGTGGGTGGACAAAAAAATGATAGCCTGTGGCAAGCATCCAGTGCCCCAGTTAGTAAGTCATTGATCTGTGTGTTATTAGTTGAAGCTTTTACTGTTTCCTGTGTTTACAGGGTTTTATTTGGCTGTGACATTTTTCTATGTCAGTTACCGGTAACCTCATGTTTGAACAAAGCTAGATGTTACAGAACTTACTTGGTCCTGAAAGAGGAGGTGGAACAGTAGCACCTGAAGGAGATGCTCCTGGTTTCACATCAAGGTTGAGAGGAGGAGGAGCAACCATTCCTCCTGATGCCCCTGTTGTCATGGGAACAGTAGTCCCTCCACCAAGCGTCACTGGAGACGGTGCCATCGTACTAAGACCAGCGAGGTTAGGCTGTGCAAGCGGAGTGGCTGCTGCTGCTGCTGCAGCTGAAGCACTGGAAGGTGTGGCCCCAACTGGTGTAACCCCAACAGGTGTGGTGCCAGGGGCAGTAGGCTTGGCGCCAGGAGTAAGGGAGAGGTCTGCCATGTTGGTTTGAAGACCAGCCACAGAGGTGGAAGGAGTGGATGCTAATGATACCTGCACAAGTGATGAAAGATATTCATAACATTTATATTACCAAGATAGAGAACCATTTTAAGAAAAGCTCCTAGTTTAAACCAGAGCATGCAAAAATAAGATTCCTCAGTATCTTGAAGAGAAGGATTACTGTATACACAGCCCAACATTGAACAATGACTCTCTACACACAGTGCCATACAAAATCAGTCCAGAGCTACGTTTTGTAAAAACCGACATATGCCTCTTGCACATACACACACCCACAAAAAATCAATATAATACTTTAGTTCAAAATGGTTTGAATTATGTAAAATTTTACCGTCCCACCCCCCCCCCCCCATGGGATTTTTATTAAATGAAGGTGTCTTTCAAAATAAAAATACACAAAAAAGTATTCTTCCTCTTCTTCTTCTTCTTCTTCTTCTTCTTCTTCTTCTTCTTCTTCTTCCTTTGAATCATCCTCTTCTTCTTCTTCTTCTTTTCCTTACTGACCCTTTTCTTTCTTTCCTTCTGTTTAGTTTTAGTGATATTATGATTTCCTTTGGAATGTAAGCTAGATTCTCATTTACAATTCCTGAACAATTTTATAGGCAATATCGATATTTTTAAATTCTTTTTATGATTGTATAATTTATCTTGTGCAAAATCTATCATATTTTGGAATGGCATGTGTGGGTTCACATGCCTACAGGCAATAGGGAAGAACTTCTCTTTTGTGAACCCTGACCCACATGCCATTCCATCTCATCTTTTTCTATCTCTTGTCTAATGCTTTGTATGTATATCTTGTATTCCTTTTTATTGGTCAAATAAATAAATAATAATAGTAATAATAATAATAATATACCTCTGAAAATCCATCAGGAGGAGGTGACGCAGAATGATCTCCTGCTGCTGCTGCTGCTTTTACATGTGCGCTGAAATCAATGGATTGCCCTTCAGGGAACTGTCTGGTGGGTATCCTATGAAGATATCCATAGCCAATACCACAACCCATACTGATAGGAGAAGAAAATGAGAAGACTTTTAGATTATTCAATTCTCACATTGTATTCAAACATCTACAACATATTTTTCAAGTGCATTTGAGTGAGTATCTGATGAAGATAGCCTTGCTTAATGCTAAAACTCATAGGATTAACAAAATTATATAAAAATTTCTTAAATTAACTGTTGAGAAATCAGTCCAAGGGTTATCAGGAAACAAGACAACATGGGTGGTAATACATCTACAGATTTCATTTGAAATTACTTCTCTGTTATCAACACTTCTGTGATTTAGGATTGATCATACAAGAAAACTCCTTTTATTCCTATTGAAAATGAACACAGCTTACTTCCTCCTTAAACATACATAATTTTTCTCAAAACTTGAACTCTTCCTATTCTACTACTTTTGAAGCAATGAAATTTCAAGAGTAAATGTTGATTTTCATGTTTCTTGGGCCCGTTGCATAAAACTTACTATAATAGTAACTTTGCTATTATAGTAACTCTTTATGCAATACTGGATTTTGATTGGATGTTGAGCAACATGCCATGCTAAACAGCCAATCAAAATCCAGTATTCCATGAAGAGTTACTATAATAGCAAAGTTACTATTATATCAAGTTTTATGCAATGGGCCCCAGAACTTAATTACCTCTTAAATTTGAATCAAAATATGTCCCTTTGCCATGCAGTAAACTTTTGTGGTTTCAAAAGAATGAAACAGATATATTCTGGACTAAGTTTATTGTAAAACATTCTTGGGTGGGTTTAGCTTCTAATGGTATGAAAGGTTAAGGCCTTTTCAAGCAAGAGATAGACACAGCAAAGTACACATACCTTCCTTCACCTCCCCAATTCCTATTAGGTGTGATAGTAACCTCTCTACATCCATCTGTCTCTACATTATACATGTACAGTTTGAGTGGCCTGCCCTCGTGTGACTCGATCAATGAGAAGAGGTCTTCTGACTGTAATGAGACAAGAAAATAATAAACAAACTGTGAGAATAAATGGTCACTGCTAATACTTTATACAGGTAAAAGAAGTGCCTTTTTTCATCAACATGACCAATGTTAACAGTAGATTCCAGGAAAAACAAAAAACACAAAAACATTGCCTGTACTAACAGTCAACAATTATAGAATATAGATGTGTCAGTCAGTTAGGTGAAAAAAAAAATCTTGAATGGGGATGGCAAAAGTGATGGATTTCAACCTCTCACTGGTACTCAATGCCCTTTGGAAGCAAAAAAAAAAAATCTCCAAAAATGTGAAACTGAGGTTATTTACAGATACTCTTTGATGTGTAGATATTATTAATATGTGTAGATACAATCTCAAGACACAAGACTTCATAAAAAAATTTAGTAAGTACTATTCATTATGTACAGAATGTTTAGGAACGGTTGAAAACAATAGTTACATCTGCGCATACAATATGAAAAGAGAACAACAATTTACAGTCCCACAGAAGTAGATCACATGGATCACTAGGGACAGAGGTAAGTTTTGAGGGATTTTTCTTTAAGGTGACAAGACAGGTAATTTCCCTTATGGAAAGTGGGATGTTGTTCCAAGTCTTTTATGTGGCCAATACAAAACATTTTTCAGCTTCTGTGAGTCAAGATTTGGGAATGATACATTTACATGTGTTGGCTGTTGAGCAAAGACTACGAAATGGCGTGCATATTTTGAGGGTGTCATTAAGATATTCAGGCAAGCAAAGGTGAAGTATTTTGTTATACTAGTAGTTTCATGCTTGAACTCACTCACCTCTAAAAGTACAGAGTCTGCTCCAATGATGTAGTCTGTGTTGGTTCTAAAGCCTGCGATTGATGCTGGTGAATTTGGTTGGACATCCTGTAAGATTAACAAGATGAAACTTTGAAACTCAGCTTTTCAATCCAAGACACTTTCTTTCAGGCACTTAAACTGAGGAATATTTGTGTTAGTAACTTTGACTGATAAACTAAACTTGAAAAGACCATGAATTCAAAACTTACATGCTTCAGGGGGGAAGCTCAACACTCTGTCATCTCTTATTTCATATTCATATTTTACCTACCATATTGCCGGCAAATTGATAATTTATTATATACTATATTCCATCTGAAAGTTTTTATCTCGTTGGCTACTAAACTGTCTCATTCTCATGTGCTTATCACAGAGAGCACATGGTTCCAATAGGCAACAAGTAAATTATTGATATATGAAGGTTAAATGTGGGTTTGCTATTATCAACTCCCACTGTACATACATGAAATCATTAGCTTTCATCATTTGTGGGACTGAACATATGATTGATCATAAATTGTACTTACCAAGACATGCCAAACATTCTCATTAGCACCTTCAAAGGAACAGAATCTGATGCTAACACCAAGCAATCCTTGTCCTCCCCATCTCTTGTTTGGTGTAAGTGTAACTTCTCTCACACTCAGTGCCTTGCTACTGTAAACCTGCATCTTCACAGGTTTCTCTTCATATTCCAGAAGAAGACGCTTCAGGGTGTCATCATCTTTATCCTGAAATTATAGATCAAGAGAAATCCTCCTCATCATCAACTAATAGTACAGTTATGACAGCAACATTGTGCTACTAGTGCTTTCCCTGTTACATATTAACCTTACTGCAAAATAACATTTCACCTCTACACTGCTTGGAGTGTTGCATCCATTAATACAGAGTTTATAACCCTTCTAGCAATCAATAAATATAGCATGTTATAATAAAAACCGCTTACAGCAAGATGAGTGTAACTACAAACCCTTGTTCAGGCCAATAAATCTCCAGTACTTTTGAACTCAAGATAGCTCATGGTCTTAAATATCAAATACCATACACTGTTTATACATAGGGCTTACCTTTTCATAAAACTCCAGATTTCATGATCAATCTAATCAAGTTCACTTTAGATTAAATCAAAGTAACAATGCTGTCTAACAAAATTACAATGGTAGTCTCTGGCAATCTGACCTAAACCCCAAGCCCCTAAACGGAAACCTATGCTTGTCAAATAAATAAAAAATAACTACCGGTAAATAAATAAAAATCTGTTAAGAAATGATTGGATGCATCCTAAAATTATGTCCGTTTCTTTGTTTGTTGGTTTGGTTAAATTTCATTACATGAATATAATGACTTACCAGTCTTGTATTTCCAATAGAAATGACAAAATCAAAGAAAGCTTCTAACCCAGCTTTGTGTCCTGGAGAATTCTCTTGCACCTAATTGAAAAGAAAGTTACCTTAGTTAGATATGTATCCATCATAACTTTACATTCCATATTTTTGCATTAAACAATATCAAAACAAGGAATCCCATTGCAGTCATTAAACATTCATCCATGATGGGAGACTCAATGAAAAAAAGGCTAACCAAAATCTCTTGAAGAGCGGTGCAGCAGCGGCTAGCATAAAGTGTGCCATTGAACAACATCATGCATCACGTGGCAATACTGCACCGCTCTTTCGCCTGTGGCGTAGACTAACACAGTAACAGATGTGGCTAAACTGATGAGGTTGGAGGTCATTCTACTCAAATGGAAATTCATCGAGCATGGGAATCCATAGTAAGGTAAGGTCTCTCATCAATTCAACTCATTTCTTAATATACTTATATCGTACATTCTATTTTTCATTAAAGAGTTTAAACCATAACATGATAATGCCCATCATGTCCATGTCCAACTTGGAAGCTAGTTTCCAGGGTTGACAGGGCATGGGAAAGTTAAATGCTCTGGGCCTTTCTGTCTTTGTTTTAGTGAATCTCTATTGGGGCCTTGCTATGCTGTTTGAGGCGTTATATGAGATGTCAGAATATAACACCACGGAATGCCTCTCAAGGCTAAGTATGACTCTTTCATGGTGGAGCTCTCTCCCTGGACAAGCTGGAGTTACAGAGGAACTAGATTAGGATCATCATAAATATCAGCATCAGCAGTATACGGAAGAGAAGGTAATCCTGTTATTCTTCAGGTCACTTCTTCTTGGGAGGGGGGGTTAACAGACAAACTACGGTGAGGGCACACTAGAGAGAGCCAGATCACGTGCTAAATACTGTACTTTAGAGTAGACCAATGATTATCCAGTAATCTTTCGAAAGTATTCAAACTTGGTGCAGTGCCCACTGATTTAGGTAGATTGTTCCAATCATTGATAACTCTTTGACTAAAGAAGTGCCCTCTGAAGTTGAGTCTGTATTGTTGCTTGAAGATCTTCAACGAGTGACTCTAGCCAACTTTATGGCTAGAGTCTATATCGTGGTTTAGGAAACCACTTGTTCATTTGACGCACGCACTTGTGTACAAAGAGAATGGAGCAGGAAACCAATCATGCGTGTGACTGAATAAAGCGCTGCTGTACAAAGTGAACAGTGGTTTCCTATTTCACGATAATGCCTAAAGTTGCCTAAATTACTGTGCATTATGATCTTTTAGACTTTGAAAACAAAGTGAACAGCTTTAAGTTCCCTGTTGTGGTAAGCATGTACTAACACAAAAATAAACGGGTTGGACACCCAAACTACATGTAACTTACCCTCAGTACATGGTACCCTTCGGTGCCTCCTCCTGGTACTTCAACGCTATTTGCACCTCCCATTCTGATGATTCTCGTTGTATCAAATTATACCTTTGTATCTCCTAGTTTATTCTTTCTGAAAATGAACGATTTCCCATGAAAAATACGTGTTTTTCAAGCGTGTCACCGTAACGGATGGAAACCCTATACCGGCAATTTACGTGGCATTGCAATGCAACATGGGACGGTTTGGTCCGGGTACATACCGGGTACGTACGTCGATCGTGCATAATTATGCAGTCCACTTTGCAATAAATTTTAAAAGAAATGTCATCAAACACCAATTTTATTAGGGAGAGGCGACATACTCAGAACTGGTAATATGCTTAAATATAAACTGTGGGAATAGGCAATCAAACGTATGTGGAAAAATATTTTCTTACTTTTGTCAGCGGAAAAATACAAAAAGTGTGACTTTAAAACGAAACACGGGCGTCAATCAGAGGGGAAACAGGTGGACGCGCCCCTCCCCCCCCCCAAAAAAAAATTAAGGGTGAGGGACACAATTGTCCCCCAAAACTTAAGCTCAGGACCACTTTTTTTTCTTTTGTGTGTCCCCCTCAAAAAAAAAAAATTATTTCCCTCAAATTTTTTTTTCTAGAGTTATCCCCCCCAAAAAAAAATATAAAAGAATTGATGCCCCTGAAACTAAAAGAATCAAAATCAATCATAAGCGCTGGAGTAGCGACGAGGAGCATCATGAGAACGAAATAGAGAGGGGGGAAAGGAAATTAGGTAGTAGACTAACAAGCTAGAAGCTATATAGTGCCTTGTTTTGCACCTCACCCCCCCCCCCCCTTATGATGGCCATTTTATTGTAACATCTTATTCAATGTCTGATGGTACATAGGTCTATAATGAAGCATGGGCCGTTCCTAAAACATTTCTTCTTCTTTTTTTTAACAACACATGCACACGTTAGTATCAATATGCATATAGTACATGTAGCACATCAATTTATTTTTTGATATACGATAAAACAGCAATGTAGATGAAATGCCTCGCTCAAGGGCTTAAGTGCCGTGCCGGGAATCGAACCCCCGACTTTCGCATCTCCAGTCAAGCGCCTTAAACCACTCTAATACGGCACCTCTACTGGTGACGAAGGGACCAAGTTGGCATGGGGCAAGTACCCCCCCCCCCCCCCCCAGCTGAATCATCCAGTATGCTACTACAAGGATATTGCAAATGAAAGCAATAATCAGCGGAGGGGGGGGGGGGGGTACTTGCCTCATTCCATTTTCAACCCCTTCCCTAGATGAAACTTTTATCAAAAATTCTACCCAAAGTGTGCACCAGATTGTTCAATGTCAATTCTAAAAACGCAAAGGTGCCGCATATAGGAAGGGGATACCATGGGGATACCCCTACGAAATTCGATCCCTCACATGCGCTGTTCCTCAAACATATTCTTGCCCCCCCCCCCCCCCCCGGGGGGGGGGGGGGAGGGGGCCGGGGCCGGAGGGAATTCCTGCATATGACCCTGCAGAACATCAGTCTAGTCGGGCTTCATACCAAACGACTGAATAATTTGTAAATGTCTGAATTATATGGCCAAGGGGGTGTTTCATAAAACTGTTCGTAAGTTACGAACGACTTTAAATAACACACGACTGGCGATACCTTCTTATGCTACATGTAAATGAATGAGAATCTGATTAGCACCCAAGAACATGTTCCAGTCGTTCGTAAAGTCATATGTACATGTAACTTACGAACAACTTTATGAAACACCCCCAGGAATTGGTAAGTTGTACGAGTCGGTCCTCTGACATGATTTGAGACATTATGATAAGGGCAAGGCAGACGAAACGAATCTTTGCAACAGGCCTGTTTACTCATTTTATAAATACGTTGAACAAAATCATAATTGATTGATACACGTCTGTAAAAACCCAATTCACCATCACCACCACCGCTCGTATATCATTCACATACGGATGGTTTAGGAAAAGCAAAAGAATTCGGCAAGCGAGGTTACCAAATATATGATTTAGATATCTTACTGGCCTAAGTGTATTTTGACAAAATAGCATGAAAAGAGTGTATAGTTTTCCTCGCTCGCTGCGCTCGCTCGTATAATATTAAAAGGCGGGAATTGTTTGGAATATAATTTAGATACCTTTGGCCCATCGTGTATTTTGATGAAGAATGAATAATCACCTCACCATAAAAGGAGTATATGTTTTGTCCTCGCTCGCTCCGCTCGCTCGTATAATATTTATATACAGGATAGTTTTTGCAAGCAAATGAATTCGGCAAGCAAGGTGACCGAATATATGATTTATATATGTAATACTGGCCCAAAGTGTATTTCGACGAAATAACATTAAAAAGGTGTACATTTTTTCTTCGCCTCGCTGCGCTCGCTGGTAAATTATTCAAATACGAGATCGGGCAAGCGAGGTGGACCAGATATATAATTTAGATACCTTTCGGCCCATCATGTATTTTGATGAAGAACAATCACCTCAACCATGAAAAAGAGTATATTTTTCCTCGCTTGCTCGTATAATATTTAGATACAGGATAGTTTTGAAAGCGAACGAATTCGGCAAGCGAGGTGACTAATTGTATAATTTAGATACCTTCGGCCCATTCGTGTACTTTGATGAAGAATAATCACCTCAACCATGAAAAGGAGTATATTTTTCCTCGCTCGCTCGTATCAGAGACAGGATGGTTTGCAAGCGAATGAATTCGGCAAGCGAGGGGACAAAAATAATTTAGATATCTAATAGGCCTGTCGCATATTTTGATGACGAATTATCATTTTTACCATGATAAAGAGTATATTTATTTTTCCTCGCCTGCAAGCGAGGTGACCGAATAGGCTATTAGATTTAGATATCTTATTGTTCAAAATGTTATTTGATGACAAAATTACATTCAGTCCGCAAGTCCGTATGCCAATGAGCAAATACGACAGATTATTCAAGTTCGTCTTGTGAAAAGCATGACAAAGAGTGTATATTTTTTTCTCGCTCGCTGCCGCTCGCTCGTATAACATTTAGACACAGAATGTTTGGGGAAAGCGAATGAATTCTGCAGGCGAAGTGACCAAATTATGATTTAAATATCGTATAGGCCCATCTCGTATTTTGATGAAGAATCATCACTTCTAACACGAAAAGGAGCATCATTTCCTTGCTCTCCTCGCTTCGCGCATATAAAAACTCACCAAATCTGGTTGAAATTGAATGAAAATGTGTAAGAGAGACGAAGGAAAATGTGATAGAGGCACACAATATTGAAAGTGCCCCATGGGCTCTAGACGGTTTAAGTAATAAATGTTGGTCGTCGATAATCGGTGACAATGTTTGTCGGTAATCAGTCGCCTCTACACACACCCCCCCCCCCCCCCCTGCTGAAAAAGGTCTAGCTACGCCCTGTTTACATGTAGCATAAGAAGGTATCACCAGTCATGCGTAAAGTCGTTCGTAACTTACGAACAGTTATGAAACACCCCCGGAGCCGATATGCATGCGCCTATCCATAAGGCCATCCAAGTAGATGTAGGTCAATTATAAGGGTCGATGCACTTTCGATACGCGCTGAGATGAGGTCACAACGCGCGACGAGACGAGGGAGCGCGCATGCATACTGCAGGGGATTTCCCTCTATTTCAGTTTTGTTTTGATACGTCACAATAGCCCATTCTATCATAATGTACGACCAAGACGATTCGTTTTAATGTAGACATCGCGATGGTTGGAAACAATTCACTCTTTTCTATCTTGATCTTAGACTTAGGAATGTCCGGTATCTCAAATTGACATCGTGTGCTACAATATTGTACATGAAGTTGTGGGGGCGCAACGCAGTGAAATTCTCAGCCTTTACGTATGTCGTATGCCATATGTTTACAGTTAATTAGGCTAATCAATACATGAATATTTCATGCACTGAATGACGGATGTTCAAGATAACTTAGTTGGAAAAATAATCTTACAACATATGAATCGGTGCATTTTATGTTTCCTGTTATATGTTACATATTTCCTCCCCCGCTCCCCTCATGATCATAATTTTCTTCTTCTTCCTCTCCTCCTCCCTTTTCTTCCTCCTTAGGGTCATCCTTCTGCTTCAATCTCCTCTGCCGCCGTAGATATCTATCTTCCCTCTATTATATCTTTTATCTATCCACTGACTTTTTGAAAATTATTCTTTAAATTGATTTTAGCCTGCTCTGGCTATTTCTTCTTTTTTTATGCTACTCATTTTTCAGTAACGGTACTTTTTCTGATTAAAATCATTACTCATTTTCCCCATCATCCTTTTCCTTTTATTTTTCAGACCCACTTTTCCACACAAAAGGTCAGTTCGAACAAATCTATCACATTACTTAAGATGTCTTGATTTTAACTTGATTATCACAATATTTTCGGATACCGCAGTACTTTTTTTTTCCACACTCAGCATGCATGACCAACAGTTCGCGAACTCTATTTCCAACTTTTGAACAGCGCCCCGCTCATAATACGGTCGCAATGACAAATTATGAGCGCAATGTACATGTACTGTATTATATGTGCGTACGCTAACGAAAGAAATTTATCGGCCACTGACGTTATCTCGGATTCACATAGTAGGAGCTGAATGATCTATTGGCATTGGATTCTAACTTCATAAGTAACTGTATCAGCTTGATAGCTGGTCATTCGTCATAGCAGATATATGCCAAGCTTCTTTGGATCATAAAGCGTGAAAATCAACTCCGAAATTTGGTGGAATTTCGGCATCTTCGTGGTCGCTGTCAGCGCAAACTTGAAGGGGTTGGGCAGTCGGATACAAGCCCGGTGCCGTATACGTTATACCCTATGTAATAACTGGATTCCATAATCTACACAGATCAAAGCGGGAGTTCTCTGACAGACTGTGTTGACTGTTGCGTTGTTGAACTGCGACCTCATTTCCTCAGCTCAAACAGGAAGGAAACGCAGTGGAATATAACGTTTTCTGGAATATTATTTGTAAGTTCATAAAGTGTAAACTTCCACAAAAATTGAATGATGTTATGAAATAATAGAAATGTTGAAATAGCTAGTGCAGTGCCATGTGACATTGTCGAGTGACATCACTCTAATATTCTGCATATGACTGTAGATGCATATCAGTTATTATAAAAGCACCTGTTAATTAGCATTATGTTAGCACACTTACATGTATATATTGACCTGATCAGCATCAGGCATGTTTATTTTCTGAGACAAACTTTATTAGGAGATATATAATTTTTTTATGTTCTTGTCATGCTTGTGTAAAAGAAAGTGTCCGGAACGCAAAATACAAAAATGCAAAAATTAAATTGTCTATTTTGACATAATGGAATAGAATTTTAGCAAAGATCATGCCACAAAAAGGTTGTATATCAATTTACAAGGTCTACATGCTACCCGTGAAATTATCAATTGATTTTCAATAATTTTCCATGATGATGCCTAATTTGAAAGATTATAGGAATATATTTGGATGTGTTGGAATACAAGCTGACATTGAGCAAAATGATAAATTATACATTAAGACTAGGGATCTATGCACTCACATACTGATGAGAACCAGAAGGATATGAACAACAGTAAATTTTACCTTATTCTACTTGTACATGTGGCTCTGACACACTGACACTGTCACGCTGCCTCGTCTACAAGAAATTATAGAACTTGAACAAGATAGAAATGAACTGGATGATAGATAGATCTGGAAACCCGACTGCAGACTTCTGCATATTTCCAGTACATCTGGTAGTAAAGGTAATAAAGGTATAAAATGTTATGTCTAGTTAATCTCTTTGTATTTTCTTACTGTAACCCAATGATTACCGGAACCATGTGACCCATGTATTGACCCCATAGGAATGAGAGAATGCAGTAATCAATAGCTTAACTGACATAGATAAATCTTTGTATCCTGACAAACTACAGTCAAGAGGATGTTGTCAGGATGAATCTTGGCAACGTGCACATGAACACCGCAACAGACTAAAAATGACTTACTCTGATGGTCATGAGAAGAAAATACTATCTTATAAATTAGTAGGAGGTGCCATGGTCGAGTGGTCTAAGGCGCTTGACTGGAGACGCGAAAGTCGGAGGTTCGATCCCCGTGGGTGATGGCACTTATACCCTTGAGCAAGGCATTTTATCTACATTGCTCTTTATCGTACATCAAATAAATGAAAATGCTATAGGCTACATTGATACAAATGTGTGCACGTGTTTAAAAAAAGGGGGAAAAAAATCTTATAAATTAGTAGTACAAAATATGGTATTGCAAACCAAGATTTGAATCTGTATTTGAATAGATCCTTTAAAAAAAAAAAAAGAGATGCCTACATGAGATGCATACATATGTACCATCTACTCTACATCTACATGAATACCAATCACAAAAATCTTCAGCCAATGCGTAGCCACTTCCTGAAGTTTCTTTTAGGGGATTACCTCATAAAAAATTCTTCAGATATTGGAGGTCAGGTGATGTCTTGTTAATGACCACTTCACTTGACCTGGTTGCCGTATCATCATAGCCAGATCCAGAATTTTTCAAAGGGAGGAGGGTGGCTGGTCTGCTTTTCAGGTGTGCATTTTACCTGAAAAAAAGGTCCCCTGTCATTTTAAGGGGCATTTTACCCTAAAATTTTTTTTCTTCAGCTTT